>MNCI01000986.1:30176-73229 GCA_015680685.1 Gnetum montanum
TATATATTATTTGGAATGCAAATAGTGATGATAACTTAAAAAATAATAATAATAATTAAATTCTACTTATAGCTCACGAAACCGCTACACAAGAGAACTTATGGGTCTAATGTTTGTTGCATTATCTGGAGTCAAGACCATTGATTCTTTAAAGATTCATCCTCTTTTCTATGTGCAAAGATACATAAAGATTTCAAATGCTAAACATCTCCAAAGTAGAACTGCACATGAAGTTCATTTTGCTCAATTGGATGATTAGGCATATTAAGTTCACACTTATCATTGTATTTTGCCTTTTGCTCAATTCTATTATATAGCTCTGTAATGTTTGTTGCAATAATTGTGCAATGTATTCCTTCGTTAACATATACGAAATATATAAACTTTTATTTTAACCAATTTATGTTTACTAGTATATATTATTTGGGATGCAAATAGTGATGATAACTTAAAAAATAAAATAATAATTAAATTCTACTTATAGCCCGTGAAACTGCTCCACTAGCTTAGATATATATATATATATATATCTATAAATTGGCTAAGATGATTTTATAAAAAAAAATGATGTTAACCAAGCCCTCTGTTTCTCTATTGGATGAGGTAACAAGATAACTAAAAACGGAATCACTCATCCCTCCTCTGTTTCTCTACCACTTACTCAATTTAGTTTTACCCTTTCGGTCAAGTTTCGCCATGAACAAACAAAGAAAAAACAAATTTGACCGAGAGGGTAAAACTAAATTGGGTAAGTGGTAGAGAAATAGAGGATGGATGAGTAATTTCGTTTTTAGTTATCTTGTTACTCGTCCAGTAGTCAGGCTTGGTTAACATCATTTTTTTTATAAAATCATCTCGACCAATTTATAGATACACATATATATATCTAAGCTAGTGTTGATTAGTCTTGTAGGTGTGCAAATTGCTCGTTCTTGCTGTAAGAGATTGGCTTGTCGCGACACTGCCATACCAAGTCTACTAAATATAGCTATTATTTTATTTTATTTTAAAAGAATCTCGCATTCATACTTAGTCATTAAAAAGAAATAGAAATAAAAGTTGACACTCTGCCATCGGCCTGAACATTTTGTCAATAATTTTATATCGTTATCCACAAAATGATGATCAGAAAGTTAACTGAGCCTGTGACGGGTTCTTAGCAAAGAAAGGTGCGGAGCAAAATTTAGGGACTGCAAGGTCATATCAGCATTCAGCATGGCTGCGGCAACAAACAGCGAAAATAGAGCTCATGGGAATCAAATTTATCATGAGAAGCAGCGTCGCCAGTTCTGCCTTCTTCACGCCCTCAACAATCTTTTCCAAGTATCGTTCCACTTCTCTCAAAATTTCTTTTACACAAAATTTGCAAAAAACACATCGATTATCACTGTAAGCTTTGCCTTCTCCTGCTTAGAAGTCTAAGATGTTGCGCGTCAAAACATTTTCTCCTTTTTATTTTGAGTTATTGTCCTCGATCATACGCGGAGTTTGCAATCTGAAATGTAGGGTTTAATATAATAACAAAAAAATAAAAATTACAGCAGTGAAACTTGTTGATCAAATAGAAAGCGGTTGTCTTTTGATGCACAATCACTGATCAAATTGCTTAGGTTTTCATTTTGAATTTCGATGTTGTTTTTTTCTTCGTTGATAGCGTTTGTCTGATCGCCAGGGGCGTCGATGTTTGGTTGAAACCAGAGCGGCGAGGCGTTCACGAGGACCGAGTTAGATTCGATTGCGAACGAACTGACATCGATAGATCCAGATAAAGCCTCATCATCCTCCTGGAATCCCGTTTCGATTGTGTGGAAACCGCATCACAATGCGGTTACAGGGAATTACGATATCAATGTGTTGTTTGCGGCCCTGGAAAGAAAGGGAAAGCGAGTGGTTTGGTATGACAAGAGAAACGGCGCTGCCTTGGTGGACCTTAAGGCTTTGACTGGTATAATCTTGAATAAAGCTGTTGCTAGATTCGGCGGCCTCTGGAAGGGAAGGCACTGGATCGCTTTGAAGGAAATCGATGGTATCTGGTTCAATCTGGACAGCAATCTGCAACTCCCTTTGCCATTTGACGAGGGCGAGGAGCATCTGAGGACCTTTCTGGATGAAAGCTTAGCAAACGGTGGCGAAATTTTGCTGGTCTTTGAAGCTGGACCAGCGGACCCTGCTGCTGGACAGGGAAGTGGTGAATTGTTATAGGACTGGAAGGGTATCGTTGTATAATTTATTGTTTGATTAAATTTTCTCTTAAATTCTTATGCTCTCACAAGAAGCTTTGACTGTGCTGTTTTTTTTTTTATGCTTTTTGCTTTTAAAGAACCGATGCATGTAATCGACTTTCCAGGAAGAGATTCTTTTATGGTAGTCCTTGTGGAATCGGTTTTCTGAAATTCTGTTAATCGTTGTTGTTTGACTTGTAATTGACAAGAAAAATAAGAAACATGGAAGAACACTTTTTTGTTATTAATAGATTAAGTTTGACATTATCCTAGAAAGGTACCATGGTCGGGATTGGTATGCTTTGTGACAATGCATTACATGCAATAGATGCCATGTATTGTAGTTGGATTGTCGTTACTTTGTAGATGATCACAATTCTGAGCACATTCTAGTAGAAAATGTCGATTGCAACGTAATCATTACTTCTCCGAGGCTCGTGTTCAATACACACATCCTAACACCCAACTTGCTGTCAATCTACCGTGACTCGTGGTTCTTCAAAAACTTGGATTGTGATACCAGCGAGAGCTTCATAATTGCTTCGCTGGTTATTCCCGACTTCTCTTGATTGCAGTGTGACCTTGGTGCATTGGCATATCCATGCATCCCAATTATTAAATTTGGTCTCGGCTATAACCCTAATGCTAGTTGGCTTAGACCTACATTACAGGCCATAACGTGACCTTGGGGCATTTGCATAACATTGGATGGATTGTGACTTTAGGGTAGCTTATACCTAATTTGTTAACAATGGATGGATTGTGATCTTAGGGTATGATGAGCGATGAGGTACCCCTACGCCTAACCATACGAATCAGTAAGGTGTTCATACACAATCTGGTTGAATTCTATGAACCTATAGTTTTTTAGTGCACTAATTCTTTTAAGGGGAGGTTGTTGGACCCCGAAAAGAAGTTTTATTAATATTAAAAGAGTATCAAGTACATCAACCACATTAAGTCACAGAGATAAAAAGAAGGGGTACTAGTTCTTCTAAGAAGTGAAATGGGTGTTGAGAACGTATGTTGTGTTCTCAACTACACTTGTGAAGCTCAAGGATATGGTTTAAGTGTAATTGAGGTACACGATTTTTATCATTTTAGGTTTTGTAAATTTAATCACCTACAACAATAATGGAAGGTAGAGTAATTTAGGAGGACATATCTTGAACACATAGCATTGTTGGGCTACCAAACGTTAAGTGTTCGTGGGTTACCAAGTGCTATACATATGTTCGAAGTGGTTGTGCTTGTGTTCATTAATAATTGGAAATTAATTACTTAATTAAAGTTTATTAAAGTAAAGTGCATTAAAAAAACATTAATCTATTCTCACACAGATTCCTGATGTGGGTACTTGGAAAATATTTTAACTTAGGAGAAAACAAATTGCAAAAACTTCGCTATTATGACAAAAAATTAATATCAAAATCATGAGCCCAAGTGCTATATTTATAGGTCAGTGTATACCCCGTGACATAAGATATTTGACAATGCATCCTAGGCTTCGACATCGAATACCTGATGTTGAGGCTCCAACATCGGATACCTAACATTGGAGCATGTAGAAACATGATTCATCATACCCCCACGATTGAATGAAAACTAGTTCTTGAGTGCAGAAGAGGAGGAACAATTTCCTTACAAAATATTGGGTAGGTATGAGATTATTGATTGACATACAAACAAACTTAGATAGAACAAATAGACTCTCAGTGCCCAAGTGTATGGAGTTACAATCTTTATAAAATTGGGTGTTCATGAGAAGAGAAGTGAACACCTTGTATAAAACTAACATCCAATGCCTCTTGGCAGCTGAAGAACGAGAGAGAAGATCTAATGAGCATGAATGATCCTTGTCATAAGGTGCTGCTGCATCATCCTTGGTGAAGATAGTTCCACTTCTAGTCCATGCTTCCCACTGCAATCACAACAGAATCGTGAATTAGTACGCAATGTATAACACATAGTTGTTAAATACCTTGTCTTGTCGGTGGTTACACTCGGCTAGGTTGTGATTGTGGTAGATTGATTCCTTTAATAGTGTTAGCGGGAAGGCTGGCAAATAGGGTAAAATAGATAAACAGTTTATTAAATTTGAAAAAGTTCTACACAAGTAAATATTTGAAGAGGGTAAGAATTCACAACAATAAAAAGGAAGGTTCACTGAAAACTGTTGTGAAGATGTGCACAATTGGATGCCATTGATGAGGTAAACAAAAGAATTTGATTGTAAGAGTGTCTAAGGGTAAAGAACTTAACTAACCCAACCAAAAGATATGCAAGTGGGTCCTCCCCAAAGCAGGCACAAGCCTTTTATTGCCCTTACATAACTTTAAACCAAAGAGTCCATGGGCTCTGTGGATGATTAATTGTTACAAAAGATTAAGTACAAAAACCTAGAAGAAACTGCCTAAGAATTTTGACACATCAAACCAGGACATCAAATAAGAACATGAAACCGGTAGTGAGGTGAAACATGAAAAGCATAGATGGATGAGAGAGAGTGGAATGGAGTTCTTGATTAAGGTCACATGAAGTCCCTTATGAATTTTATAGTTAAATGACTTGATAAGATCCATCATTAGTTTATACCAAAACCAACCACATTCAATGACTTCGCATTGCCATTCTAAAACTAGTTCACCCCCCTGAGACATAAGAGTGCCTCTACAGAACGACCATTGTTCTTTATTAGAGAAGAAAAGAGAAGTAGAAAGTGAGGAAGGGCCTTAGTTAGAGGGAACCTTCAGGAATGGGTAATATGTCTTTTTAGTTCCATAATCAGTGCTTGTAGCTCATTTATTATGTTTAAGGGATGTGGGTTAAATTCCTATCATTTTTTTGAGATGGGAACCACACCATGCAAAGACTTACTTAACTTCCTTTATTGGTTGACATGGAACGGTAAGAAGTCCATGAAAACACATGTACCCAAGCAAGCAAAAAGACATAAAGAATATCGAATCCCCTTGAAGTCACATCCTATTCAAACCTTTGAATCCTTTCTAATTTCGGAAACTACCAAAGTCACAAGTTTGTTGAAGTTTCATTAATGAAAAAAGGACTACACGTCTCTAGAACAAGGAAAACCATAGAATTTGTGGATGGGTGGATGTTGTGGACTCACTGCCTATTATATGAAAAAGAACCATGTCCTAATCATTAGTAACAAAATTCAAAGTTAGAATCTAGACACCAACAATCAAATAACTGAATAGTACATATTACCATCAAGCAACGCATTACCATTGTGCTTGACACTTATTAATGAAAAGTTAGAAAATCTCATCAAAATAAAAGAAAATATAAAAGAAAGTGTAAAATATCCAAGAAAGAGCAAATGTACTAACGATGGTGTAAAAAAAAATTTGGCAAAGATTAATAACATGAAAATAAGAAGCTGTAAAATAAAGAATGTGTAAAACAAAAAGTTCTAAAATAAAAAATGTGTAAAACAAAAAGATAAAAAACTAAGGAGCCACTTATATGATTAGCATGGGTGGCCATCTCCTCCACAACTTAGTTGAAAGGAGGAGATCTGAAATGTGGAGCATGATTGTTCATCTGATGAGGCATTTGTTGTATTTGTTGGCTTATGCTCATGGAAAGGTTTGATTTGTTGGATGTTGACTAGCTATTTCTTGTTTGGGCTCTCAGGTTTGTAGATCATCATGGCCCCAGAAGAAAAAGTTTCATAGATGATGTAAGGTCTTTTCCACAACATTTGGAACTTAGTTCATTGAGGTACTTGTGTGAGATTTTAGTAGAGAACCTTATTTCCTGGTTGAAATTTGACTTTTCTAATTTTAAGGTCATGGCACTTTTTGTTGTAGGCCTTGTGCAACTCGTTAGATGATAGGGCCATCAATCGATTTTCATCTAGTAGGTTGAGATTCATTAGTCTTTCTTTTTATGTTAGACTCAAGTCAAGGTCAAGGTCATAGGCTGTTGAAAGTGTACGGAGCTTAGATTGAATAGGAAGTGCTGGTAATTTTCTATACACAAGCTCATAGGGAGAATAGCCTATAGGAATTTTTTATGTGGAGCAATAGGTCCAAAGGGCATCATTGAGTTTTGTGCTCGAATATTTCCTATATTTGCTAACAGTTCTTGTTAAAATCCTTGTAATTTTCCTATTGGTAACCTCAGCTTGACCATTGGCTTGGGGGTGGTATGGTGTTGTGAGTTTATGTTCAACCCCCATGTGTTACATAAGCTTCCAAAAAGTAGTGACTGTAAAGTGAGTTCCATTATCAGAAATTAATGCACGTGGCACACCAAACCTGTTTACAACATTTTGTTGTACAAACCGAGTAGCAGTAGAAGATGTACAGTCGATGACGGTTGTTGCTTCTACTCGTTTCGTACAATAGTCAACAACGACTATGATGTATGTATGCCTTTTCATTTGACATGGGCGTGATGAGACCCATGAAGTCAATGCCCTAGATGTCAAAGGGTTCTAATGGTTGAATCTATTGTTGAGGTCCCTCCATTTGAGTAGTCATTCCACCATCTCGTTCGCATTATGCATAAGAGTGGACATAGTGGTGAGCATTCTTGAAGATTGTTGGCCAATAGTACCCTACCATCAAGATTTTAATGGTCATGCATCTCCTAGCATACTGTCCTCCATAAGGACCTTCATGAGCATCTTGGAGAATGTGCAATTGATTGACATCAAGAACACACCAATGAACTAGGCCATCAGCACACACCTTGTAGAGGTGTCCATTGATCTCTATGAAGTGTTTCTCTTGGCAAAGAAACTGCTATTTCTTCCAGTGGTCTAATCCTTATGGAATCTCTTGGGTGAGAAGATAGATGAGAATGCCATCATACCATNCATCTCTTGGGTGAGAAGATAGATGAGAATGCCATCATACCATTTAGGCTTATTAGGAAATTGTTTAGTTATAGCCCCAGGAAAGAGGAGTTTATCAGAAAATATATCAGATAGTGGGCTTTCTTCCTCTTTGTTGTTCCATTGCAACTGAGACAAGTGATCAGTGATCACATTCTCAGTGTCCTTTTGATCTATCATAGTAAAATCAAATTCTTGTAAGATCACCAGCCATCGTATGACATAGGGGCTTACTATTGGCTTGTTCATCAGGAAGCGAATGACACTGTGATCCATGTGCACAAACACCTTGTATCCAAGCACATAATGCCTAAACTTTTCTAAAGCAAACACCACTGCCATCAATTATTTTTCTGCAGTGATGTAGTTCAATTGTGCACCCACAATTAGTAGATGTAATATGGATGTTTTTTGTCATCCATCTGTATAAGCATAGCTCCCAAGGTATAATTTGATGCATCTATCATGACATGGAATGGTCTAGACTAGTTAGGTGCTTGTAGAATTGGAGTTTCTACAAGTTTCTCTTTTAGCTGTTGGAATGCTTTTTCACATTCCTTTGTCTAGATAAATTGAGCATCTTTCTTTGTTAGTTCCACCAACAGCTTTGCGATCTTAGAGAAATTTTCTATAAATCGCTAGTAGTAGCTAGTATGTTCAAGGAATGATCAAACATTTTTAATAGTTTTTGGATGATGGGTTATTCCTTGGATGACCCTTATTTTCTCAAGGTTTATCTCAATTCTTGCTTGTGATATTCTATGCCCTAATACAATGCCTTCTTGGACCATTAGATGACTCTTTTGTAGTTGAGCATGAGGTTTGTTTCAACACATTATTTCAATACTTACTCAATGCGGTCCAAGGCTTACTCAAATGTAGCTCCATAAGTGGAGAAGTCATTCATGAAGACTTACACACCACTACTAATTTGCTATTGAAAAATGCTTAGAACCAGGTGTTGGAATGTAGCAGGAGCATTACACAGACCAAAAGGCATCTTACGATATGCAAAAGTCCTCTTGGGACTCATGAATGTTGTTTTGGCTTGGTCCTTTGGTGCAATTTAAATTTGGTTATAGCTAGTATAACCATTTAGAAAATTGTAGTAGCAATGCCTAGATATTGTGTCTAACACTTGATCAACAAATGGCAATGAAAAATGTTCCTTGAATATTTAGCAGCCAAAAATCGATGTAGACCTACCACTTGCCACCTTNTTCCTTGAATATTTAGCAGCCAAAAATCGATGCAGACCTACCACTTGCCACCTTTCTTTGACACAATCACAAATGGACTAACCCACTCACTATACGCAATGAAATAAATGAACCCTGTCTTGAGGAGTTGTTCAATTTTCGGTTTGGCGATTTGCTTTAGTTTGGGATTCAATCACCTCCATGGCTGTCTCTTTGGCTTCATGGTTGGATCAGTGTAAATGTAATGTTGGCATATCCTATGATCAATCCCTATGAGTTAAGGATATTACCAAGAAAAAGTTGCTGATCATTTTTCAACCACATTCAACAACATCTTTTTCTATTCTAGAGTAAGATTTGTGTTGATTATGATAGACTTTCCATTTTTTAAGAACACATATTCCATGTTGGTTGGTAGTGTTTTTAGTTCAAGGGGCTCTTGTCTAAAATTTTCAGGAATCTCCAACTCTCCCAAATAGGTATTGTCATTTGTATCATCAAAGAGTTGATGATGAACTTGCTTTAGTTCATCCATGCCTATGACATATGCACATATTAGGCTCTCAATCGGTTCCATGCAAAGTGTGCTGTTCTTAGAATCAGTAGTTAGCCACTGGGTGCCCTCTTGTTTTATGGCTGCTATGTACAGACACCTTTGAATTTTTGGTTCTAGTGCATACTACTTGCATGCAGAGAGATAGATTCTTGTTTCATGGACCAAAGTTTCTGCACACAATTGCACCCTGTATCAATGTATGCGATGCATAGAACATGCTTCTTCTCGATCTTTTCGAATGCATTTTCTTTAGATATTTTGAGGGAAAGATCTTTGATGCCCATTTTTGCATCAATGGTGCTAAGCCATGACTTTTCCATGATGATTGGAAAGTCCCCTTTGCAATTCTCTACCTTAATTACTAGGAAATTAGTAGGATAAGACCACCTGCAGACAATGATCACAATGTTTTCTACTAGTCCCAATGGAATAGTGATGGATTGGTCTACCAATTCTAATTTGATATTGCTCTTGTTTAAGGAAGGTAGGTTCCATGTGGTATACATCTCATGAGAAATCAAGTTGACACCAGAACTTGAGTTGAGAAGAGCTTTCCATAATTCATTCCCAGCAATCTGCAAATAAATCAGAGGACTTTTAGGATTTGCTAACTTCCTGGAAAGGTTTCCAGCATGGATCTAATTAGATATAGTGTGAGTAAGCATCAGAGTATGGATCCTAGGTGATGTTTGGTTTGAAGGGGACTTGAAGATATTTGATATAGAGGAAGATAGAGGAACAGGTGGGTCAACTACAGGTGTATTTGAGGTTTTAGGTGGGCTACGTGGTCAGAAGAAAGGTATTTTCTTTGATCGAGTATCCAAAATGCTTGATTGATGAACCAATTATAGATTAGTAGCCATAGTAGCATTGTATTGTTATGATTGAGCTAGTAATTCATCCTGCATAGATGGAGCAATTGGTAGCTATGTGACTAGAGGATGAAGATGTGCAAGAATAGGATGAGGATAAGGGTAAGAGGTGGTATCCCTCCTTGCATGTGGAGAATGCATTCGGTAATTATCAGAAGGGTAGTAGTGAGGTTGGAAAGTAGAAATGTGACTGGAGGAGTCACGTGGAGATAAGGGTTGTTGAACGTAATGCCCATATGAATTAGGTTATCTATAAAGGTATTGCTACCTTGGTGGTACTAGTGTCCATGACTGTGGTTGCTACCACTTTTGATACTAATATGATTAAGGTGGATTTTTGCTTAGATAATATTGCTGTTACTAGTGGAACTGCATAAAATTACCTTGAAGATATGGTAATCTTCTGGATATTTGCCTTTGTGTTAGTCATGGATTTAAAGCATACACCCCAAACTCCTGTAAGTGTGACATTATGAGGTAACATCCCTGAGGATGTTCATACTTGCAGACGTCACATCCACCATCATCATCTGATTTGCTTCCTACAACTTCTTCTATTGCATCAATTTTTCACTTACCTCTTTGATAGGCATGTTCAACTTCCTTGCGCTTCTTGTGCTCATGATCATTACCTTGTTCTTTTGACTCTTCAAAAATCTTTAGGATAACTTGAAATATGCTATCCATGGAGTTCCATAATGAATCAACCTTGGTTGTAATTTTAGATTGAAATTTTTGGAGTGACAAGGTTTTCCTATTCATCACCTCATTAGGTGTGGATTCTTCCTCATTGTCATAGAATCGAACCTCCCTCTTTTGGATGGAAGGATCACTATTATATTCTTTTGCAATTTCTCTTTTTCTTAATTCACCCTCCTTTTTAGCTACTTACTTGATTAGTCTTTGTATCTAATGAGCACTTAATTCTGATAGTTGCCCTTGGGCATAGACACCAAGGGTTCTTGTCATTTTTGATTGAAGCTCGTCTACAATGTGACAAAGTTGATTTAGTTGAGAATAACCATGGCTAGGAAATTTGTGTATTAAGAAATAGTATCAGCTGATGGCAGCATCCAAGGGTTCATGTGTTCTTTATTTCCATCCTTGTATTTTCCTTTTCAAGTTGGACACCCTGGAGTATGTTTAATATTTATCATTAAAAAATTCAAGCATGGTACTCCATTATTTGATAGATTTTGGCTCTAAGGATCGATACTAGTTCTTCGCTTCTTTAATGAGTGTCCTTGGGAAAAAATTTAGTTTTTTCCACTAATTCTCTATGTTCTACAAGGCACATGCATCTTGAAAAGCTTGGAGATGCTTCTATAGATTTGAGTTATATCCCCCTTCGAACCTAGGGATATTGTTCATATTTAGTCTTTTGATCTGACTATCTTTTATGTGCCTTGTTGGAACTCATACTACCTTTACGATATTAAGCATACTTCAAGTAGCAAGCAAAGGCTCATTAAGGGCTTGATTTTGATGCCTATGATGCCTTATGCTGCCCCTATGTTCATGGCAATGTGCCTCTCTTGAATGTTTGTGCCCTTGATCTTGCCTTTCTTGACAATCCCTTTGATCGTTTTGGTCCCATCAGTTATTTTGGTCACCTCCATCATGGTCTCACCTCTTGCGATTGCGATTAGAGCCAGAAGAAGAAGAAGATGATGAAGGTGAAGAGGAAGGAGGACTAGCACCATCATGGTGCCTACTATCACCTCTTTAGTGATTGTAACCATGATCACGATCTTGTTTCTTGTTTTCATCCTTGCCTTGACTTGCCCCTTTGGATCCTTCTTTGTCATTAAATCCATTCTTACCAGAATTAGGATTGTGAATTGTGGACTGCAAGTTCTGGTTTTGACCTCCTTCACTAAATTCAAAGAGAGGAATTTCATTAAATGGAAAACCCTCAGAGAAGGGTTCCCCACCATCATTTTGGTACAACAGGAATGGGGATCATTAAATCCTTTTTTCTTCGCAAATTCTTGACATTGTTCTAACTGGTGATCCTGCAGATGTTGTGCCTCAGTGAAATGATAATCCCTAGCATCACTCTCTTGCATAACATACTCAACATGACGTTCCTGAAGACTTAGATGGATAATCATTTGGTAAAGCATTACGAGAACAGATCGATCAGGCAGCAACACAATGTTGGCCTCCATGTCATGTCACTGTAGTTGTTCATCTTGATGTAGGATAAAGGTGAAATTGGGTACATACTCATTAGGGTGAGCATATACCATTCGATATTGTTGAGGCGTCGGCTGATGAGCTCCATCAGACTTGGGCGGTGAAGCACTCCTGTGAGAAGAAGACATTTTATGTTAGAAAATAATAATGTAATGTGCTTTTAAAGTTTTTTGTAGTAATTATAAAATATGATATGACTCTAAGGTTCATTCTAATGATTTTGAATAATGTCCACTAAGTCCTAGATAACGCATGAAATAACTAAAAGATCTTTGACAATGGCACCAATGATGAGCGGTGAGGTATCCCTACGCCCAACCATATGAATCACTAAGGCATTCACATGCAATTTGCTTGAATTTCGTGGACCTATAGTTCTCTAGTGCACTAGTTCTTCTAGGAAGTGAAATGGATGTTGAGAATGTTCGTTGTCTTCCCAACTACACTTATGAAGCTCAAGGATATGATTTTAAGTATAATTGAAGTACATGATTTTTATCATTTTTGGTTTTGTAAATTTTATCACCTACAACAATGATGGAAGGTATAGTAATGCAGGATCTAATTTATCTACTTTCTAGCTAGCCTAACACAAGTACCTGTTCTGCTTTCTTGGACACATCCTAAACATGTATAGTGCTGTTGCGCTACCAAATGTTAAGCGTTCCTAGGTTACCAAGTGCTACACGTATGCTTAAAGTGGCCATGCTTGTGTTCATTAATAATTGAAAACTAATTGCTTAATTAAAGTGCATTAAAGTAAAGTGCATGAAAATAAAGTGCATTAAAGAAAACATTAATCTATTCTCAGTGCTACAAGGATTGTCGAAAGAGTTTGTTTTTATTCCCGTCACATTGTTGTGCTTAGGTACATCAGTGTTTGAACACAGATCTGTACACACTCAGACTCTTCCTATGGGCACTCAGAAAATATTCTAACTCTGGAGAAAACAAATTGCAAGAGCTTCGCTACTATGACAAAAAAATGATATCAAAATTGTGAGCCTAAGTGCTATATTTATAGGCCAACACATACCCCATGACATTAGATATTTGACATCACGTGCTAGGCTTTGACATTGGATACTTGACGTTAGAACATGTAGAAACATGATTCGTCAGGGTAGCTTATACTCAAATTATCAAATCTATTTATACTTTGATCCTAATGCTAGTTGGCTGTGATTTGCATTGACAACATGACCTCAATGTGGGTATATCATGATCATAGATTTTTGAACATGTTGATCCTACTACAACATAACTCTATCATGACCTAAAGTAGCAAGGCTCACAACTTTACCGTAACATATGGTCATTCAAACATTAACAACCATGACCTTAGTGTGGATACACAACTCAGAGATTGCTGAACATGTTGATGCTATTATAGCACATCTCTATGATGAAGTTGTATGGGCTACAACTTGTAGCATATGGTTATTTTGACATTGTCAAAAATGATGCAACTTGATCTTTGAATGTTGCAAAAATATCAAAAAGAATATAAAATACTTGAAGATAGAGAATACTCAATGTAAGGAGCAACGTTAAAAGGATATACAAAAGATAAATTAACAATAAAGGAAAAACCTTGTTTCATATACTTTCTTGTCAATTTAGCAATGTACAAATGGTATCACAAGCCAATTAAAGAATAAGCACAAATCTTTGACAATAGAAGTAAGGTAGCAATGGTGAATGACTTCATACATGAAAGGATTAAATCGCCACAAGGCTTACAAGCTCTATCAAAGAAGAGATATGATCAACTAACAAATGGATTTGATTAAAGAAGTGGGCAATGTGGCTTCCATATTTATAAGGCAGAGGTTGGATGATTAATAGTTAGAAAGGCATGATGAACGAATGGCTCAGATGGTTTCAAAGTCAATTAGTCGTATGATCTTTAACATGGATAATCTCTATTGTTTGATCAACACTCTGTCGAGGATCATAACATACAATCCTTGTGAAGCATTGATTGCTTAATCACAACTAGGTTTTTAAATCTTTATAGCATTTGCATACATGATTTGGTTACACACAAAACCATGGATAGATAAAATTATTATCTTAAATTATTTATTATATAAAATATCAATTCACTTTTTTTTTGAAGGGGATCAAATCATCTTAATTATTACGAATTGGGTGCAAATCCATCCAAGACGTATCTTATCAAGGGATACTAAAGGATTAACATCAAAGGATAAACATGGAAGAAAGATAGTCATTAACAAAGCTTTAGTACACATTAAAAGATCATGGACAAAGTAAATCAAGAGTTCATGACCAATTTAAAAGTCACACCAAAATTCTATTAGCTTATAATAACATATCACAAATGCATAATTAAGAATATGCTGAAGCTATGCATAGAGAATAAAGATAGAAAAATTTACATAAAAAAGGAAAAGGTTAAAGGTTCAAGATGTATGGTGTTACATCCTCTTCCACTTTAAGGAATCTTCCTCCAAGAAAATGTGGTAGAAAACACATCTTTTATTGATTTTCCTTTTCCTATATTTAGTCTCATCCAAGATTCCAAGTTGTTGTGAATCCTTTCCATGATCCTATAGATTTAGTTTTATGTAGCTCTAGCATTGGTAGCTTCATAATGCTAAGATGTCTAGTTGGGCATTGATACCTACCTATTATAATCATACTTGTTACAATTATAGTGTTGCTTCACTTGATTTTCTTAAAAATTCTTTCTTGTGTTAGACAAGGAAGGAAAATTACTTGATGAATAATAAAATTACAATCTTCAAATATTATGACTTCTTCCACTCATGTCAAGATTATAAATACACATACACCTACCACATTTATGGAATTGTTTAGTCACATAGTAGCTAAACTCTATTAGTTTGATTTCTAATTTCTTATAGCAGTAGGTGAGTGTTCGTAGTATAGATTTAAGGTAGTTGTTTGATGTTTTATTTGAGTGGAATGTACCAAAATTCTTTCATGACAATAATAAAATTGATATTAATTTGACTCTATTGCAAAATTTTAACTTAGACTATAGTTATTATTTTTCATCCACTTTCTATTATTGTTTACTACTTTCTTAGTATAGTTTTTTACATTTTCATTTCATATTAAATTTTTGGTAGAGTGAGTACGATATAATATTAAGTATTAAACATGCATTAGCTTGGTAATCACAATAGTTAATTATTTGGTATGCCTACCAATAATATTGTTTAGTAAACCCAATAGTTAATGCATATGTCCATAAACTAGCAATATGGATTTGATGTGTTTTTTATATTGCTAGTTAGTTTGTTAATTAATTATAATTTCCTTATTTTATATAGAATTAGAACTATGGTTGAACAATATCATTTTATCATATGCCTCAACAAGACTTAATTGTATAGGTAAATGGACCATTATAAGTTTAGTTAGGAAGATAATGACCTATGAATACTAAATGAAACTAAACGCTACTACTAGTTCATCCAAAAATTATGACACCATCTATCATGATACTTGTAGATCATATGGTTAGGCATTGGACATCCTTGCTGCTTACTACTACTTGATTACATTCCACCCTGAGTATGTGCATATGAGGCTCTTAATACATGACAAATTCAAAACCTAACAAGTGATATTAGATTGAAAGATACAATTCTTTGCACTTATGTTTCTTTATCCTTTAAAATATATGGAACATACATAATTTATTGAACTTGTTATCATACTTATGCATTGTTATACCTTCCTTATACACCACATAGAATTCATTCTCCTTCTTTTCCTTATAGGCCTTCATGGAAAACCTATCATTAAATGCCTTCTTAAATTCATCCCACTCCACATTCTCCATTTTCCATTATTTCACTCTAGCAAATTTATCTATCATCAACTTGTAGCATCCTATAACTAGTATACTACAAATTGAGCTTTTTGAGTGGATGAACAACTTAACATAGCAAAGAATTTTTAAGTCTTTACAACCCACTCACTAGTGACTGATGGATCTTTTCTCCCTTTCAAAAAGAGTGGATTTAATTAATAAATTTTTTATTTAGCTTGATATTGGTAGATTCAATACCAATCCTTAGATTTCCAACATTATTCTATTGCATGTTGACTAGGGATTGAAGAAACTATTATTTTAATTGTTGAGAAGTAGTGCTTGCTCTAGAACTCTTACAACTTTTCTTATTTCTCTCTTTGGTATCATCTATAACCACTAAACCAACTTTAATTAGTAATATGCAATTAAGCTCTAATGCCAACATGCTACACCTCACTTAAATAAAACATAGAAATTAAAGGTTATATTAACCATTATATCAATGAGATAAACTTCACCATTACAATGTGCTTAGCATAATATTAAACCATGCTAATAACATTAGAATCATAGTGTAAAAAAAAAAAAATATATAGCATAATCAGCTTGACTTGCTAGTAAAAGATTTATAACAAGTCTTGAATTAAGTTATTGCATCATCAATACTAATAAAATAGCTAAATATTCAACTAATCTTTTGCTTAACTACTAAATTCTAATATTCTTTCTCTCCCTGTTACCATCATCATCCTAGCCTTGTTCGAACAAAATAAGGTTGGCTATATGAGATCTTTTTTACCATTTTCCTTTATGAAGAGCAAGATCTTTATTTATTTGTGATTTCTTTAAATCATCTTTAATCATTTTGCCATGTCTTTTTTGGTTTTCATTTTGGGGGCTTTCTTAAAATAATGATATAAGAACCGTTTTTTTATTCAGCTCATTGATGAAGGGTATTTTGTTTAGCTCTGATATCGGATACTCTATATCTGGGGCTCAAAGGTGATGTCAGATATTTGATGTCACGAGATGTGTGTTGGCCTATAAATATAGCACTTGGACGCACGATTTGGGCATGATTTTTGTCATAGCATAGTAGAGCTCTTACAGTTTTTCTTCCTCAGAGTTGGAATATTTTCCCAAGTGCTCATAGTAGAAATCATTGAGTGTATGAATCTTTATTTGAGCATTATTGCACTTGAGCATGGCAATGTGTGCAATAATAAAGATGAGCTTTCTGATAAACCTTGCAGCACTTTGGTTAGATTGAATATTTTATTTATGCATTTAATGTTTTATGCAATTTTATTTAATGATTTCAAGTAATTAAGCTAAATTGAGCTAAGTCAAGTTAGCTAGGCTAAATATCAGTTAATTAAGCACATAAGTACAACTGCTTCGAGCATGCACACGATGCTTGATAATCCTAGCAATGCTTAACATTTGGTAACCAAGCAATGTTATACATGTTCAGGATGTGTATGAAAAGGGGGATTGGATACTTATGTTAGGATTAGTTAGAGATTAATTAGTTAGTTAGATTAAATTAGCCATTAAAAATTAGTTCATTCCTTTATTTTAAATACCAAGCACATAAAACGTAAAAAATGATAAAAATCAAATACCTCAGTTGCACTTAACCATACTTTGCATTTCACAAGTGTAACTGGGAAGACAGGGATTGCAATGATTAGACTTCACTTCCTAGAACTAGTGTACTTGAAGACTTAATGTCTACAAAATTCGACCAGATCATGCCTGAATGCTTGTGATTCATATGGTTGAGTGTAGGGGTATTCGTCACTCATTATTGGCATCGTTGTTGAGGACCTTTTCTTTGATATGTGCACTATCTAGGAACTTAGTAAAAACCATTTAACATCATTGGAATGAACCCTAAGGTCACATCATATGCCAAAATAATAGAAACAATTATAACAAAGAACATTGAGTTTTATTTTCTTTCTAATCTTAGAATGTCTTCTTCTTCTTACAAGAGTGATTCTCCATCTAAGTTTGAGCAAACATCCAATCGACAAAGAATTGAACAAATAAATCAACAAGTGCCCCATAAATACAAGGTGGTATATGCTCATCCTGATGAGTATGTGCCCAACTTTACCATCATCCTAAACTGGGATGAATAGATGCAGTGGTGGGACCTAGAGGACAACATTGTGTTGCCACTTGATTGATTCATTCCTACGATGCTCCAACACACTCTTATGAGGTTAGGTCTATAGGGACTTCATTCTGAAAATGTTGTGTAGGATAGTGATGCTAGGGAGTACCATCCCATAGATGCACAACATAAAATAGATTAGTAGCAAGAGAAGCATTATGAAAGTGCAAATGAGAAACTGTCTGATGGCTCCTCATTCTTGCTGTACAAAAGAGATGGTAAGGGCTTCTTTTCTAAGGGCTCTTCATTCAATGAGACTCCTCTCTTTGACTTTGGCCAAGAAGGCCAAAACTAGAACTTGTAGTCTACTATCCACAATTCTAACTCGGGCAAGAATGGATCCCATGATCAAAAGGGATTCGAGAAGGGGGGTCATGGCTGGGATGAGGATAAGCATCATGATCATGATCGTGGCAATGACAAATGAAGAGGGGATAGCAGGCACCGTGGTGGTGCTAGTCCTCCTTTCTCTTTACCTTTTTCATCATATTCTTCCTCTTCTAGCTCTAAACACAACTGCAAAGGGTGTGATTGTGATGGAGGTGGCCGACAAGACCAAAATGATCATAGGGCCCATTGGGCAAGTCAAGATCAAGGGTGCACGCATTCAAGGGAGGCCTGTCATAATGAAAGTAGAGGTAGTAGAGGACATCATAGGCACCATGGACACCATAGAGGCCACAATTATGATGAGCCTTTGCTTGCCATTTGAAGCATGTTGAACATCATAGAGGTAGTGAGACTTCCTATAAAGGCATGTAAAGGATAGGAAAATCAAGAGGCTAGACATGAACAATATTCCTAAGTTCGAAGGAGGATATAACTTAGATATGCAAAATCATCTTTAGGCTTTTCATGATGCATGTGCTTTCCAAAATGTGGAGAACGATTGACAAAATATTAAGCTATTCCCAAAGACACTCATTAAGGAAGCAGAGAGTTGGTATTGGTTCCTAGAAGCAAAATCCATCAGATGGTGGAGCACATAGCTTGAATTGTTCAATGAAAAATATTAGACATACTCCCGAGTGTTCAACTTGAGGAGGCAGATCCAAGGATGGAAATAAGGGATGCACGAACCCTTGGATGTCACCATGGATGATACTATTCTTTGTTGCAAAAAATTCCTAACCATGGTTATTCTCAACAAGAACAACTTTGCCATATCATAGATGGGTTTCGATCAGAAACAAGGAGAACTCTTGGAGTCTATGCCTAAGGGCAATTGTTAGAATTAAGAGCTCATCAGATTCAAAGGTTTATTGAGTAGGTAGCAAAGGAAGAAGGTGAGTTAATCAAATGAGAAAGTATAGAAGAATATAATAGAAATCCTTCCATCAGAAAGAGGGAGGTCTACTTTTGTGATAGTGAGGAGGCGTCACCACTTAATAAGTTGGTGAACAGAAAGACCTTGTTGATCCCAAAATCTATGTCTAAAATTTTAGCCAAGGTAGATAAAATGTGGGATTCATTGAATGAAAAATTCCAAACTACCCTAAAAATTGCAGAAGAATCAAGGGAGTAGAGTAGTGATTGTGACTGTAGGAGGTGAAGAGAAGCTAAATGTGCCTACCAAAGGGGTAAGGGAAAAGTTGTTGTAGTAGAAGAAGTTGTGGAGATAGAATCAAATGTTGATGGTGGATGTGACATCTGCCAATACAAACATCCTAAAGGATGTTGCCCTATTGTGTCACACTTGCAAGAGTCTGGGGTGTATGCTCTAAATCTTAAACTAGCAAGAAGGCAACACCTAGAAGATTGCCTTATCTTGAAGGCAATCCTAAGCAATTTGATCAACAACAAATCTACTATCCAAGTGGAGCTCCACCACAACCATATGAGAAGTACTAGTAGTGTAGCATTCACAATTGTGGGGGATGCCATCACCAAGGCAGCAGTACCCTTATCGGCAACTAGATCCATATGGGTACTATGTTCAGCAACTTGTTTCTTTGTATGAATCTTCTAGTCACGCCATCTCCAAACATCACTACTATTCTCCAGAGCATTACAAAACTCATTCTCCATCTACTAGAGTGGAAACCCCATATCCATATTACCCTCATGCTTCTACATATGTCCCTCCACCCTCAACCTAGTTACTACCTGCTCGGTCAATGCAAGGAGAAATTCTACCTCAATTGCAACAATGCAATGCAACGAGGGTTGTTAACTTACAATTAGCTCCTTAGTTGAATGGTTCAGAAAATAGATCATGAAAAAGATCTTTCTTCCAAATCAATAGCCTAACTAAACCCTCACACACCCTTGCAATTGACAACCTTGTTTCTCCATCACCCTCTGCATCTAATTCATTTGAGTTCCCTTCAAACTAAACACCTCCCAAAGTGCATACTATTATGTTAACCCATGTGGTAACCAATTGGATAAAAGCTAGCTACCTTCCCAGGAAACTATTTAATCCTAGAAGTCCCCTTATTTATCTTCAAATTGCTAGGAATGAGCCTTGCAAAGCTCTTTTGGATTCAGGTTTTTGTGTTAATTTGATTTTTCATGAGATGTATAACGCCTGGAACTTGCCTCCACTCAAGAAGAGCAACATTCATATCAAGTTGGTTGATCAGTCCATCACTATTCCATTGGGATTGGTAAAGGACATTGTGATCACTATTTGTGGGTGGTCTTACCTAGCTAATTTCTTGGTGATTCAAGTGAACAATTATAAGGGGGACTTTCTAATCATCATGGGAAGGGCTTGGCTGAGCACTGTTGATGCATAATTGGGGATTCGAGATTTTTTCCCTCAAAATCTCTAAAGAAAATGCATTTGAAAAGACTGAGAGGAAAAAAGTTCCATGCACTGCGTATAGTGATACAAGGTGCAATTGTGTGCAGAAACTATGGACCGTTAACAATGTATCTATCAAAGTATGTAGTTAGTATGCTGATATATCTGAAATTCAAAAGTGCTTGTACACAGTAGCCACAAAGCAGGAGGGCACCCAATGGTTGACAACTAACCTTGAAAGCATGACACTTTGCATGGAATTTGTTGAGAGCTTAACATGTGCCCACATAGAAGACATGGATGAACTAGAGCAAGTTCATTGCCAACTCTCCATTGATGAAATTGATGATACTAATTGGGAAGAATTGGAAATTTCTAAAAAGTTTAAACAAGAGCCCCTTGAGTTGAAAACTCTACCTGCTAGCATGGAATATGCATTCTTGAAAAATGGGAAGCTGGTAATAATCAATGTAAATCTTACTCTTGAATAAAAGAAGATGCTGCTAAATGTGGTCAATAGATGGCCAACAACCTTTGCTTGGTCATATCCTAAACTCATAAGGATTGATCCTAGGATACGCTAGCATCATATCTACACTGATTCGGCCATGAAGATGTGTAGTGGTGATTGAACTCCAAATTGAAACAAATTGTCAAAAAGGAAATTGAACAACTTCTCAAGGTAGGGTTTATCTATCCCATTGTGGATAGTGAGTGGGTTAGCCCACTCGTGATTATGCCAAAGAAAGATGGCAAGTAGCAGGTCTACATTAGCTTTCGACTATTAAATATGGCAACATTCAAGGATCACTTTCCATTGCCATTTGTGGATCAAGTGTTAGATACTATATCTAGGCATTGCTATGACAGTTTTTTGGAAGGTTATAGTGGCTATAACGAAATCCACATTGCGCTAGAGGGTTAGGCCAAAACAACATTCATGAGCTCCTAGGGGACTTTTGTATATTGAAAGATGCCTTTTGGTGTGTGCAATGCTCCTAAAACATTCAAATGCTTGGTCTTGATCATTTTTCAACAATAAATTGGTTGCGGGATGGAAGTCTTCATGGATGACTTCTTCACCTATGACACTACATTTGAGCAAGCCTTGGACCTCCTTAAGCAAGTGCTTAAAAGGTGTGGAGATGAATCTTCAACTTAATTGGAAGAAGAGCCATCTGATGGTTTAGGAGGGCATTGTACTGGGGCATAGAATTTCTTAGGTAGGGATTAAAGTGGACCTTGAAAAGATAAGGGTCATCCAAGGAATGAGTCACCAACTAGAAATCGTTAAATATGTTTAGTCATTCCTTGGATACATTGGCTATTACCAATGATTCATAGAAAATTTCTCTAAGATAGCAAAATTGTTGGTCAAGGTAACAAACAAAGATGCTCCATTCATCTGGACCAAGGAATATAAAAATGTATTCTAAATCCTTAAGTAGAAGCTCATAGAGACACCAATTCTACGAGCACCTGACTGGTGTAGACCATTTTATATAATGACAGATGCCTGAAATTATGCTTTGGGAGTCATGCTTATGTAGTTGGATGACAAGTAATGTCCATATTACATCCACTGTGCAAGTTGAAGCATTGTGGATGCATAGTTGAATTACATCACAATAGAGAAAGAACTAATGGCAGTGATGTACACTCTAGAGAAGTTTAGGCACTATGTGCTTGGATACAAAGTGTTTATGCACATTGATCACAGTGCCATTCGCTTCCTCATGAACAAGCCAATGGTAAATCCTTGTGTCATACAGTGGCTAGTGATCTTGTTGGAGTTTGATCTTACAATTGTAGATCAAAAGGAAACTAAAAATGTGATCACTGACCACTTGTATTGGTTGCAATGGGACAACAAAGAGGAAGAAAAACTACTATTTGATTAGTTTTCTAATGAACTCCTCTTTTTTGGGGCTATAATTAAACAATTTCCCATTGAGCCTAAATGGTATGATGACATTCTCACCTATCTTCTTACTCAAGAAATGCCACAAGAGTTGGATCGTCGAAAGAAACAACAATTTCTTCAATAGGTGAAAGACTTCATAGAGATCAATGAGCACCTCTACAAGGTGTGTGCAGATGGCTTGGTTCGTTGATGTGTTCTTGATGTTGATCAACTACACATTCTCCAGGAGTCTTATGAGGGTCCTTGTGGAGGCCATTATGCTAGGAGATGCATGACCATTAAGATCTTGATGGTAACATATTACTCTCCAACACTTTTTAGGGACACTCACCAATTTGTTAGCTCTTGTGGATGTTGCCAACACGATCGATGAGTGTTAAAATGTCACATCAACATGCCTCCATCAACAAGAGCCTATTTATGTGGTGTTGCTTAGTCGACAGGGCCACATTGACATAGCATTTGCTATGTCTATGGGGTCCTATCAATGTAGTCCTATAGCAAAAACTATAAATACGAGCTTCCAACCATGTTTATGAGCATTTTTTCAAGTCATAGTAGTAGCAGAGCTCTTGTAGTTTTTCCATTTGAAAGTTAGAATATTTTTCTGAGTTTCCATAGAAGGAGTCAAAAGGTGTTTGGATCTTTATTCGAGCACTATTGTATCTGAACCACACCAGTGTGTATGGCAATAAAGATGAGCTTCTTGATAAACCTTGGAGCACTTAGAATAGATTAATGATTTATTTATGCATTTATTATTTTCATTAACTATATCATTAATTAAGCTAGATTAGACTTCCAGTGATTAGTTGATTAATTAAGCTAAATAGTTTAAACACATAAGTATGACTGCTTCGAGGATAAACATGTATTCACTTGGTAATACCAATAGCATTACTGCTTGGTGTGCCCAGTAGCATAGCGCTTGGTAACCCAGCAGTGGATACATGGGTTTAGGACATGTAAGGAAAGTGGGACCAGATTCTTATGTTAGGACTAGGAGATTAGTTAGTTAGTTAAATTAAATTAGTTATTAAATTACTTTATCTCTTTCTTTATGCATCAAAGAACATAAAACACAAAACAATAAAAATCATATGCCTTGATTACATTTAACCATACCATGTGCATCACAAGTGTAATTTGGAAGACAATGAATGACTAGTAGGGCAAGGTTCACTTCCTAGAAGACTACTGTACTAGAAATTGTAGAGTTCGTGCAATTCGATCGGATCACACATGAACACTTTGTGATTCATATGGTTGGGCATTGGGGTACCTTCAACTGCTCATCATTGGTGCCATTACTGGGGACTTTGTTGTTGAAATGTGTGCTACCTAGGATTAGTAAACATTATTAATATCATTGGATGAACCCCAAGGTCAACATTATTCTTGAATTATAAAATTACAAAAGTACACTAAATATTTTATTTGTTGCAAAATGTATTCTTCTTCTCATAGGCTTGATGATGTTAAACCATCGATCCCATAGGAGTGCAAAGTGGTATATACTCATCTAGATGAGTATATACTTAACTTCACCTTCATCCTACATCAGGATGAGCAACTGTGATAGCATGACATGGAAGGCAACGTTGTAATGCCTCCTGATCGACCTATGCCCATGATGCTACTTCAGAATGTTAAGAAGTTGGGCATTCACAATCTTCAAGAAGAATATGTTATGCATGACTACAACTATTGGGACTACCATCCCACTGAAACACAATGTAGGAGAGATTGACACTAGGAGAAGCATCATGAGGTTGTGAAGGAAAATAATTCACTAATCCCTTGTTCCTACTAAACTAAGATGGCAATGAGAACCCTTTCTTTGAGGGCTCTCAACATGAAAATTCTCCACCATTGATGATGGGGGCACAACCTTGAATTTGTGGTCAACAATCAATAATCTAGGTTTAAGAAAAGATGGCAAAATAATAAGACAAGTGTCAAAATAATAAGACAATTGATGAATGTGGCCATGATAATAGAAGGGAAATTGGTAGAAATCATGGTGGTGGTAGTCCTCCTCCTTCTTTTCTCTCTTCATTTGCATCCTTTTCTTCTTCTTCTTTTGATTCTGAAAGATGCCATAGAAGGAACAACCGTGGTGGAGGTGATCAATAAGACCATAATGAATGGAGGGGTAATAGAGGACATCATCGACGACAATGAAATCATGATGATGATGAGCCTTTGTTGGCAAATCGAAGCATGATTAACATTGTAGAGGCAGTTAAGATCCAAACTAGGCATGTGAAAGATAGTTGGATTAAGTGCTTAGACATGCACAATATCCTAAGATTTGAGGGGGGATATAACTATGATCCGTAGACACATCTACAAGCTTTCCACGATGCCTGTGCCTTGTAGAACATTAAAAATGGTTGGAAAAAACTCAAGCTCTTCCCCAAGACACTCATTAAGGAAGCAGAAAGCTGGTACTGGTCCTTAGAGCTAGAATCCATTCATAGATTGAGTATCATGCTGGAACTATTTAATGAAAAATACTAGATGTACTCTAGAGTGTTTAATTTGAGAAGGCAAATCCAAGGTTGGAGACAAGGAAGACATGAACCCTTTGATGCTGTCATGGATAGATATTATTTACTTTTACACTGATGCCTTGGCCATGGTTATTCTCAGAAGGAATAACTCCCCCACATCATAGATGGGCTTAGAGTAGAAACCAGAAGAACTCTTGGGGTTTATGCCCAAGGGAGATTATCCGAATTAAGACATCATTAGATATAAAGGATAATAGAGTAGGTAGTAAAAGAAGTAGGTGAGTTGCAAAAAAGGGAAAGTGTAAAAGAATATAATAGAAACCCTTCCATCAGGAAAAGGGAGGTTCGATACTGTGACGAGGAGGAGTCAACTTGATGAAGTGGTGAATAGGAAAACCTTGCCCATCCAAAAATATGTTTCTAATATTTCAGCAAAGGTTGATAAACTATGGGATTATTTGGATGAAAAATTCCAAACTGCTATGAAGATTGCTAAAGAATCCAAAGAGTAGAATAGTGATTGTAATCATAGGAGGCAGAAAGAAGCTAAATGTGCCTACCAAAGAGGTCGGGCAAAGTTATTGTAGTAGAAGAAGTTGTGGAGATAGAATTTGAAGATGATGGTGGATGTGACATTTGTCAATATGACCATCTTAAGGGATGTTGTCTTGTGGTGTCACACTTACAAGAGTCTGGGGTATATGCGCTAAATCCACTACTAGTAAGGAGGCAAGCACCTAGACAATTGCCTTATCCTCAAGGAAATCCAAGGTAGTTCCATTAGTAACAACATGCTTACTATCTAAGTGGAGCTCCACCACAACCAAATGAACAATATCAATAGTGGCACTAACCATAGTTGTGGGGAATGCCATCATCAAGATAGTAGTACCCTTATAGGAAACCAGATGCATATGGGCATTATGTTCAACAACACATCTCTCAACAAAGCTATATAAGCCATGCTTCGTTCTAGCATCACGATTATCCTTCAGAATATTATGAAACTTATTCACCATCTACTTAAGGGAAACACCCATGTTCATACCACCCTTTGCATCTATCTACACACATCCATCTACCCTCAACCTAGTTACCTCTTACTCCATCTATGCAGGGAAAAATTCCCCACAGCCACAACAACGAAATGCTACGAGGGTTGTACATTCACAATTAGCCTTCCAGTTGAGTAGTTTGGATAATTGATCTAGGAAATAACCCTTTTTTTGACCCAAAATTCCTTCCAATCCCTCAAAACTTAATGCAGTTGGTTTCCCTATATCCTTAACACCCTCATCCTCTGCATCAAACACATTCAAGTGCTCTTCAAACTAAATGTCACCTCAGATATACACTGTGATGTTAACTCATGTTGTTTATGATTAGATCAAGGATGATAACCTTTCCATGAAGAGATCTAATCTGGGAAGTCCTCTCATTTACTTATAGATCGTTGGACATGAACCATGCAAGGCTCTTTTTGATTCTGGTTTTAGTGTCAATTTCATCTCCTATGACATGTACAAGGCTTGGAACCTATTGCCTATCAAGAAGAGAAACATTTGTTTGGAAATGGTAGACTAGTCAATCACTGTCCCTTTGGAACTAGTGGAGGACATCGTGACCACGATTTGTGGGTGGTCCTATCCTACTAATTTTCTAGTGATCAACGTAGAAAAATGTAAAGGTGTCTTTCCCATGATTATGGGAAGGGCTTGGTTAAGCACAGTTGATGCACAAATGGGCATAAGGGACCTCTCCTTGAAAATATCCAAGGAGAACGAATTTCAACGAATAGAGAAGAAGTGTGTTCCATGCATCACAGATGATGATAACAGGTGCAATTGCATGAATAAAATCTAGTCCATTAAAAGTAAATACATTAAAGCATGTAGTTAGTGTGCATATGAAATTGATATTCAGTGGTGCTTGTATGCAACAGCTATAAAATACGAGGGCACCCAGTGGCTAATAGCTAACTCTGACAATAGCACACTATGCATGGAACCTACTGAGCACTTAACATGTGCCTATGTCGAAAGCATGGATGAACTTGAGCAAGTTCATCACCAACTCTTTGATGAGGAAGAAGATGATGATACCTATTGGGAAGATGATGAGCCCCTAGAGTTAAAATCTCTACTAGCTAGCATGGAGTATGCATTTCTAAATAATTATAAGTCGATTATAATTAATGCAAATCTTGCTCTCGAACAAAAAGATAAGTTATTGTNGCTACCAATTTGCTATTGAAAAATACTAAAGACCAAACATTGAAATGTTGCAAGGGCATTGCACAGACTGAATGACNGAAGCCAAGAAGGTAGTCACAGTGGCAACTAAACCCCAAATTGAAGTAGATCATCAAGGAGGAAATAGAACAATTCCTCAAGATAAGGTTCATCTATCCCATCGTGGATAGTGAGTGAGTTAGCTCACTNTACAAATGGCAATGGAAAATAATCTTTAAATGTTGCCATATTCAATAGCCTAAAGTTGATGTAAACCCACCACTTTCTACCTTTCTTTGGCATAATTACGAGTGAGCTAACTCACTCACTATCCACGATGGGATAGATGAACCTTACCTTGAGGAATTGTTCTATTTCCTCCTTGATGATCTACTTCAATTTGGGGTTTAGTTGCCACTGTGACTACCTTCTTGGCTTTATGGCTATGTCAATGTAGATACAATGCTAACATATCCTTGGGTCGATTCTAGTTAGTTTGGGATATGACCAAGCGAAGGTTGTTGGTCATTTGTTGACCACATACAATAACTTATCTTTTTGTTCGAGAGCAAGATTTGCATTAATTATAATCGACTTATAATTATTTAGAAATGCATACTCCATGCTAGCTAGTAGAGATTTTAACTCTAGGGGCTCATCATCTTCCCAATAGGTATCATCATCTTCTTCCTCATCAAAGAGTTGGTGATGAACTTGCTCAAGTTCATCCATGCTTTCGACATAGGCACATGTTAAGTGCTCAGTAGGTGAAACACCGTGAAAATTACGGGTCGGTCTCAGGCGAAGACTCGTGGTTTGAACAGGAGCGCGCCTCAAATTTGTCTAAGGACAAGTTTACGCTCTATCACGCACGGCAGCGTGATGAGCGTAATAAGCTCCGAAGACAAGTCAAANAATTCTACGAGCACCAAATTGGTCCAAACCATTTCATTTAATGATGGATGTAGCTAATTATGCCTTGGAAGCCGTGCTTATGTAATTGGATGATAAGAAACATTCATATTACATCCACTGCACAAGCTGAAGCATTGTGGGTGCATAATTGAATTACACCATCATAGACAAAGGACTGATGATGGTGTTGTATGCTCTAAAAAGGTTCAGGCACTATGTGCTTGGATACAAAGTATTTGTGCATATAGATCATAGTGCAATTTGCTTCCTAATGAATAAGCCAATGATGAGCCCCCGTATCATATGGTGGCTTGTGATCTTGTAGGAATTTGATCTTACAATGGTAGATTGGAAAGGAACTAAGAATGTGGTCACTGACCACCTTTCTTGGTTATTATGGAATAATAAGGAGGAGGACAGCCTACTCTCTAATCAATTTCCAGATGAACTCCTCTTTACGGGAATAATAAATGACCAAGTGCCCCCTGAACCAAAATGGTATGATGGCATCCTTTCTTACCTTCTTAATTAATAAATGCCATAAGATCTAGATCATAGAAAGAAATAACAATTTCTTCATTGAGCAAAGTACTTCATGGAAATCAATGGATACCTTTACAAGGTGTGCGCTGATGGCCTAGTCCATTGGTGTGTCCCTGATGTGGATCAACTATGCATTTTCCAAGATGCTCATGAAGGCCCTTGTGGAGGAAACTATGCAAGGAGATGCATGGCCACAAAAATATTTATGGTAGGAGACTATTGGTCTATTGGTCTACAATCTTTAGGGATGCCCATTAATTTGTCCAATCTTGTGAATGCTATCAAAGAGATGGTGGGATAACCGTGCGAATGGAGGGTTCTCATTAGTGGATTCAACCACTAGAGCCCTTTGAAATATGGGGCATAGACTTCATGGATCCCATCACACCCATGTCAAATGGAAAGGTGTATATCATTGTAACAATTGACTACTACACCAAATGGACAGAAGCAATAGCCATCACTGATTCTACATCATCCACTGCTACTCGATTTGTACAACGAAATGTTGTAAATAGAATTGGGATGCCATGTGCACTGATTTGTGAAAATGGAACCCATTTTACAAGTGCCAATTTTCGAAAGTTGATGCAACGCTTAGGGGTTGAACATAAATTAACAACACCCTATCACCCCCAAGCCAATGGTCAAGTAGAGGTAACTAACAAGGAGATCACAAAGATTCTAATAAGAACCATTAGCAAATATAGGAGAGACTAGAGCATAAAACTCAAAGATGCCCTTTTAGCCTACCACTCAACATGGAAAATATCTATTGGCTACTCTTCCTATGAGTTAGTGTATGGAAAACTTCCAATGCTCCCAATTCAATCTGAGCTTCGTACACTCTCAACAGCTTGTGAATTGAATTTTGACGTAAGTCTAGCACAAAAAGAAAGATTGATCAACCTTAACATGCTAAATGAAAATTGATTAGTAGCCCTATGTTTGAATGAAGGGCATAAGTTGTTCAACAAACAACAACATAACCTTAGAATATGGAAAGTGAAATTTCAACTAGAAGATAAGGTTCTTTACTAGAATCCCACACACGTACCTTAGAAAACCAAATTCCAAATGTTGTGAAAGGGACATTATATAATTGAAAAAACCTTTCCTTCTAGGGCCATGACCATATACAAAACTAAGTGCCCACATAAAAAGTAGTTGGTCAACATCCAACAAGTAAAGCTTTTCCATGAGCCCAAGTAAGCTAGTGCAACAAATACCTTAACAGATGGACAACCACACTTGATTTTTTAGATCTTCTCCTTCCAACTTTGTCATGGGGGAGATGGCCATTCATGCTAATCATCATATGGCTTCTTAGTTTTTCTATTTTTTGTTTTCCACATTTTTGATTTTGCAAGTTATTTATTTTACAACTTTTTGATTTTCAAAATATTTTCTATTTTTACACCTTTTTTGTTTTACACCATCGTTAGTACATTTGAACATTTATCGAATATTTTACACTTTCTTATATATTTTACCTTGTTTGGTTTGAGTGTGATATTCAAATTTTTTCTAATAAACATACTTTGTGCCAATAGGACACAGTGGTGCTGTAGTTGTTACTAATGGTGATTTGTCCTTAATGTGTGGTTTGCGAATGTCTAATTTCTATTTTTGAATTTTTTTACCAATGGCTTAGTCATGGTTTCTTTTTCATGGAATAGCCAATGAGTCCAAAATATCCACCCATTCACAAACTCTTTGGTTTTCCTTATTTTGGAACTTTGAGGTCCTTTTTCATTAAATCAACTTTTAATAAATTCATGACCTTGGTAGTTTCTGGAATTGGGAAGGATTCAAAGGTTTGTACAGGGTGTGACTTCAAGGGGACTCAATAATCTTTGTACTCTTTTACTTACTTGGGTGCTTGAGTGTTTTCATTGACTTCTTATTGTTCCATTTCGACCAATAAAAGAAAGTTAAATAAAGTCTGTGCATAGTGTGGTTTCTATTTAAAAAGAAAAAAAAAAGAAAAAGAAAAAGAAAGAAAAATAAAAAAAACAAAAATGAAATAAAAAAAACATGATGGGAATTCAAAGCACACCCCTTAGATAAATAAATAGGCTACAAGCACTAGTTATGGGGCTAGAAAGACATCTTAGCCATGCTTAAAAGTCTCCTCTAACTAAGGCCCTCTCTTACTTTCTACTTCTCTTTTCTTCTCTTTATGGAATGGTGGTTGTTTTATGGGAGCACTCTTATGTCTTGAGGGGGTGGATCAGTCTTATAGTGGTAGTGTGAAGTCACTAAAAAAAGGTTGGTCTTGGTTTGGACTAAGGATGGATCTTCTCAGGTCATTTNCGGAAGATTCTACCTAAGAATTCAAATACGTCAAACCAAGACATGANATCAACCATTAATCACCTATGGGACCCACGAATTCCTTAGGTTGAGGTTATGCAAGGGTAAACAAGGCATGTGCCTACTATGGGAAGGACCTACTTGCATATCCCTTGGTTGGGTTTTTTAAGTACCTTATCCTTAGACATTCTTACAATCCAAATCTTTCATACATCCATCTTTTGCACTAAACCATGTGCTCCTTTACATATTTTGTTCATTAAACATATTCTCCATCAAATTTTTCAATTTTTGAGCTTTCAAAGATCCTTTTCAATGATTTCTTGAAATGGTTGGCTTTTCTGGTATTTCATGGATCCCAACTTCATTGAAAAATTCTTTATATTTTTTGAGATATTCAAGTTTTAAAATTTTGTCTATGGGCCCCATATATGGGGCCTTACTGATGGAGTGGACCCATATACGAGGCCTCATATATAGGGCCTTATCAACATAAGGGAAAAATTTTAGATATATGTGCAACCCCACTTTGAAAATTTTACATTTTCTCACAAACACCAAGGGAGTTTTTCAAATTTTGAAAGCCCAGAACCTTCTAGATCCTATAAATTACAAATTTTTTATCTAAATCACTTAATTATTTGACCCTGCAGCTACTGAAAGTAAGCTCTTTGTCATGGGGGCCACACATGTACCATTTTTGATAAAATTTTTTTTGCCATTTTTCTAACACCCACAAAGGTTTAATTGAAAAAATCAACTGTTAAATGCTAAATTACAATAGTTAAACCTTTCCAACGAGTTTCAGTGACTATTATAATTAATAATTAATAAAATAATCAATCTACCATGGTCCAACCTTAGACAAAGTGTAACTAACTAACAATAGAAGGTATTTAAAACTTTAAAGTTACACATTATAATTACTAATCTATGGATGTGTTGTAACTATAGATGGCACCAAAGGAAAAGCACACACAGGAAGCAGGACTATCCTAACCAAGGGAGAAATGATCTAGAACAGGAAGGGGTGAAGAACAGGCCCAAGAAGAACCATTGGCAACCCATGCCATATGTCCTCTCAGGGAAGATGTAGAGGTGGAATCTATCTGACAAATTCTAGAACCAGTTGTAGCAACAAAACACTCCCATTGGGACAATGCACCAACACAACAAGACAATCTTGAGGTGACCTTGATAGAAGCTTGCTTAAATTAGATTAAAATGTGGGAGGCCTATAAAATAGTGCTTCAGGAGTTAAAATTTGGCCCCTTTTTTGGAGCAAGCACCAAACGAAGTATAGGAACACCTCAAGGCCTCTCCCATGTGGCCAATCATCACTTCCATCAGGGAGTGGTACATGGAAGAGACATTCCTATTTTGGAATAATAGGCAAGCTAGATCAACAATAAAAATGAAGGACATCTTGATGTCTTACTCAGTGTAGGCCATTACACAAGTGCTTGGGTTACTTGAGATAGGGGAAAGTCTTGTTGAGATCCCAATGCATGTGGATCCTAGCATTAAGAAAGAAAGGATCCAACGGTGCTATGGTGTCAACTGTAAGGAGCTTGATGGGCTTACATTGATAGAGAAGATTCACTACAAGATTGCAACCTTTCACCTCAATCCCACAATGAGGCTAAGTAAAATCATTGCCTTCTCTACTCAAGCATGTGCTGCTATGAGTGGGGAGATTCCTTGTCAACCTTCTACATCTGATCTATCTAGAGATAGAGAAGCAATTTAAAGAAAATGAACATGGAAGCAAGGCACTCCCCTTCCCATGCCTCATCAAGAAACTTTGTTAAAGGGGAGGAATGGTTTGTTATAGCAATGATGTGGTCAGGTAGGTTTTAGCTACGAACTAGGTAGAAATAATAAAAGATAAGATGCCTGCAACAATTATCCAAGAAGAGGAGCAATGATCACCACCTCCACCTACCACTCAGACAACTATGCCAGACATCACTGCAACCACCCAATGGTTGCACAAATACAAAGAATGGATTTTGAGTGAACAAGAGCAATGAGTAGGCATAAGTGGTAGGGAGCCATCTATGTACAAACTAGTAATGAGTCATCTCAATGAGGTGGCCTAAAAAATTAGCTTGATGTATGGAGGTGGATTTATTTTCTTGATCCAAATGATGAATTGCGATATCGCATCCACGATATCATGTTCGCGATATCGGATCAACCATGCGATGTCGGATACTAGATATCACAACCTGCCTCCTTGCCTATAGATAAGAGGCGACGCCCTTGGTTTCTACATTAGAAAGTTAGTCCCTTAGCCAAACTCTTGCCATTTCTTCCCCCCAGAGTTAGAGTTATTTTTGCATGCTCATAGTAGGATTCATAGAGTGAACAGATCTTTATTTGAGCATTGTGTGCCTGAGCACACTTTGTGTAAGGAAATAAAGATGAACTTTATGATAAACCTTGTAGCATACAGAATAGATTAATTACCATTAATCATTATTTAATGCTTTCCTAGTTAATTAATAATCTCTCTCACCTTACAACTCTCTTAGTTAAATACACTTAGTACGATTGCTTCGAGCATGCGTGTAGCTCTTGGTAGCCTAGTGACGATTAGCATTTGGTAAGCCTAATAGCGTTGCACTAGTTCAAGATGTGTACGGCAAGTGGGAATGGATATTGGTGTTAGGATTAATTAGAACTTAGTTAATGAATAGTTAAATTAGATTAGTTACTTAGTTATCTCTCTCCTCCTCCTTACTAGCGCAAGATATAAAACACATAAAAATAATAAAAATAATATGCCTCAAGCTTACTTAACCATACAACCGTGACATACAAGTCAGTTTGGGAAGACAATGATTAACTAGCCCATTATCATTCCACAAAGGCTCAAAGGCACTTAGTCCTTGGAATTCGACCGAATCGTGTGTGAAACACTCATATTCATATGGTTGAGCATAGGGGTACCTTGTTGCTCATCATTGGCACCATTGCCAGGGACTTAGTTGTTTGTGCATTGAGTAGAACTTAGGAAATCATTCATATTGTTGGAACGAACCCTTAGGGTTGATTAAGAAAACAAAGATAATAGTATATTGCACACTGAACAAGGCAAGATGTCTTCTTCTTTGCACAAAAGCACTTCACCAGCTAGGACTAACACAAGAAGTAATCGGTGGTAGGATACACATGATGTTGATCTACCAATCCCTCAACAGTTTCGTGTGGTATATATTCATCTCAATGAATATGCACCTGACTTCACCTTTATTCTTTACCAACATGAACAACTGCATTAGCATAACTTGGAAGGTAACATAGTGTTACCTCTCGACCGTTTAGTCCCAAGTATGCTTCTTCGTGTTCTCACACGAATAGGCATGGATTACTTACACGTAGAATACATTGTGCAGGACTATGATTTGAGAGACTATCATCCCACAAAGGCGTAATGTCAAAGGGACATGCAACAGGAGAGACACCATAAGTCCTTGAAGGGAAAATGGTCCAAGGATGCCCCCCACGTTTTAAGCAAAATTGAGAGTGACGAACCAGCCTCAGGTAGTCACCCACATAATGATGTTCCTCCCCTTGACTTTGGCCAAGGGGTTGTGTATCAGAACCTTCATTCTACTATTCACAACCCAGGTGTTGATACCAACAGACACAAAGTGTCCGAAAAAGGAACAAGGACACATGACAAAGGTGGTCATTCTGATCGCAATCATGATCGAGGTAGAGATCACTGAAGAGAAGGTAGTAGACACTGTCATGGTGGTGGTTCTCCTTCTTCTTCACCTTCATCGTCTCCTTCACCCTCTCCTTCAGTGTCTAGATGTAGCCATAGAGAAAAAAATTGTGAGGATAAGGGTAAACAAGTGGAATTCACAGATGAGATAGCCAAGATAGAGGACGAGGGCACTCTAGGGAATCATGCCATAGAATAAGGGAGAGTAGGGAACCACGTAGGAACCATAGACGCTACGAAGGAGATGATCATGATGAACCCCTACTCGCCACATGAAGCATGTTAGATATAACTAAGGTTGTGAGAGTTCAAACAAGGCACCAAAAATATAGTAGGATCAAGAGTTTAGACATGAATAACATCCCATGATTTGAAGGGGGNCTATATTTTTGGTGCCTTGTTTGAACTCTCACAACCTTAGTTATATCTAACATGCTTCATGTTGCGAGTAGGGGTTCATCATGATCATCTCCTTTGTAGCGTCTATGGTTCCTACGTGGTTCCCTACTCTCCCTTATTCTATGGCATGATTCCCTAGAGTGCCCTCGTCCTCTATCTTGGCTATCTCATCTGTGAATTCCACTTGTTTACCCTTATCCTCACAATTTTTTTCTCTATGGCTACATCTAGACACTGAAGGAGAGGGTGAAGGAGACGATGAAGGTGAAGAAGAAGGAGAACCACCACCATGACAGTGTCTACTACCTTCTCTTCAGTGATCTCTACCTCGATCATGATTGCGATCAGAATGACCACNGGCGGGATTAGCTACGCCATCTCATAGATGGGCTTAGGCATGAAATGAGAAGAACCCTTGGGACTTCTGCCCAAGGAAGATTATCTGAGCTTAGGTTCCATCAAATTCATAGACTATTGGAGCAAGTTGCTAAGGAAGAAGGTGAGCTACGAAAGAGAGAGTGTATGGAAGAATATAACAGAGATCCTTCCCTCCGAAAGAAGGGAGTAAGATTTTGTGAGGATGAGGAAGAGTCACGACTTGAAGAGATGGTGAATAGGAAAACCTTGCCTATACAAAAGTTAGCATCAGAAGTATCGACAAATGTAGACCAAATGTGGGACTCCCTGGATAGTAGGTTTCAAACTATTCTCAAAGTAGTAGAGGAGTCTAGAGAGCGAGGTAGCGGTCATGAAAAAATGAAAAAGAGAGAAGAAGAAAACACATGTAACAGGGGTAAGGGTAAAGTTGCTATTATTGAAGAGGTTGTGGACTCAAATATAGATGATGATAGTGGATGTGAGATATGCCAATATGATCATCCTAAGGGATGTTGCCCTGTGATCTCACATTTGCAGGAGTTTGGGGTGTATGCACTTAATCCACTTTTAAACAAACAACAAACATCCCGACGGTTACCTTATTCCCAAGGTAATCCAAGGCAATTCCACCAACCTTTAATGTATTCAAGTGGAACTCCACCACAACCAATTGAGCAGCATCAATAGTGGCAACACCCACAATCATGGGAAATGCCACCACCAAGGCAACGATATCCTTATTGGCAATCTAACCTGTATGGATACTACGTGCAACATCCAATCTTTCCACGTGGCTTTGTTGGTCATGTTACTCCCCAACATCACTACCAAACCCACGAGTACTATAGGACTCCCTCTCCTAGGGGAAATATTTCATAAGTGTACCATCCTTCAAATTCAGCTGCATCTCTCCCACCAATAGCTCCATTACCACCTACTCCAGTAATGCAAGGTGAACTGCCTACTCAGCCACAACAACGTAATGCCACAAGGGCTATTAATCCTCAACCTATTATTAATTCTAACAACGATATGAAGACAAGATCTTTCTTCAAAATCAACAGTCCAACCAAGCCTTTGCAACCCCAAGTGGCTGAGTCTTTGGACGTCTCCATATCACATAAAGCTTTAGAGCCCCCTTCAAACTTAACACTACATTCAATGCATACGATCATGTTAACACATGCTGTTACTAATTGGATCAAAGCTAGCCACCTTCCCAGGAAATTCTCTGATCCTGGGAGACCCCTGATATATCTACAAATTGCTGGGAATGAGCCATGTAAAGCTCTTTTGGATTCAGGTTCCGGTGTCAACCTAATATCCCAAGCGATGTATAGGGCCTAGAACATACCCCCATTAAAAAGAGCAATATCCATTTAGAGTTGGCCGACCAGTCCATCATTGTTCCCTTGGGATTAGTGGAGGACATTGTTACTACTATTTGTGGATGGTCGTATCCAGTTGACTTCCTAGTAATTTAAGTGAATAACAGTAAGGGGGACTTCCCAATCATAATGGGAAGGGTATGGCTAAGAACTATCGATGCATGCCTAGGAATCTATGATCTTTCCCTAGAAATATCTAAGGAAAACACTTTCAGAAAGATTGAGAAGAAGAAGGTTCCATGCATCGCATACAGTGACATAGGGTGCAATTGTGTGCAGAGATCATGGCTTGTGCAAAGTTTAACATTATCTACATGCAACCAGTGTGCACAAATGATCAGTAGCCACATGACAAGAAGACACCCAGTGACTGATAGTTGATCAAGAAAGTAGCTCACTTATATGCATGGAACTAACTGAGGATTTGACTTATGCTTACATAGATAGCATAGACGCATTAGAGCAAGTCCACCACCAACTTCCCAACCCTAACTTAGAAAACATCAACTGGAAAAAGTTGGAAATTCCTAAGAAATTTAAACAAGAGCTAAAACCATTGCCCACCGGTATGAAATACACGTTCCTTAAGAATGGAAAATCGGCAATCATCAATGCAAAACTTGCTCTATAACAAAAAGAAAGTCTGCTAAAGGTAATAAACAAGTGGTCAAAAGCCTTTGCCTGGTCATATTTGGAATTAATTGGAATAGATCCTAGGGTATGCCAGCATAGGATTTACACCGACTCCTCCATGAAACCTCGAAAACAACCACAGAGGCGATTGAACCCAAAGTTGAAGCAAGTAGTAAAAGAAGAAATCGAACAGCTTCTAAAGGTTGGGTTCATATACCCCATTGTTGATAGCAAATGGGTTAGCCCCTTAGTAATCATGCCTAAAAAGGGAGGCAAATGGAGGGTGTGCATAGATTTTAGGCTACTAAATATGGAAACATTCAAGGATCACTTTCTGTTGCCATTTGTTGACCAAGTCTTAAACACAATCGTAGGGCATGCTATTATAGTTTTCTAGATGGATATAGCAGATACAAACAAATACAAATAGTCCCAGAAGACTAAGCCATAACTACATTCACCAGTCCTTGGGGAATGTTTGCATACAAAAAAATCCTGTTTGGCTTATGCAATGCCCCTGCAATGTTTCAACGCTTAATTCTAAGCATATTCTAGCAGTAGATAGGAAATGGTATGGAAGTCTTTATGGATGACTTCTCCACTTACGGAGCAAATTTTGATCAAGCCTTGGACCGATTAGAGCAAGTGCTTAAAAGATGTGTAGAAACTAATTTGAGGCTGAACTGGAAAAAAATCCATTTGATGGTCCAAGAAGGTGTAGTACTTGGGCATAAAATCTCACATGCAGGGATAGAGGTAAACCTTGAGAAAATCAAAGTTATCCAAGGAATTACCCGTCAATCGGAAACTGTCAAAGACATTCGATCATTCCTTGGACACATTGGCTACTATAGGAGATTCATAGAAAAATTTTTGAATATTACCAAACTATTGGTAGAGCTAACGAAAAAGGATGTACCCTTCGAGTAGACCAGGGAATGCGAACTAGCTTTCCAAACTCTGAAATAGAAGCTGGTAGAAACACCCATTCTACAAGCTCTTAACTGGTCCAAACTGTTCCATGTCATGACTAATGTGTCCAACTATGCCTTAGGAGCCGTACTTACATAGTTAGATGACCAGAAACGTCCTTATTACATCCACTGTGCAAGTAAAAGTATAGCTAGTGCACAACTTAACTACACTACTACAGAAAAAGAATTAATGGCTATAGTATTTGCACTAGAAAAATTTAGACACTATGTATTGGGGTACAATGTATTCATACACACAGATCATAGTGCAATCTGGTTCCTCATGAATAAGCTAATGGTAAGCCCCCATATTATACGATGGCTGGTAATCCTACAAGAGTTTGATTTAACGAGGATCGATCGTAAAGGCACTGAGAATGTAGTTGCCAATCATTTATCTCGATTACGCTGGAACAGCAAAGAGGATGAGTATCCAATCTCTGATCACTTCCCTGATGAATTCCTCTTTGTCAGTGTAGTGAATAACTAATCACCCATGGAGACAAATTGGTACAGTAGCATTCTTACCTATCTCCTTACCCAACAAACACCACAAGAGCTAGACTTTAAGAAGAAACAACAGTTTCTTCACAGAGCCAAGTACTTTATGGAGATCAATGGACAACTTTACAAAGTACGTCCTGATAGCTTGGTTTGATGGTGTGCTCCCGATAGAGATCAACTGAGAGTTTTCCAAGATGCTCATGAGGGCCCTTGTGGGGGTCATTATGCTGGGAGACAAATGATTATCAAGATCCTTCTTATAGGGTATTATTAGCCTACCTTGTTCCAGGAAACCCATTAATTCATCCAATCTTGTGAGTGCTGTCAACATAATGGGGGAATGACTGCTAGAATGGAGGATCCGCAACAAGGGATTTAACCGTTAGAACCCTTCAACATTTAGGGAGTTTATTTCATGGGGCCCATTACACCAATGTCCAATGGAAAAGCTTACATCATAGTTGCCATAGAATACTTAACAAAATGGGCTGAAGTAGCTGCCATTAAAGATTGCACATCATCTATAGTTGCACAGTTTGTTCAACAATAAGTCATCAATAGGTTTGGTGTGCCACGTGCACTTATCTCAGACAATGGAACACACTTCATAGGTGCAACTTTTCGGAAGTTAATGCAACACTTAGGGGTTGAGTACAAATTGACTACACCATACCACCCCCAAGCAAACGGTCAAGTCGAGGTCACCAACAGGGAGATTACTAAGATACTGACTAGAACCATTAGCAAGTATAGGCGAGACTAGAGCACTAAACTGAATGATGCTCTTTGGGCATACCACTCCACATGGAAACTCCCTATAGGCTACTCTCTCTACGAGTTAGTGTATGGAAAACTTCCAACGCTTCTTATCCAAACTGAGCTTCGTACACTAGCCATGGCATGTGACCTCAACCTTGACCTTGATCTAGCACAAACAAAGGTTGATGTCTCTTAACTTGCTAGATGAGAACCGACTAGCTACCTTGTCATCTAATAAGTTGCATAAGGCATTTAATAAACAATGGCATGATCTGAAAATTAGGAAAGTTAAGTATCAGCTAGGAGATAAGGTTCTCTATTGGAACCCCACACGTGTCACAACATACCAAATTTCAAACATTGTGGGAAGGACCTTACATTATCTATGCAGCTTTTACTTTAGGGGTCATGACCATTTATAAACCTGAGAGCTCAGATAAGAGACTGTTAGTCAACATGCAATAAACAAAACCTTTCCATGAGTTTAGGGTAGCCAGAACATATGCTACCTCTATAGGTGGGCAACCTTGCTCATTATTTCGGATCTCCTCCTTCCAACTCAGTCATGGGGGAGATTGCCACCTCTACTAATCATTGAAGGCCCTCAGCTCTTTCTAAATTTTTGTTTTACACATTTTTGTTTTGCACATTTTTTTGCACATTTCTTTAATCTTTCTTATTTTTGTTTTTTTTACACCATCGTTCATATTTTTACCATTTCTTTGTGTGATTACTCTATTTTGTTCATCACCCAATAAGTGTTCATGATGGTGGCATGAATAATATCATAGTAATTGCTAATGTTTGGATTTTACCTTTGAAGTATGATGTTGATATTAAGGTATGGTTCTTTTGATCAAACAGGCAATGAGTCCACATCATTCATGCATCCATAAAATCCTATGGTCTCCCTTGGCTTGGAACTGTATAGTTCCTTTCTCTAATAAAACTATTAACGAATTGGTGGTTGGGTATTTCTCAAACTAAGGAAGGAATCAAATGATGAAAAGGGTATGACTTCAAGGGAATTCGATGCATTTGTGCTGGCTATTCTCTTGAGTGACTGGATGCTTTTTCCTTGGGGTTTTCACCATTCTGATCCTTCATCAAATCACCATAAGTTGAGTACATAAAAATAAGTCTTTGCATGGTGTGGTTCTCACGCAAAAAATAGAAAAAAAAAGTAAAAAAAAAATAGTGAGAATTCAAAGCACACCCCTTAGACACAATAATGAACTTGGGCTACATGCATTGGGTATGGCACTGGAAAGACATGTTACCCATGCCTGAAGGTTCCCTCTAACTAAGGCCCTTTCTCACTTCCTGATTCTCCATCTCGCTCTCCTCAGAATGGTGGTGAATTTTTGTAGAGGCATTCTTGTTGCTTCAAGAGGATAGGTTGGTCAAATGTGTTGATGCAAGGTCACTGAATGTGGTTTGTTGAGCCTAGATTTGGAATGAGTTCTACTCGGTCACATTAATCATAAAACACACAAAGAACTTTACACAATCTTGTTCTTGGTTTCCATTCTATCCTCTCCTCTCCACCTTTCTTTTCCATTTTTCACCTCATTGCCAGTTTTATCATTAGTTTGTATCTTGGTTGATGCATTGTTCTTCCTGGGTAGGTTTTTGTGGGGGAATTTTTTAACTCTTGCTTCCAAATGACATTCCTAGAGCCTACAGAGTCTTTGGGTTGTGGGTTTGTTAGGGCATCAAGGGCATGAGCATTCTTTGGGGAGGACCCACTGGCATTCCTTTTTGGTGCATTTGTTAACTTCTTTTCCTTGAACATTTCTTGCAATCAAAAATTTTTTGTTTCATCCCCATCCATGACATCCATTTTATTGGTGTTGCCGTTGTTACTTTTTCTTCATCTTTCTTATTCCTTATCTTTTTCCATCCTATCGCTACCGGAGGTTCGCTCTTAGTCATGGGGGCCTAGGCAAAAACTTTTCAATTTTTCCTAACCCCTACACCTTAGGTAGTCACTAGTGTTAAAACTCCAGAATCAGTATCTACCATAACCACAACTCAGCCAATGCACTTTACATCAAGGCAAGGTATCAACTACATTGTGATCTATCTACCTTGCTCGTTTGTGACTATGTTGTGTGTGTAGATGGAGATCATACAACAATGGACTGGGCTTGGAGGAAACACTTAGGATGGAGTGAAACTAAAACATTTACGTAAGGAGCAAGATTGGTGGCGTGGCTATGGATAAAAAATGGAAGGCGTAATCTTGGCATTGGCAACAACTGTCTTCTTTCTCTCTCTCTTTCTCTTCCAGTTGCCAAATAAGGTTGGATGTCATTTATGTACAGTGTTCACTTTTGTGGTCATGAACACTAATGTTGTCATGTATTGTATTGTTGATCCGTTCACCTGGCACGTCGATTCTATCATGTCATTCCATCGTCAATGGTCATTCAGTTAATAATCTCATACCTTCCCAATATTTTGTAAGGAACTCGAGGAAGAGTTTTCATTCAGTCATGGGGGTATGATGAACTGCGATATCATGTCCATGATATTGGATCAACCATGCAATGTCAGATTCCCGATATCGTAGCCTGCCTCCTTGCCTATAAATAAGAGGTGGCACCCTTGGTGATGAGTCACCATTTAGTCAGCTGCGATATTGCGTATGCGATATTGCAGCCTGCCTCCTCATCTATAAATAAGAGGTAGGCAAACTTAGAAGGCAGTTTTAGGAGTTTTTAGAGTTAAGTTTTGATTTTAGTTCTTGTTAATTTCTCTCAACCCTTTTCCTCCCAGTGTATGCCCGCAGTGTGGTGATTGTAATTTTATGACACCTTTATTCAAGTGTAACGTACTTGGACACACACATGATTGGAAATAAAGATCGAGATTACTTCATCATTACAGCATTCACTTAGTTTAATTATTTACTTAATTGTTATTTACTACTTTCCTAGTTAATCTCTTCTCACCCTTAAACTCCTGTTAAATGTGGAATGAGTACAACTTGATTATGAGCATTTAAGTGTGATTACTTGGTAACCCAGTAGCGTACCTAAGATTTGTGCTTGGTAATCCTAGTGGTAGTCATGCATGAAGTCCAAGATGTGTATGGATAATTGAGGAAGGGATGCTCATCGCACTTAGGCTAGCTAGATTCTCTCTCACCCTCTCTCTTAGCTTAATTAAAGA
>MNCI01000986.1:79353-103837 GCA_015680685.1 Gnetum montanum
TCGCAAAACTTCACTCCCTTCTTTCGAAGGGAGGGATCACGGTTGTACTCTTCCACACTTTCCCTTTTGCGTAGCTCACCTTCTTCTTTTACTACTTGTTCCAACAAGCGATGTACTTCATGGGCTCTAAGTTGTGAGAGTTTCCCTTGGGCATAAGTTCCAAGGGTTATTCTAATTTCATGCCTTAGCCCATCCACGATGTGGCGAAGTTGATCCCGCTGAGCGTACCCATGGCGCTGGCAACGATGTAACAATGTGTAGTAGCGGGTCATGGTAGCATCCAAGGGTTCATATGTACCTTGCTTCCAGCCTTGGATCTTCTTACGCAAATTGGACACTCTGAAGTACGTTTGATACTTCTTGTTGAACAGTTTTAGCATCATACTCCACCTCCTGATGGTTTCCAGTTCTAAGGATCGGTACCAACTCTCTGCTTCTTTGGTGAGTGTCCCTGGGAACAACTTAAGTTCTTACCACTCATTTTCTATATTCTGCAAGGCATAGGCATCATGGAATGCCTATAAATGATTTTGTGAATCAGCATTGTATCCCCTTCAAATCGTGGGATATTGTTCATGTCTAATCGTTTGATTCAACTATCTTTTAAATGCCTTGTGGGAATCCTAACTACCTCTGTTATGTCAAGCATACTTCGGGTTGCGAGTAGGGGCTCATCATGATCATCTCTTTCATGACGCCTATGATGTCTGCGTTGTTCCCTACTCTCCCTACGTCCTTGCCCTTATCATCTCTCTCGACTTTCCCGTTGAGGTCTCTCATTTTGTCTACCTTTATCCTCTCTGTTATGTTCATGATGGCTATGCCCAGATGTGGAAGGAGAGGGTGAGTGATGTGAAGAAGGGGAAGAAGAAGGGGAACCATTGCCATGATGATGTTTCTTGCCTTCTCTTCAGCTACTACGGTCTCGATCGTGGTGACGATCTAAGTGCCCATCCTTAGCATGAGTGGTTGTTCCCTCTGTGAACAGTTGGTGTTCACGGAATCAGAACCATGGTTATGTATCATTGATCGTAGGTTCTGATACCCAACCTCCTCATCATCGTTAGGAGGGGGAACATCATTTGCTAAAGAACCCATTATAAGGGGTTCCTCATCTCCTATTTCACTAAGGACGTGCAAACTTTTGCCCTTCAAAAGTGTATGTTGGCTCTCCTGCCTTGAGTCTCTCATACGTTGTGCTTTTGTGGGATGATAATCCCTCATATCAAAGTCTTCCACAACATATTCAGCATATAATTCAGTTATGCCTATCTGTGCCAAGGCATGGAAAAGCATTTGAGAGACTAATCGATTTGGGGGTAACACGATGTTACCTTGCAAATCTCTCCATCACAGCTATTCGTCTTGATGGAGGATAAAGGTAAAGTTTGGAATATACTCATCGGGATGAGTATAAACTATCTTGTATTGTTTAGGACTTGGCTGATTTCAGCTATGTGTTTTATGTTGTCAACTATCTCGTGTATGGTCCTTAGGTGGTGAGTTGCTCTTATTAGAAGTAGACATTTTTATTAGTGTGCTAATTTCACCATTATAAAATTTTTTGTTAATGAACTTGAAGGTTCGTTAAGGCTCACAACGATATGAGTGATATCCTTTATGTTCTATTCGGTGCACAAACACTTAGTCCCTGGCAACGGCGCCAATGATGAGTGGCGAGGTACCCCTACACTCAACCATACGAAACGAGCATAGCACGCGCGATCTGGTCAAACTCCACAGACTAAATGCCTTCACACTCCATGAAACACTTGGGGTTAATCATTCGTTATCTTCCTAGACTTACTTGTAGTTGTCACGGTGTATGGTTAAGTAAGTATGAGGTATATGATTTTTATAATCTTTTAAATGTTTTTCTCCTATGCTATTGATGTGAAGGGTTGAGAAACTAGCTAACTTTAACTAATGACCTAAGGCTAAATTAACTAGCATCAGCATTTGTTCCCACTTACTGTACACACCCTAAATTATGCAACCACGGCTACCAAATGCTAATCGTTACTGGGATCACCACCCATAACGCACGTGCTCGAAGTGGTTGTATTGAGGCACTTAACTAACCTAAACGTAATGAGCATCCATTCCTTGACTAGCCATACACATCCTTAGATGCTCGTAATCAAGTCATACTCATTCCGCATTCTAGGAGTTAAGGGTGAGAGAATCTAATCGCGATGAGCAGCCGATTCCTTGATTAGTTGTACACATCCGTAAATGCTCGTAATCAAGTTGTACTCATGCCGCGCTAATGCAGGGAAATAAATAACAGGTAAGAAATAACAAGTAATAAATCCTATTCCATGCATTGCAAGGTTTATCCATAAAGCTTGTCTTTATTTCCATACACAACTTGCGTTTAGATACAATGTTGCTCGAATAAAGATCCGTTCACTTGGGAACTCCTACTGTGGGCACATGGAAAATATTCTATCTCTGGAGTGATCAATCTGCCAGATTTTCCCTACTTCTAGCCTAGGATAAGAAATAAGGGGAGTGTTGCCTCTTATTTATAGATTTGATGGTGGACCGCGATATCGCATACGCGACATCGCAGGGGACGATGTGATATCGCGTATGTGATATCGTGGCTCATGTGAATCTTGTCTCATCACTTATCTAGTTCAACATCCTGTTTCCCAAACTGGGCCAACATACTCTATCTCACTACATTACCATTCTCCTCAATACTATCAGCCCATGTCCTCAACACAACCACCGCATTGTGCATCTTACACTTCTTCTAATTTTCAACATTCTCATCCTTTCCCTCCTTCTACATCGCCACCAACTGTTCCTAAGGTGTTTTTGCCATAGCAACAATCCCCGAACATTACTTGTGCTACTATTTCCAATAGCAGTGAGAGACCTCAGCAACATCGAAGGCATCCCTTCTTTAGAAATGACCCTAGGAAGGGACAACACAATTCCAAGGCCACTGCATCCTCCAACTCAACACAAGTCCAAAACTATGGTGCATCGAACCCAATGCCTCATGTCACTTTATCAAGGTCACCAGTTAACACTCCAACAACCATACGGCCCAATGAACACAGGCATGGAGGGCAACGTCCTGATCCTTGCATACCATCTAACGATCCCAAATATCATAGTGGGTCAACTCTTTATTCGAGAACCACATCTCATAAATTGCCCCACTATGCTTACTATAACCAAGTGTGTGAACCCCAATGGGGTAAGTATGACCAAGTCTCAATACTTCTAACATGCAAGGATCCTCATCTTCCATTTATTAATCCTTTCCATCCTCAACCGTTTAGTTATGGGGGATATTCCCCATTCTAGTAATAAGTAGGATTAATAACCACTTTTTATTTTCTTCAATTTTACAACTTTTTGTTTTCCAGTTTTTCATTTTTCAATTTCTTTTTTTATCTTTTTATCTTTTTACGTTTTTATAAGTAATCTCGTCTACAAATAAAACACTCATGTGGCTCGTTGGTTGAGGTGTGTTCTATGTTATCAAGTCTCAAACGATCAATTATTTGGACAGTGAGCCCATTACACCCACTCATCCACTCTACAAATAAGAGGTTCTATTCAAGGGTACAGTGATATTCTTGACATTCTTGAAACTTAAAATTTATTTTATTTTTGTGTTCATTGTACCTAGAATGAAGAAGGATGGACCAAGAAGGAATGATTAGGGTGTGACATCAAGGGGACTTGTGGATTCTCTTTGGTGATGTATGTGGGAGTGATCATGCAATGTGGTTGTACTAAGATCCTTGTAGATCTAACAAAAAATGGGAGTAAGAGTAATCAAAAGGGCACTCAAAAATCCAATGCTATTCTAAGGGGGTCCCACTAGAAAGACATGCATGACACAAGCACACGTCGCGGTGCGGGAGGACACGCCATTGACCCGGTAGGCTGCTATGCCTCCTCTATTTTTTCGCACTTCTACTATCATTTTTAATTTTTTGCTTGTTTCTGTTTCTACAACCTAGTTTTAGTTATCTGTGTTTCCTGTCATCACGTTGTCGTTGTTTTGTTGCTGTTGCCGTTTTGGCCGTGGCTGATGCACAGATGCTACGCTAACGTTGCATGCAAGGTCACCTAAACCGCCATCGCTGTGGTTGTCATAACCGTGGGGGTTTGGATAGTTTAAGTTATTTGGCTTTCGAATGGCGTACCATAGGACCGTCAAGAGGGTTTGGCCATGTGTAATGCGATAGTGTGACACATGTTCTGTTAGAGCATATTGTTAATCTCCCTATTAGGGTTAATCACTCTGTTGCTACGCTAGGCTATTTTTGCTACGCTATCGCTTTCATGTTCTTGCTACGCTATCTACGGGAATAGGGTTATGCTATGCTATATGCTAAAATGCTAGGTGTTGCTATGTTGTGTGTGCATTGCACTTGGACTTGATGCTAACACTCATTGGTTGTGTTGTGTAGGATGGGGCTAAGGCCTATTCTGATTGTCTTAGAAATTGCAGGGGTCCTATGTTGCGTAAACAAACTAGTGGCCAATGTTTCTCCTCCCCATACATGTGTGGGGGAGTAGGGACTCTGGTTTAGAAAAGGGGCATAGGAGTTCTTACAATACCTCCTCCAACACTTCAGTGTGATCATTTAGTCATACCTAGAGGAGGAAGAGGCGGCCATCATAATAGAAGTCCTATTGCCTGGGGCAAGTCATGGTATCCTTAGGTTTTTGACGAATGAGGCAATCATTAGCAGGCAAGGAGAAGGATCCAATCAACACCCCAAAGAGTTGAGATGTTTGGCCTGGATATGGGATATGCCTAAGTACAACTGCTACCATCCTTACAACACATTATTCGTTGCACGTTATATGGGAACGTGCTTCCAAAACCCACCAGGAACCGTCTACTGTGCTGGCGAGTGAGTTTTGTGGCCCTGTTCTGCTGTATTATGTGACGCTTGCTATATTAGCCAAACACTAATAGTATGTTTTTGTTACCAGGTTCTACATTAACAAGGAAGGGCTTCACGACAAATCGGGTATGCTAACCACAACATGGATGGCCCTGTAGGAGTTTTCTTCTACTGAGAACCTGCGTGCAGGTGTGATTGGTCAAGGCGGGGGGTGAATACCATACCTACCCAGACCTATAAACCATTCCTTACAGCAGATGTAAGGAGTGTGATTGGTTAGATGAGGGATGTACACCCTTCAAACCGATCACTGTTGAATAATTTCTAGTTAGTCTTCTGCCGTTCCCGTTGTCGTATAGACCTAGTAAGCTAAACAGTGGGTACATACATGCTTAAATTCCTTTGGAATCTTTTATGTTTTCTATGTTTTTATGCTAAACGTTTCTTGTGAAAACTGCTATAGGGATGAAAAAGTCCCAGGAGGTGACGGTGGTAGTCGATGAGAACCAGGAGACAAATATCTACTTCAAGTATGGAGAAGTAGATGGGAGCTAACGTTGGATAAGCAGCGCAGCTTTAGACTGCTTGGTCCAGAATATCCAAAAGGCTGGGCTTATGGATCTGTTCCTGGCTTCGAATCCAATCATTCTTGCCACCAAGATGCTTTCCTTGGTCAACTCCTTTTCTGACAAGGAAAACTGCTTTCACATGCGCATACAAGGCGTACGGGTGGTCATTGAAATCAATGATCGGTTGTTTGCGGACCTCTTCAGTGTCCCTGCCGATGGCATCTTCATAGGGTTAAAGACCAAGAGGGAGTTGAACCTTCAGAAGAAGGACATTTAGGAGTGGTTAGAGATCACCAAGGAGTGAAAGGGGCTCCCCATGAAGAAGCTTAAGTTGGGACCCACCAAGGAGGTTTATCCTATCTTCTATGCTTGCGCATTCCCCTAGCTACTTTCCCAAGGGAAGGTCCTAGGGATTTAGTAGGCCTGGGTAATGCGTGAGGTCATGGAAGAGGGGGCTTGCTACAACTAGGCCAAGTTTCTGTGTAAAGGCTTGCATACTGAAATCTTGGGGATCCATAAGAAGTCGGAGTCTCGTTCCAATATACATTATGCCTTTTACATAGCTTGTTTGAAGTGTTTCGCGGAGTTTCTGGTGGTTCATGAGAATGGAGCTTGGATCATGTGAAATCGCAACTAGATTTTCAGAACATGGATATGCCAGATCCTCCAGACCACTTGAGCCCAAGATCCCCTAGAAATAATTGGAGAGTTGTTCTTTGTGATCACTAAGGATTGGGTGGCTTGCAACTTTCGTGGCCAGGATAGCGTAGGAGAGATGCCCCCCGCTGTAGCTGGTAGCGTGTCATGGGGGAAACGTCTCATAGTCAAGACTATGACCAGCAAGTTGCTGCGAAAGAGGCTTGCTTTGACTGAGGAAACCCTGTGCACGGAGGAAGAGGAGGGGTGGAGATTGCAGCTTAAACTGCAGAGGACGCAACCCCCCATTGGTAAATGCTTTTGTTCATGTTTATTTCTTTGCCTACTTTGTTAATGCCTGCTATGCTGTGTGACGCTAGACAACATAGCGTAGCGTGGCACCTACTTTAAGCTAAATTGTTTCTTGGCTGCTAGAAGAAGAAGAGGAAGAAGAAGAAGGCGACGAAGAGGTGTCGGCCCCTAAGATGGGGGTGACAAAGAAATACACGGAGGCCCTAGTCTCAGAAGAAAGGGCCCTGGTCAAGAGAGGAAGAGCTCTTGTCGCTAAGGCAGGGGCTCTCATCATTAGACAAAATCCTCCTACTAACGAGGAGGACATTTTTGGAGATGAAGAGGAGTCTCCCGTGAATAAAGAGGATGCTGGTGCCTTAAAAGGAAAAGCACCAGTAAATAAAGGAAAAGCATGCATCGACCTAGAAGGGACTTCTACCAAGGATGCTACCACTACTTTGAATCAAAAGGGAGGGGCATTGCAATTAGACGCTGGTGAGTTTAATGGTATACCTGCTTTGTCATAGTCCATTTCGGTCATTGTTGACATGCTTAGTTGTATGAAAAATACTACTGTTCATATTGCAGGACCTCCTCTGATTCGTATGGGATCATGGGCTGAGACTCCTGATAAGCTTACGTTTATGTAGGGGATCGTCGATGACATGATCGACCATCTTCAACAGGTTGACCCTGAAGTGGGTAAGTAGTAGTGCTAGGTGCTTTCACGTGTTGCTACGCTAGAGTTCTCAAATTTGTTAACTTTACTATGCTAATGCATTTGAGATGCTCCTTATGTTGTGACAGCCTCTCGACTCAAGTGGGACCCAACATGGCCTTTGAAAATCAGTGCTGTGCCTACATTCTCGCCTAAAGTGATCAAGGTGTCTCGTCGCGTAGACGACGAGGCTTGCAAATGCGCTTTGCACTCGGCACACTCCTTGTGGGAGTATAAGCACGTCAATGAGGACCTGTGGAAACGGGTCCAAAAAATTGAGCAAGAGAAGGCCAACTTGAGTGCCGAGGTGGAAGATCTCAAATCAAGGAATGAATTCCTCATAGCCCGTGATACTAATAATGAGGACTGGCACATGGTTGTGATATATTATGCCAGATTCTGGATAGTCGTGCGTCAGAACATCGAAGCCACCCACGAAATAATAGAATAATGGATGCAAATGGACTTGTTGGCCCAGAAATGTCAGGATTGGAAAGATTTTAGTGCCAGGGTTTACGAATGGGGGCAGTCCCAGAAGAATCATAAACATATGTATAAACTGGAACATGCCACCTATTGTAAACTATACAGGGACGCCGCTGTGGAGGCGTTTACGTATAAAGCATTTGTAAATGCTATTGACGCTTCTGAGACCTATGCCAAGTTCAAAGAGCAGGTAAAGGTTATGGAATCTCATGAATGGAAAGTGGACCCTCCCATAGGAGAGACCACAACCGCCTCTTTTTCTTCGGGACCACTGAGGTGGACAACCGCTGAAAAGGAGAAAGTTGCTACAGACGTTGAACCAGGTCGTAGGCGTTGGGTGGACATCACTGTAGAGGAGGTTTGGCACCGCCTCGGGCTTGGTTTAGACTGGATACCTTTCAAGATGGATGCAGGCCCTTCTCAGGTTGGTTTCTTTCTACTGTATTAATGCTTATGCTTTGTTGTAGCTTACGTTTTTTGCCCTCTCAGGTCGATTGCTTTCTACTATGTAAATGCTCATTTTTCCGATGCAGGTTCTAGATGAGGGTGTAGGGCCCATAGAGGGCAGAAATGAAGGGGAGATAGAGGACCACACAAGGGAAGGCTATGCAGAAGGGGGTGGTGTAGAAGAGAATAACGAAGATGATGTGGGTAGCGACAACCCATGACAGCATGGGATTTTCTTTTTGAAATTTTAAAATTTGTAGAAATTTTGCAAACATTGTCTAAAAGGAAAAAGTTTCGAAAAAAGAGAATTTTGGAAAAGAAATCAATTTTATGCTAACTTGTGCATTGTCTGCATGCTTTATGTAAGATTTTCATGCCTTTATGTTTTAGTTTTAGGCCATTTCGAGCCTCTGCTAGTTTTAGGCTATTTCGAGCCATAGCGTGACATAGTTTTAGGCCATTTTAGGCCGTAGGGGGGACATAGTTTTGGGCCATTTCGAGTTATTGCTAGTTTTAGGCCATTTCAGGCCGCTGCTAGTTTTTTAGGCCATTTCGGGCCACTGCTAGTTTTAGGCCATTTCGGGCAGTTGCTAGTTTTAGGCCATTTCGGGCCATTGCTAGTTTTAGGCCATTTCGAGCCATAGTGTAGCATAGTTTTAAGCCATTTCGGGCCCTTGCTAGTTTTAGGCTATTTCGGGCCATAGTGAGGCATGCCAAAGAGATTTAGGCCATTTCGGGCCCTTGCTAGTTTTAGGCTATTTCGGGCCATAGTGAGGCATGCCAAAGAGATGATACGTTAATAGTTTGGAAAACGGCTAACTAGTAACTAACGTGGGTGCAAAGGAAAAAGGTGGTGAATGTACAAGGGATGGAAATTGGGTAGGAAGCAGTGGGGTTGCTACGCTATGCGTAGTTGCTTCTTGACCCATCGTGGGTTGAGCGGAACGTAAGGCCAAGGTGCTTTTCCAAGGCCTTCGTTTGCATCATTGTCCTCCACTTGGAAGGACAACTCAACCCATGTGCTTTCATTTTGGAAACCGGCCTACTGAGCTGATTCCCCCGCTGGATGGTTAGTGCATGCATGAGCAGATGCTTCATTCTCAGAGGTTACAACCTTTGAGCCCTGCTCCATGTCTATGTTATTGATAGCTTGCGCTGCTACCTTGTCACCATGGATCACCACCTCCCTACCTGTGTATGGTAGGTGGATTTCCTGATGAATGGGCAAAGAGACAGCCTTAAGTTGTGCTAACCATGATCTCCCTAAGATTAGGTTAAACCAAGGCATCTCCTCGACCATGATGAACGTTGCGTTCATGGAAAATTGATCCCTTGCCACAAAGTCTATATGGACCGTGCCCTTCACCACAACATGACGTCGTTGTGCGTTTGATCTAGTTGACCAAGCCAAACCTGTCCAAAAAAGGGAAGGGGATGACATTCATGGCAACCCCATCATCAATGTGTACCCTTCAGATCTGGTGTTGGCCGACCCGAATTGTGATGAATAGAGGTGTTGTAGTCACCTAGCCTCTTTCGGGATCTTCCCTAATGGAGCTGTCATTGAAAGTCAGTTGAGACAGTTTTGGCTTTGCAGGTGTGGAGGAAAGCATGACCGAATGAATTGCTTTCTCCTCCGTTGGCATGTCCTTGTTGACCAGAATCGGTGTCAACATGTGGATCAGAGCCTCGCGGTGTGGGACAGATGTCATGATTAGGTCGTACAAGCTCAGTGTAGTGTTTTTTTTATTTTAGAGCTTGCTTAACTTGAGTGAGGGCATCCAAGAGGTCTTAACCACCCCCTGTTTACCGCCTTCCTCCTCTTTTATTCATCCCAAAAGGCAAATTTCCTGAGGAGGGGTGATTTCAGGTCTGGGTTCAGACCCTTTTTGGCGGGGTGGCACGGACTGTGTGGTTATAGCAACATCCCTCTTTGGTGATGAGGGTGTAGATGCAGGGGGTGAAGACGTAGGCTTGGAAATACCTGGGGTAGTACTTCCTCTTGATGTCTCACCTACGAGACGCACTTCTGATTTTTTAGGACTAGAAGGTTGTTCAGCTATCTTGCGTGGGATGGGGGCTATTGAAGGAGTCGACCCCTTGATGATAAACGGAGCTAACGGTGTTAACGGGTGGGGTGGCGTGGTTTTGCTAACAGGTGGCATGGGGGTGGATGTCCAGGGAGAGATTCTTAGGACAAACGGCTGTTGCAAACTTCGAGTAGTCGCTGGTGGTGCTGGTGCACTACGCTGAGGCACACGGACCATAAATGACTGCTGGGATGGCCTAGGATCATTGTCAACACTGATGGTGTTGATAACATAATCGACGTTGTTGGTGTTGAGGGGGTCTGTGTAGGCATGCAGAGATTGATTCTCAGGGCGTACTGGGTTGCTTTCATCCAACATCAATTTTCCTTGATCGATAATCCTCTGGATATCATCCTTTAACGCTAGATAGTAATCCGTGTTGTGACCACATTGTTTGTGGTAGTCACAAAACTTATCTAGCTTGAAACCCTTAAGAACTAGGGGCTCATTGGGTAAGGCCAAAGAGGGGTTCTTAAGGAGCTCGCAGTAGCGCTGATGTCTCCTGATTCCTTTTTTTGACATCTACTTGTGTTGGATATGCCCTGCTACCAGTAGCTGCTTCAAAAGTTCTGAAGGCTTGAGAGGTAGTGGGGTATACTTTGAGTGATCTTTACGCTCAAAGTTTGGTTTGGGTTATGTAGATGTCTTAGGTGCGGGTACAGGAGGTTGTAGCATGTTGCCCTGCTTGGGTGCAGGGTTAGCTGTGGGTGCGACCAGTTTCTTGTTATTCTTGTTACCATTATTACTAGGTTTGGGCTTGGCCTTGGTCACCACAGCGACCACTGTGGTTGTTGGAGCCTTACCCTTGTCCTTCTTTGTGAAGGTGTTTTTGTAGGCAATATAGGCTGGGTCTTTGCTTGCCTCGGCTGCATCCTGTATGCTCTTAGTTTGAGCGAAGGCTTGAATAAGAGTGCGAGGAGAGAGGTAATATAGTTTAAACTTGATGAAGTCATTTACTGCACCCTTAAAGACGGCCAGTAAGTGGGCCTCTGTGATGGGCTCACAGATTTCATTAAGGGTTGTGCTCCAGCGCTGGATGAACTTCTACACTGGTTCCAAAGAATCCTACTTCATGCTCATCAATTGATCTAGCGTGGTTTCTGCCTTCAAGTTATACTTGAAGTACGTCACGAACTAGGTCAGAAGCTCCTCTAGAGTTGAAATGAATGAGCATGGCACTGCATGGTACCAATCCAAGGCTTTCCTAGTTAGAGACATGGCAAAGACACGTATAATCATGTGTGGCCATTGTTGCAACAGAAGGGATTTAGACCTAAAGGTAAGAAGATGTGCATTGGGATCTCCGTCCCCATTATACTTTGTGAAGTAGGGGAGGGACATCCCTGGGGGTAGCATCAGCGTGGGGATTGCAAGGCTAATGGGTTCGTCCTGGTAAAAGTCCATGACCTATACCATGTCAGACTCGACAGCCTTGAGGCATTTTATTTCCTTGGTAAGGGTCTGGATAAGCTGGAAGGCTTGATCCAAACCCTGTGACAATGTGAATGATTGGGGAATTGCCGAGGCAGCTCCAATCGGTGAAATGAAGGAGGTGGAGGCATGACCCATTGGCGGTATCGTTGGGATGGCCCCTACAAATGGTGCTACTTGCACTATACACCATCTAGTAGGTGGTGTTGTTGGAGCAGCAATCGTGTGTTGGGCTGCTGGATAGACCGCTTGTGTCGTCGGTGGAGCAGACCATAGCCCTGTGTTGGGTTGTATCGTTTACAGGGTTTGGTAGGTCTGAGGGCGAACATAATGAGACATCTACGATGGTTGTGGAATAGGCAAAGAAGTGAATGGGGTCCATCATGTGGATGGACCTGGGCCCACCACGGTTGATGGGATAGATTCGAATGTAAGAATGGAAACAAAAGTTGCATACGACTGTGAAGTAGGTATGGTATGAACATGTGGCAGGGTAGCCGTGATTGGGGCATGTTGCAAAGAAAAAAGGGATTGATGAATAACCTGTGGAGGAATGGTGACTAAATTCGAGACAAGGGTATGGGCGTTTTGATATGCCATGGACATGGTATGACTACCAATGATAGGTGGGATCATGGGCTGCAGTGGCATGGTCGTGATCTCGAAGGGAGCGCAATAGTCAGCAGATTGGTCCAGAAGGGTTGGGTAGGAGGGACGGTGATGGGGTTGACTTGATCTCCCCCGTTGGATTGAGAATCCAGTTCCTCCTGTCCATCTTGGAAAAGCTTGCCATGGTGAGACGCTACGTCTTGCACCTCGCTAGGCTTAGATAGACGTATTAGCTGATCTAAAAGCCATTGTTGCGCTTCTGTCAAAGGGATGAAAGCATTGGGAGTGGTTATAAATTCCTTCCCGTTGCAGTAGGCGAAGTTGAAGCTACGCTTCTCTTCAAACTCTTGTACATCCAGGGGTAGGTTTGCCTGTACCTTAGCACAGAGGAAATTTTATTGTTCATGTTGCTTAGCCAAGCCTTCGGGTCCTTGATTTTGGATCCTGAGGCACTGGCGTGGCCCCAGCCTTGGGTTGGGCAGTCACTCGGCACTTGTGGTGCCTTGGACTGTGAGGGGAACCTTGAGGTTAGCAGTAGTAACAAAGGTAGTTGCAGTAGCCATTGTTATGAAGCTAAAAGGATTGCAAATGATGGGAACAAGAAAGTCTAGCGACAATTTGAGGCTTTATGTCCTGCAGGGTCCTGAAAGGATTGTCAAAGCGACCGATCTGCATTGCACGATGTGTAAACAACTGCAAGGGGGTGTAACGTTTACGTTAGTGCATGATAGGGTACTGAACGTGTGCAAGACTACCGTAAAACAAACAAGTCAACTGGTGATCAAACGCTTTATGTCCTGTAGCGTTTCGGAGGAACCGTCGGAGCGACTGATCTGCACCACATGATATGTAAACAACCACAGCAGGGTGTCAAGTTTACGCTAACGCGTATCAGAGTGTAGAATGCTTACAGGACTACCGTAAAATATGGAAAGGACACTAAAAGGCTATCCTTCTAGCACCAAAAAATTGTAGCGATCGAAAAGGTCAGTGGTTGGAAAACACCAAGAGGTCGTCGGTCACTAACAGTCTTAACCTCGTATCCACGTGAGGGCCGTGCTAGATAAAATGGAAATGGGGTGCCCTGAACGGTCTGGTTGATCAGACAGGGACTTAGTTGGTGTTAATATAACCTTTCGTAAATGAATAATTTGAAAACGAGACTTTTAGCATAAAATGATAACTTTAAATGCAAAAGGGACAGAAAATAATGTAAAAATGCAATGATAAGCAAGAAAATAAAGTAAAATGTAGTTAGAAAAATGCATCGCTTCAAGATTATGGCTTCACTCTGTCAAGGTGGATATAATTTCTTGCGTGATGCTAGGAGGCGCAAAGGTCCCAAAGGTAACCAAGACGTCCAGAGCAAGGCAACTGTATGCTTGAACATGGACTCAGGAGTCAAAAATGCAAAATGCTATGAGGATAGCATGAAGGACAGAACAGAATGCCAAACGAGAATGCCCACTGTTCACAGTGTTAAATAAGATATTTACAATGCTCAGGAATACAATGCTAACTTTTTACTTGCTTGCTAATTAAATCGACCAACTAGCAGACTTGCCTCCTCTGAGCGTTGCTCATTGGGGTATTTATAAGGTCAAGGACACGCGAAAGATGCAGTTTGGATGCCGCGTGTCCTAGGCCTATGTTGACTTGTCTACGCTGCATGGGTGTGCATGACTGTTGGACATGCATGACCATTGTAATTACGAGCCTACCATGCCATAATTACGAGCCTGCCATGTCATAATTACGTTGTCAGAACTTGGAGATGTGTGCCAACGGTGCAAACCAGTGAAGTGCATTGATGTAGCGTAAGTGCTTGCTACGCTGCGCTATGCTTTGTAGTGTAGCATGTTGGTATGTCGTACTGCCTTGTTACGCTATGCTACGCTATGCAGTGTAGCATAGTGTAGCCACTAGCTCAAGGCAAAAAATGGCGTTGCGTCCTGTTGCATGTGTGGGAAACTCCTAAAGCGCGCTGACTTTATTGCATATTTGCTACGCTATGCTACGCTACATAGCGTAGCAGCTAACCTTAGTCACAAAAAATGTCGCCAATTTGCAAACTTTGCTTTTTTGCACTACGACACTTGCGAACTTACTGATCCTGCTCTTTGAGATGTCTTTTGTTGCTCCAGTAGAGTTGCTATGCTGTACTACGCTACGTAGCGTAGCGTAGCGTAGCAACCAACATGGCTTGCTTTTTGCTAAGTTTGCTATTTTTTGATGAAGGAGCCATTGCTAAAGAACTTGGAGCCAAGCAAAGAAACTATTTTCGAAGGCCAGAGGCATTAACTTAGTGCAATTGAAAATCACTAAGTAGGTTAAGCCTTCCTGTCTTGCTCTTGCTACGCTGTGCTGCACTGCATAGTGTAGCATAGCATAGCACCCTGTCTTGCAACAATTTGCAGTTGACTGTTTGAACAACTGTCTCCCAAAGCTTGCTACGCTATATAGCATAGCATAGCGTAGCAAACTCCTTGACTTAGAAAACTTGCCAAACTGTTTTGCGCATTTTGAGCATTGCCGACAACTCGCTGCATCACTTCTGTGTAGGCTGTCAGTTGGACAAATTACCCAGCTAGAAAATTCACCAAACTATATAGCCTAAGGCCCAGAACATCCATCTCCTGATGAACTGCTGTGGTGCTGCTTGAATTGCGATGGCCCGGTGAAGCAAGGATACCATGGGAATTTAGGGTATTTCACTAAGCAAAGAGGATTCAACATTATAATCTTTCAAGAAACATCACATGGAGATAAAATGAATTAATTAAGGCAAGCAGTGAGGTATAACCTAATTTTGATAACAAACTTAATAACACTTGGCCCCGTGTGATTGCAGATGGCCCTGAAATGTGGACAACAGGAAGGTCCTGCTCAAGGTGGAAGTAAATGACCTAGGAGAGGAAGAAGACAAGATCCTGCTGGACAACATGTAGAATAGGAGGAATAATCATTTAGCATTCATCAAGAGGACCCTCCTATCGTACAATCTGAGCCAGCAGAAGGAGGAGCTGCTGCAGCACCTAAACAAGGACAACATTTCACGTTGCCCCAGGATTGTGTTCAGGTTATCCACGAAAGGTCCACATTCACTGCGGTGATTGTGGAATTAAATTTTGAATCCTTCGCAGAGTTCGCTCCTGAGGCTGTTAGGGATCACCTCACAGGGTCTCCCTTATGGCCTATCCTCTCTGAAAGTGGTGCCTGGTACTTAGGGGAAATGTACCAATTCTGGCACAACAGAGAACAAGGCACCACCGTTAACATTTGTGGTGTGATAGTTGATTTCTTTGCCCAGGCCATTTTGGAAGTATTAAACCTTCCAAATATAGGGCTGAAGGTTGCTCAGTTGTCTACCCATTCAGACCTCAACGTGTGACGAGTTTGGTTGGAAAGGGCATATGGCAGGGATAAGACATTTGGAGAGTTGACGACGGAAGAGAGGATTTATTTCAAAATGGGAACATATCACCTCTTCCCCACGAAGGGCCTGAAAAGGATTTCAACATATGTGGCAAGAGGTTGTGTAGTGCTAATGGGGAAGGTTAATGCTAAGCTGCCTCATCTATACCTTATGGAGATCCTAAGGCAGTTTGAGGAACGAAAGACAGGGAAGATGTCGTTGCCCTTCCCTTGCCTTATTAGGAAGCTATGCCGACATGTTGGTATCAAGGGATACACTAATGATGTCCTCTGAAAAGCCCAAAATGCTTCATATGCTGAACTATTAAAGCTACCAGCCATAAGGAAAATCACTAGGGAGACGCTAGGACTAGAACAAGAAGAAGAAAAGATGGCTAGACCCATCCAACTTCCAAGTACGGGACCCAGCCAAAAATAGGAAGCAGGGCCTAGCACGGACTAGGATCAACCAACGCTGCCGCAAGATTACAGACTGTCAATGAGCCACCTCAGGGACATCTCTGAGACGGTCAGTTGGGGAACTCGTGATGATGCAAATCTCTTCCATGTCATTGATGATTCCATACAGCCCACGTTTTCTTTGGATCACACAAGGGATGAGGTGTCCATCCACACAGTAGGAGGGGAAAGTACTTGGTCACAATAGATTATGGAAAACACTGCATCTTTCCAAGTACAATTAGAAACTGGTGAAGGGGCCAAAGTGGTGGTCATGTAACACTAGGATGCAACGAGAGTCGTGGAAGTGATCGCATACCACATTAAGGAATTGTTCAATGTACCTATTGTAACACCGACAGATCTCACAGGAGCATGGGATGCTCACACTTTGGCCGGAACCTCAATGACTCCTGCGGAACATGAGGATGTGCTTGATCGATTGCTACAAACAGGACAAGTAATGATGTCCCTACTTGACATCCCTCAAGATGTTACAGTAATTCAATTAGACCTCATTTCCACTAAGGGAATGCTAGTCTTGATAGAGGTGAGGGTCGAGCATGCTGAAGTAGAGGTGTAGAAATTACAAGAAAAGCTCGTGGCCCTACAAGCAACACAATGGGACCCTTTGAAATTTTTTCTTGTAGACTAGCTAGAAAGTTTCAAAACTGAGCAACTAACCAAGCTTCTAATGGAGAATAAGAAGGTGGAAGAAGAAGAAGAGAAGGCTATTTGGGATGCCTTTGCAACATAGGTGCACACTCATGCGCATACCAAGGCACTCAAGGGCTTACAAGAGGAGAATAAGCACCTTGTTGCCGACAACCTTTGGTTGACCTCTGTGGAGAAGCAAAAGAACGTTCTCGAGGAACATTTTCATCAGTTGTGAGAACAATTCATCTGGGTCAACCAAGACATGAGTCATTTAGCCAGGGAAAATTGAACCCTCTCAATGGAGGAGATACGCACCATCCACCAAAAGACAGCTATAGAAATAAGCGTGTGGCAAAATGAGGCTAAACAACATAAGAATTTAAAGGAGCACTTTCAGGACTAGGTGGAGATTTACAAACAAATCCTTGAGAAGGAGATCGATATGGCCAAGGCCCACATCAATGCTATCAGTGCTCAACACATTGACTGGCGGGCCATATTGGACACATATGCCTTTGCCCACTAGGCAAAAGTTAAGAACTAGGACTTGCAGATCTAGGATCTTATAGAATACATGGAGTTGACAAACCTACGGTATGCCAACCTTGCCATGTTAATAATAGGACGCTCGAGGATAGAGCTCGAAACAACGGGTAGCTACCACCTATAAACAATATGAAACAGAATTTGCAGAACGTAAGAAGTTATTGCAAAAACTAGAGATTGCAAATTCTGAACTTGAGGTGGCGAAAGCAAGCTACCAAGGACAAAAATGTGTCGCAACAGATTTGGCTTGATGGCTTGCAGATTTTTAGGAATACAAAGACAAAGCCAGAGCCTGCGAGGAGGAATGACAGGTATTTGCGGCCTGGTATGTCAAGGCAAATCAAATGTTTCTGTAACTACCCTGCCCATGGGAGGTGTAGACTCCATCAAACATCGGAACATTAACATGGAAAACACAAGATCCTTGGACTGAAGAGGAGAAACTCCAAGCTGTACTTCAACGCCATCAAGTCCTAAGACCTGGAGCACAAGACAAGGAGAAAGCAGCTATGGAGGAGCCATTGCCACCAGGAACTACATGAGTTCCACCATTTTTGTAGCTGTAGAACATTCTTTGTGTTGTGTCTCATTTTTTTTTGATTCCACACTGCAGTATAAACCCATTCTCACCATTCAATAATCCCTTACCTATTGATGAGTGGCGAGGTACCCCTACACTCCACCATACGAATACGAGCATGGACGCGCGATCCGGTCGAACTCCGCAGACTAAATGCCTTAACACCACAAGAAACACTTGGGGTTAATCGTTCGTTGTCTTCCCAGGCTTGCTTGTATGTGTCACGGTGTATGGTTAAGCAAGTCTGAGGTATGTGATTTTTTTGGTATTTTCGGCTTATCTTCTATGCTACCAGGAGAAAGGGTTGAGAAAACTAAACTAACTCTAACTAAGATCTAAGTCTAAATTAACTAGCGTCAGCATCCGTTCCCACTTGCCGGACACACCCTGAACTATGCAACTGCAGCTTACCAAACGCTAATCGTTACTGGGATCGCCACACGTAACGCAAGTGCTCGAAGTGGTCGTACTGAGGCACCTATTTAGCCTACGTGTGATAAGCAGCCGATTCCTTAGCCAGCCGTACACACCTGTGGGTACTCGTAACTAAGTCGTACTTATCACACGCTCTAGCCTAGCAATGAGCAGCCGATTCCTCAACTAGCCGTACACATCGGACTACCACTGGGATTACCAAGCGTAGAACCCTGGAATACGCTACTAGGTTACCAAGCAGCCAATGCTCGTAATTGAGTCGTACTCATGCATTGCATCAAGCAACCGATTCCTTGACTAGCCGTACACGTCTGTAGACGCTCGTAATCAAAGTCGTACTTGAACGCACTAGGAAAGCAGTAAATGAAAGCAATAAATGAAACCACGTGCTGCAAGGTTTATTCAAACAAGTTCGTCTTTATTGCCGTACACAACTTGGGTTCAGGTTACAAGCTGCTCGAATAAAGAGCCGTTCACTCTAGGAATCCTACTGCGGGCACATGGGAAAAAATTCTAACTCTGGAGTGATCAATCTGCCAGAGCTTCGCTACACTAGCCAGGATTGGGAAATGAAGGGAGTGCCGCCTCTTATTTATAGATATGGCGGCGGGACGCGATATCGCGTACACGATATCGCAAGAGAAGACGCGATATCGCGGCGGTCGCGATATCACGTACGCAATATCGTGGCCTAGTGCAAGTCACGTCTCATCATACCCCCATGACTGAATGAAAACTCGTCCTCGAGTTCCTTACAATGATATCAGGTAGGTATGGGATTATTAGGGGAAATGGAACTAATGGGATGACATGTGAACGGTCTTTATTACAAGACTTGACAAAAACTGGTGTTCATGACAACATGGGTGAACACCTTATTACAATGACATCAGGCCACAGTTGGCAGCTGAGAGAAAAGAGGAGAGAGAATAGAAGAGAAGAAGAGAGAAGAGTCTTGTTGCTGCCAACGCCTAGATTGCGCCTTTCGTTGTCCATCTGTAAGCGCATTATCAATTCCACTCCTTGCATGCTGCTTCAGCGCTGCTCCATTCCAAGTGTCTGCTCCAGATCCATTCCGTTGTTGTATGATTGCCATCTGCACACACAACACAATCATATATTAGCAAGGGTAATTGAATCATTAAGTAAAGCATACCTTGCTTCGGTTTAGGTTCCTTGGCTAAGTTGTGGTATGGCTAATATGGATCTGGGAAAATGTAGATGATGACTACCGAAGGTATAGGGGTTAGGAAGAAAAACGAAAAAATCCGGGGCTTAGGATAAAAATCGAAAAATCAGGCCCCGTACCCCCATGACTAATCGCGAACCTCCGGTAGCGTTAGAATGGAGAGAGAAAAGGAATAGGAATGATAGGTAAAAAGGGACAACTATGGCATCGATAAAAAGGATGTCATGATGGAAATGAACAAAAATGTTAATTAATTGCAAAATGTTAAGGAAAAGAAGTTAACTAATGTTCCAAATAGGAATGTCAGTGGGTCCTCCCCAAAGCAGGCTCATGCCCTTAATGCCCTGACAATCCCACATTCAAAGAGTCCGTGGGCTCTGGGAATGTCCTTTGGAACAAGAGTTAAAGTCTTAACCGTAAGAATTTACCAAAAAGAAAACAAAGCATCAACCAAAGTATATACAATGATACAACCGGCAATGAGGTGAACAATGGAGAGAAGGATGGGAAGAAGAGAAGTGGAATGGAATCCCAAGAACAAGGTGGTGTACAGCCCCTTGTGTGTTTCATGATTAATGTGACTTGGCGAATCTCATTCCAACTCTGGCCTCAAACCAACCACTTCCAGTGACTTCGCATCAATGCAGTTGGTTAAATCATCCACTTGGGTAACAAGGATGCAACTTCGAGAAGCCACCACCATTCCGACGAAACAACAGAGAGAATGGGAAGCGAGAAGGGCCTTAGTTAGAGGGAACACTTTGGTTCCATAACCAGTGCTTGTAGCCCAATTTTATTCCGTCTAAGGGGTGTGCTTTGAATCCTCACTTTTAGCTTTTTAGCTTTCTTTTTTTTTTCTTTTTCTTTTTTTTTCCATTTTTTTTCTCTTTTCTGTTTTGTGTTTTTATGCGTGGGGACCACACCATGCAAAGACTTCTTTATTTTTATTGTCTCAGCTTTCGATTATTGGGTTACATTGGAACGGTAAGAAAACCCAAGAAGAAAACATCCAAGCACCCAAGTGAATGACCAACACAAGAGCACCAAGTTCCCTTGAAGTCACACCCTTACAAATCCTTGAGTCCTTCTTTAGTTTGAGAAATGCCCAACCACTGGTTCGTTAAAGTTCTTATTAGAAGTGAACTGTACATTTCCATGCCAAGGGAAACCATAAACTTGATGGATGGATGGATGAAGTGATCTCATTGCCTGCCATATCAAAAGAACATACCTTAGTATCAACAATGTAACTTAAAGGTAAAAACCAAACATTAGCAATTAATGAAAAATAGTTCATCCCATCTGCCTGAACACTTATTGGGTGACGAATTTACATGATGGATGACACACACACACACACACACAAAAAGATAGAAAAATATAACGATGTTGTAAAACAAAAATAAGAAAAGTTAAAGAAATTTGTAAAACAAAAATGTGTAAAACAAAAACTTTGTAAAACAAAAATGTGAAAAACAAAAAACAAAAACAAAAACTGAAAATGAACTGAGGGCCCCATATGGTTAGCATAGGTGGCCATCTCCCCCATGACTGAGTTGTGAGGGAGAGATCCGAAGTAGTGAGCGCCTATTTGAATTTCTAAGCAGTGCCCAACTTCTCCCAAATGATGATCTTAGATTCAGGGGTGGAAGTTGGCGACGCTCACGTTCCAATGTGTCTATGCCACGGTTGTTGGCATGAGTTTCCTCAGTTCGTTCCATGCATATTTGTTTGCCCTTATGAGAAGCTGTCAACCACGGGGTGTCTACTACTTCTTGTGTGGTTGCTACATACAGGCATCTTTGTTGCAGAGTTTCCTGGGCACACCTGTGACATGGAGACATTTCCTCCGTGTCATCACCCGATGAATCACTGTATGTGATGCATGGAACTATCCTCTTCTCGATCTTTCCACATATGTTTATCTTGGAGATTTCCAAGGAAAGATCACGGATCCTAAGGCATGCATCTACTGTGCTTAGCCATGCCCTTCCCATTATAATTGGGAAGTCCCCTTCGTTGTTGTTAACATCGATCACTAGGAAGTCTGCTGGGTAGGACCAACCACACACAGTGGTGATAACGTCCTCCACCAAACCCAATGGGATGGCAATGGACTGGTCTGCCAGCTCCAGTTGAATGTTGCTCTTCTTAAGTTGGGGCAGGTTCCAGGCGTGATACATCTTTCGCGAAATTAAGTTGACTCCGGAACCTGAGTCAAGAAGAGCTCGATGTGGCGCATTCCCAGCGATCTGCAAATGAATAAAGGGACTCCCAGGGTCAGTTAGTTTCCTGGGAAGGTGGCCTACCTTGATCCAGTCAGTTACGGTATGTGTTAGCATAACCGTATGCGTTACATTCCCTTGGACTGAAGGGTGCTCCGAAGTGTTAGTAGTTAGAGGCCTATACATATACCCGTCCGCTTGTTGTTGCGAGAGCCTATCCGGGCTCCTAGTTCTGAAAAAGGGTCTCCTTTTTGTACAGTTATCGCCAGAACTAGTGTCCGGTTGGATATTTACACTCTGAATATTTACAGATCTCGCGGCGTGACGTTGCTGCGGTTGGGTAGGTAATTCCCCTTGCATTGTTGGAGCAGGAGGTGTTATGGGAACTACTTGAGGAAAAGGTGCGGGTGGAGTTAGAGGATGGACAGAATGTGGAATGTCTCCCGGAGGAGAAGGAGTCCTTCTGAAGTACTCCCGAGCGTAGTAGTGACGGCGTGGAGTGTGACTCATAGCGTCACCTGGAGAAACTGGCTGCTGCACATAATAACCATAAGGATCAGGCTGCCGGTAAGGGTATCGATGTGTTGGCTGTGGCATCCCCCATGACTGTGGGTATTGCCACTGCTGATGTTGCTCGATGGGCTGCGGAGGTGTTCCACTTGGATAATACGTCAAGGGTTGGTGGAACTGCCTCGGGTTACCTTGTGGATAAGGTAACCTTCTGGGTGTTTGCCGTTGATTAAGTCTTGGATTTAATGCATACACCCCAGACTCCTGCAGATGTGAGATGATTGGACAACATCCCTTAGGATGGTCATAATAGCAGACCTCACATCCACCGTCATTGTCTGAATCAGAATTTTCAGCCTCATCGGAGTTAGAGATTTTTCCCTTACCCTTGTTATGTGCAGGGTTAAAGTTTCTCCGCATGTTCTTGCTTTTATCACTACTTTGCTCATCCTTAGACTCTTCTACTATTTTCAGGACTGTTTCTATTCGTGAGTCTAAGGAATCCCACATTTGGTCTACCTTAGCCGATACCTCCGTTGTTAACTTTTGGATCGGCACAGTTTTCCTGTTCACCAACTCTTCGAGTGGTGACTCATCCTCCTCATCACAGAATTTCACTCCCTTCTTACGAAGGGAGGGATCACGGTTGTATTCCTCCGCACTTTCTCTTTTCCGTAGCTCACCCTCTTCTTGCGCTACTTGTTCCAACAATACTTCAACTTCATGGGCTCTTAGTTGGGAGAGTCTCCCTTGGGCGTAAGTCCCAAGAGTTCTTCTCGTTTCATTTCGTAGCCCATCCACGAGGTGGCGAAGTTGATCCCGCTTAGCGTACCCATGGCCCGGGCAACGATGTAGCAATGTGTAGTAACGGGCCATGGCAGCATCCAAGGATTCATGAGCTCCTTGTTTCCAGCCTTGGATCTGCTTACGCAAGTTAGACACTCTGGAGTACGTTTGATATTTGTTGTTGAACAATTCAAGCATCGTACTCCACCTCCTGATGGTTTCCGGTTCTAAGGACCGGTACCAGCTTTCTGCTTCTTTAATGAGTGTCCTTGGGAACAACTTGAGTTTCTGCCACTCATTGTCTATGTTCTGCAAGGCACAGGCATCGTGGAATGCCTGTAAATGATGTTGAGGATCAGCGTTGTATCCCCCTTCAAAACGTGGGATATTATTTATGTCCAAACGCTTGATCCTACTGTCTTTTAAATGCCTTGTGGGAATCCTAACTGCCTCTCTAATATCAAGCATACTTCGGGTTGCGAATAGGGGTTCGTCATGATCATCTCTTTCATGACGTCTGTGATGTCTACGTGGTGGTTCCCTATTCTCCCTACGTCCTTGCCCTTGTCCTAACTCCTCTCGACCTTCCTGTCGAGGCATTTCATCTCTTTTACCTTTACTCTCCGCGTTATGCTCATGGTGGCTGCGCCCAGATGTGGAAGGAGAGGGTGAATGATGAGATGAAGGAGAAGAAGAAGGGGATCCATCACCATGGTGATGTTTCTTGCCTTCTCTTCGGCTGCTTCGGCCCCGATCGTTGTGACGATCAACGAGTCCGTCATTAGTGCGAGTGATTGTTCCTGCCGTGAACAGCTGGTGCTCACGGGGATCAGAGCCTGGAATATGTATCGTTGATCTAAGGCCCTGATGCCTAACCTCTTCACTAGAGTGAGGAGGAGGAACATCATTTTCTAAGAAACCCATCGTGAGGGGTTCCTCTTCTCCTATTTCACTAATGACGTGGGGAACCTTGCCCTTCAGTAGTGAATGTTGGCTCTCCTGCCTTGCATCCCGAATACGTTGGGCATTTGTGGGATGATAATCCCTTGTATCATGGTCATCCAAAACGTATTCTGCGAACAGCTCATGCATGCCAATCTGTACCAAGGCACGGAAAAGCATGTTGGGAGCGGATCGATCTGGGGGTAACACGATGTTACCTTGCATGTCTCTCCACCGCAGTTGCTCATCTTGATGGAAAACAAAGGTAAAATCCGGCACATACTCATCGGGATGAGTATATGTGACCTTAGATTGTTGAGGACATGGTTGATCTCGGTTATGCGTATGATGCTGACTTTCTCCTGTATTGTCCTTAGGTGAGTTGATTTCGTGAGAAGAAGCCATTTCTATTGGTGTGCTAATTTCACCGTTATTTATTGTTCTTGATTAACTGATTAACCCTAAGGTTCGTTTTAAGCTCACAACGATGTGAGTGATATCCCTTATGTTAAATTGGCAAAAAAACACTTAGTCCCCGGCAACGGCACCAATGATGAGTGGCGAGGTACCCCTACACT
>MNCI01000986.1:104411-157770 GCA_015680685.1 Gnetum montanum
TTCACTCTAGGACTCCTACTGCGGGCACATGGGGAAAAATTCTAACTCTGGAGTGATCAATCTGCCAGAGCTTCGCTACACTAGCCAGGATTGGGAAATGAAGGGAGTGCCGCCTCTTATTTATAGATATGGCGGCGGGATGCGATATCGCGTACGTGATATCGCAGGAGAAGACGCGATATCGCGTACGCGATATTGCGACCTAGTGCAAGTCGCGTCTCATCACCTATCCACTGTGTAATCAATGGAGCTTGTTCTCACTGTAACTCGAGGATGAGTTTTCATTCAGTCGTGGGGGTATGATGAGTCGCCATTTAGTCAACCACGATATTGTGTACATGATATCGTAGCCTGCCTCCTCATCTATAAATAAGAGGTAGGAAAACTTAGAAGGAAGTTTTAGGAGTTTTTAGAGTTAAGTTTTAATTTTAGTTCTTATTAATTTCTCTCAACCCTTTTCCTCCTAGTGTATGCCCACAGTGTGGTGATTGTAATTGTACGACATCTTTATTCGAGTGTGATGTACTTGGACATGGACATGACCAGAAATAAAGATCGAGATTACTTCATCATTGCATCATTCACTTAGTTTAATTATTTACTTAATTATTATTTACTGCTTTCCTAGTTAATCTCTTCTCACCCTTAAACTCCTGTTAAACGCAGAATGAGTACGACTTGATTACAAGCATTTAAGTGTGATTACTTGGTAACCCAATAACATACCTAAGATCTGCGCTTGGTAATGCCAGTGGTAGTTATGCATGAAGTCCAAGATGTGTACGGATAATCGAGGAACAAATGCTCATTGCACTTAGGCTAGCTAGATTCTCTCTCACCCTCTCTCTTAGCTTAGTTAATATCATTTTCCATTACACCCAGGAGTAGCAATTAGTATAGGAACACATCATACACCTCATTCTGGACTAAACCATACATGACAAAGTTAACACTGCTCCAGATGGGAAGACAGTGAATTGAGACCTAAGGCTAACTGTCTAGATGCCACAACTAGTCCATCTGTGGAGTTCAACCGGATCGCATGTGTAAAGCTTGTATTCATATGGTTGAGTGTAGGGGTATCTCGCCACTCATCACTTGCTTTCCACATTAGAAATTTAGTCCCTTAGCCAAACTCTTGCCATTTCTTCCCCTGAGAGTTAGAATTATTTCTGTGTGCCCGTAGTAGGCATCATAGAGTGAACGGATCTTTATTCGAGCATTGTGTACCTGAGCACACTTTGTGTATGGAAATAAAGATGAACTTTATGATAAACCTTGTAGCATACAAAATAGATTAATTAATGTTAATCATTATTTAATGCTTTCCTAGTTAATTAATGATCTCTCTCACCTTATAACTCTCTTAGTTAAATACACTCAGTACGATCGCTTCAAGCATGTGTGTAGCACTTGGTAACCTAGTGACGATTAGCATTTGGTAAGCCCAGTAGCATTGCACTAGTTTAGGATGTGTATAGCAAGTGTGAATAGATACTAGTGTTAGGAGTAATTAGAACTTAGTTAATGAATAGTTAAATTAGATTAGTTATTTAGTTATCTCTCTTCCCCTCCTTACTAGCATAGGATATAAAACACATAAAAACCATAAAAATCATATGCCTCGAGCAAGTTTGGGAAGACAACAATTAACCAACCCATTATCGTTCCACAAAGTCACATAGGAACTTAGTCCTTGGAATTCGACTAGATCGTGCATGAAACGCTCGTATTCGTATGGTTGGGCATAGGGGTACCTCGCTGCTCATCACCAAAGAACATAGTTACCTGCAAGGTTAAATCCGAGCACTAGAAAGGTCATAGTATCTCTTGTAGAATAATAGTCACTCTTAGAAATATTTGGGAACACTATGACCTTCTTAGTGTACTTAGAGAAGGGTGAGGGAGTAATAGTTTTGGTGATGCAGCACCAAGGACACGAGACTGTAATAGAAGTGGTTGATGATCAGATTGTCAAAACACTCAATGCATTTGCAAAATCTATACTAGATGTTATTGCACTCAAGGATGTGCATATGTCTGTATGAATCATAAGCTACAGAATAAATGTAGCACAGCATGAAGAATTGCTAGACCAACTGGTGGGAACTGGGTAATTGCTTTCAAATATATTTGATCTTTCGAACAACATTACTACAACTCAGTCAAAGTTGCTAAAGGCAAAGGGCAAGAGTATCATTTTAGAAGAGAAACTAAAAATAGCCAAGGAACTGAATGAACACCTAGTTGCTGAGGTTGCTGAATTAAAAGCCTAGATTGTCAACCTTGCATTTCTCAACCTAGTGTTGACAAGAGATGAAGCTATGGAACATCTTCACACCAGATTAAAAGGGGTTGAGGATGCAATGGAGATGGCAGTGTTCTACCGATCCTTGGTAGAGGCCACACAACATAAAATCTAGAAGGCCTTGGATTAGATTCACCAGGAGAATGTCTAGTTAACCATAGAAAATTATTGCCTATGGAATGTTGATGAGCATAAGAAAAAAATTAGCAGAAGCAATTGACCAGTGCAAGCATAGAGTTGAGGAGATTGGCAATAGAAAATAGAAATCTCTCCATGGAGGAGGTTTGTGTGCTTCACCAAAAAACTGTGATTGAGGTAGTTGCTTGGAAATTAGAGGTTCTCAAATTTGAGAGTGTTACGGACCATTATAGAAAATAGGTTAATTTACAAAAAGAAGTAAATAAAAAACACATTCAGTTGGTGAAGGAAAAAGTGAATGAAACCCTTCAGCAACTCCAACAAGGAAAAGAGTTGTTGCAACCCATTGTTGATGGGATAGATACCTACAACAAAGTAGAAATCCACATGAAGGAGTTGCAAATTGAGGAGATGACGGAGTATATGAAGCTTTCCAATCTCTGTTATGCAAATTTGGCCATGTTGACTGTCAGACAGTTGTGGCCTAAACTTGAGAAATAGGTGGCTAGCTCATACTTGTTGTATGAGGTTGAGTTCAAGCATCATAAAGAAACCAAGCAGAAGCCTATGGTGGCAAATGTTGAACTCAAAATTCCCAAGGCACGATTCATTGATCAACAATCAACTATCAAGAACCTATCTAGGAGGATGAATGACTACTAGGAGCTATAGAATGTAGTCAAGGTGTTTAACGTCGAACGCAAATAGTTCATTGCCTAGTTTATCAATGTAAAGGAAATGTTTCCAATAATGCACTGTCCATGGGATGTTCCCATTCCAGCCCACTTGGATGACACTGCGTGGACTGTGAATGATCCTCGAAGTAAGGAGGAGAAGATGAAGGCATTGTTAGATGCCTTTCACCTTTCACCAGAGGTTGTAGTTGTAGTAGGACAGCCATTGCTACCTTAGCTACTGCACATGCCTAAAGCCAGTGAAGATCCTTTAGAACCTTAGGAGCCACCACCACCTGGGACTATCTAATCTTCTTCACCACCTTCATGCTACTAGAGGATGTGCTGTCTAATTTTTATGAAGTCCTATCATGGTGTTCAATTTTGTGTTATTAACCGGGCACTCAATTTTGTCAAGTTAGTCAATAATTCCATACCTTCCCAATTTTGTAAGGGAACTCAAGAACAAGTTTTCATTCAATCATGGGTGTATGATGAGCATCAAAGTGTCATGTCGATGGACCCTCGTTGACATGGTCTTGTTGATGGATCCCTATCGATGAAGCCTTATTTATGAAGGCTGCATCGACGTAGCGTTTGCTACGTCTATGTGGCTGCATTGATGCAATCTTGTAGCAAAAACTATAAATACGAGCTCCCAACCATGTTTATTGGCATTTTTTCAAGTCATAGTAGTAGCAAAGCTCTTACGGTTTGTCCATTTGAAAGTTAGAATATTTTTCTAAGTGCCCACAGCAGGAGCAAGAAAGTGCATGAATCTTTATTCAAGTATTATTGTACTTGAACCACACTAGTGTGTATGGCAATAAAGATGAGCTTCTTGATAAACCAGGTCACTTAGAATAGATTAATGATTTATTTATGCATTTATTATTTTCATTGACTATATCATTAATTAAGATAAATTAAGATAGATTAGACTTTGAGCGATTAATCAATTAATTAATTAAATAGTTTAAACACATAAGTACAATTGCTTCGAGCATAAACACGTATTCACTTGGTAATCCCAATAGTGTTATTACTTAGTGTGCCTAGTAGCGTAGTGCTTGGTAACCCAGCAATGGATACGTGGGTTTAGGACATGTATGGAAAGTGGGACCAGATGCTTATGTTAGGACTAGTTAGAGATTAGTTAGTTAGTTAAATTAAATTAGTTATTAAATTACTTTATCTCTTTCTTTATGCACCAAAGAACATAAAACACAAAACAATAAAAATCATATGCCTCAATTACATTTAACCATACCATGTACATCACAAGTGTAATTGGGAACACAACAAATGAACAGTAGGAAAAGGTTCACTTCTTAGGAGACTAGTGTACTGGAAACTATAGAGTCTGCAAAATTTGACTGGATCACACATAAACACTTTGTGATTTGTATGGTTGGGCATAGGGGTACCTTCAACCACTCATCAAAGATGGTGGAATGACTACATGAATGGATCAACCTCAATAGTGGATCCAACCACTAGAACCCTTCGACATATGGGGCATTGACTTCATGGATCCCATCATGCCCATGTCAAATGGAAAGGCATACATCATTGTTGTTGTTGATTATTATTTGAAATGGGTAGAAGAAGTAGCTGTCACCAATTTTACATTTTCTACTACTGCTCAGTTTGTACAACAGAATGTTGTAAATAGGTTTGGTGTGCCATGTGCATTAATTTCTAATAATGGAATCCACTTTATAGGTACTACCTTTTGCAAGCTCATGAAATGCTTGGGGGTTGAGTATAAATTAACAACATTTTATCATCCCCAAGCCAATAGTCAAGCTAAGGTTACAAATAGGGAAATCAGTAGGATCTTAACAAGAATAGTTAGCAAATATAGGAGGGCCTAGAGCATGAAACTCAATGATGTCCTTTGGGCCTACCGCTCCTCTTAGAAGCTCCCTATAGGATACTCTCCCTATGAGTTGGTGTATGAAAAATTGCCAACTCTTCCTATTCAATTCAAGATTTGTACACTTTTAACAACCTATGACCTTAACCTTTACTTAAGTCTAGCACAAAATGAAAGATTAATGAATCTCAACTTGCTAGACAAAAATCGATTGGTGGCCCTATCATCTAATGAGTTTCACAAGGCATTCAACAAAAAGTGTCATGAACTTGGAATTAGAAAAGTTAAATTTCAACTAAGAGATAAGGTCATCTATTGGAACCCCACACATGTACCTCAATGAACTAAGTTCCAAACATTGTAGAAAGGGCCTTACATCATTTATAAAACCTTTCCTTCTAGGGACATGTTAATCTACAAACCTGAGAGCCCAAACAAAAAACAACTGGTCAACATGCAACAAATTAAACCTTTCCATGAGTATATGGAAGCCAATGTTCATAACACCTCATCGGATGGAAGACCACACTCAATCTTTTGGATCTCCTCCTTTCAACATAGTTGTGGTGGAGATGGCCATCCATGCTAATCATAGAAGTGGCTCCTTAGTTTTTCATCTTTTTATTTTACACCATGTTATTTTTACAACTTTTTATTTTACGCCTTCTTTATCTTACATTTATTTTTTTTTACTTTATTAATTTTTATTTTTTAATTTTTTTATAACATCATTAGTACATTTCATTTTTCTTGAATATTGTTCTTTATTTTGGTGTGATTATATTATTATGTTCTAATAATAATGTGCCTTATTGCCGACTGGGTACAATGCGGTTTGCTTAATGTGGGCATGTGCTATCTAGTTATTTGATTGTTGGTGTCTAGATTCTAGCTTTGAATCTTGTTACTGATAACTAAGACATGGTTTCTTTTTCATGAAATAGGTAATGAGTCCACATCATCTATCCATCCACAAATTCTATGGTGTTTCTAGTTCTGGAAGTGTGAGGTCCCTTTTCATTAATAAAACTTTAACAAACTTGTGACCTTGGTAGTTTCTAGACTTGGAAAGGATTTAAAGGTTTGAATAGGGTGTGACTTCAAGGGGACTCAATACTCTTTGTACTCTTCTACTTGGGTGCATGGATGTTTTCATGGATTTCTTATTATTCCATATCGACCAATAACAGGAAGTTAAATAAGTCCTTACATGGTGTGCTTCCCATTTAAAAAAATGATTGGAATTCAAAGCATATTCTTTAGACAAAATAAATGGGCTACAAGAACTAGTTATGGGACTATAAAGACATGTTACCNAAAAATAAATGGGCTACAAGAACTAGTTATGGGACTATAAAGACATGTTACCCATGCCTGAAGGTCCCCTCTATCTAAGGCCCTTTCTCATTTCTTGCTTTTCTTTTCTTCTTAAAAAAGGAAGGGTGGTTGTTTTATGTGAGCACTTTTGTGTCTAAAGGGGGTAGATTGATCTTAGAGTGGTAATGTGAAGTCATTGAACGTGGTTGGTTTTGGTCTAGAATAAGGATGGATTTTATTAGGTCATTTAACCACAAAATTCACAAGGGACTTCATGTGACCTTAATCGAGAACTCCATTCCACTTCCTCTCTCTCATCCATGTATGCTATCCATGCCTCACCTCACTACTGGTGTTCATGTCCTTGTTCGATGTCTTGGTTTGATGTGTTGAGATTCTTAGGTAGTTTCTTTCAAGTTTTCGTGCTTAACTTTTCATAACCATTAATCACCCATGGGGTCCATGGACTCCTTGGTTTGAGGATATGCAAGGGTAACATAGGGCATGTTCCTGCGTTGGAGAGGATCCACTTGCATACCTTTTGGTTGGGTTAGTTAAGTTCTTTATTCTTAGGCATTCTCACAATCAAATCCTTTTGCATGCCCCATTAAATACATCCAATTGTGCACATCTTCACAATGTTTTTTAGTGAAATCCTCTTTGTTGTTGTTGTGAATTCTTTAACCCTCTTCAATCATTTCATTGTAGTTGGGCTTTTCAGAATTTAATAATGAACCACTTATCCATTTCACCCTATTTTTCAATCTTCCTATTAATGTTATTAAAAGAATCAATTCACCATAATCACAACCTAGCCAAGTGTAATTGCCAACGAGACAAGGTACCTAAAAGCTATAAGTTACACATTACACATTAATCTATGATCTTGTTGTGATTGTAGTGGGAAGCATGGACTGGAGGCAAGACTATCTTTACCAAGGAATTAGCAACAACACCATGTGACAAGGCCCCTTCATGATCATTGAATCTTCTCCCTCATTCTTTAGCTACCAGAGGAGTTGGATGTTAGTTTTGGCCAAGGTGTTCAATTTTATTGTGATGAATATCCAATTTTTGTAAAAGATTATAAATCTATACATTTGGGCACTTAGAATTTTTTTGTTTCATCTAAGTTAGTTTGCATGTCAGTCAATAATCCCATACCTTCCCAATATTTTGTAAGAGACTTGTTCCTTCTTTTGTTCACTTAAGGACGAGTTTTTATTTAGTCATGAGGGTATGATGAAGTGTATTTTGTCTAGCTCTGATATCAGATACCCAATATCAAGAACTCAGAGGTGATATTGGATATTTGATGTCGTGGGATGTGTGCCAACCTATAAATATAGTGCTTGGGCACATGGTTTGGGCATAAGTTTTATCATAGCATAGTAGAGCTCTTGCAATTTTTCTTTCTCAAAGTTAGAATATTTTCCCAAGTGCCCATAGTAGGAGTCATTGAGTGTATGAATCTTTATTCGAGCAATGTTGTACCTAAGCATGACAGTGTGGGCAGCAATAAAGATGAGCTTTATGATGAACCTTACAGCACTTTGGCTAGATTAAATATTTTATTTATGCATTTAATGTTTTATGAAATTTTATTGAATGCTTTCAAGTAAATAAGCTAAATTAAGCTAACTTCAGTTAGCTAGGCTAAATAGCAATTAATTAAGCACATAAGTATGAACGCTTCGAGCATGTACATGAGGCTTGGTAATCTTAGCAATGCTTAACATTTGGTAATCTAGCAGCATTATATGTGTTTAGGATGTGTATAGAAAGTGGAACCAAATACTTATGTTAGGATTAGTTAGAGATTAATTAGTTAGTTAGATTACATTAGCCATTAAAAATTATTGCATTCATTTATTTTAAGCATCAAGAACATAAAACATAAAAAATTGATAAAAATCAGATGCCTTAGTTGCACTTAACCATACTTTTCATTTCACAAGTGTAATTGGGAAGACAATGATTGCAACGATTAGACTTCTTTTCCTGGAACTAATGTACTTGAAGACTTGAGGTCTATGGAATTCAATTAGATTGTGTGTGAATGCCCTTGATTTGTATGGTTGAGTGTAGAGGTATTTTCTGCTCATCACTCATTATCTAATCTTCTTCTAAGCCATCATTCTCGTAACTTATTTAAAATAGAAGCAACTCTAAGTCTTCCTTTAATGTCTATATTTTGTAGCTTATCTTTTTAGTAACATTTAACATCCATCTAAACCTTTGTATTTTTACCATATTGATTTGTTATTCATGCCTCTTTTGTCCTACCAACATTCAACATCATATTAGAGAGTAGGCATAATGGTTGTTCTATAAAAATTTTTCTTTAGTTTTATTGGTATTTTTTTTATCGTATATGGTGAGTTATGATTTGCTTGGCCTTGACATCAGAGCCTTGACATATGATGAATCATTGTTTTCTATCTATTGTGATGTTGGGTACATGACCTCAAGGTCTTAACATGACATCGAGTATTTGACATTAGGGGGTATACATTAGCTTATAAATATAGCACATGGGCTGCTAATTTGAAGTCACTTTTTAAGTAGTTTTTCATAGTTTTGTTAATAGAGTAGTCGAATTCTTGTAGTTTTATTCCGTGATCTTAGAGAATAGTTAGTGAGTGCCCATAGAGTGGATCTGAGTTAATTGTACAAAGTCTTATTTGACTGGCAATGTACCTAGACATATTCCATGAATGGTAATAAGATTGAGATTGATTCTTATTCATTGTAGCACTTTGACTTAGATTAGATTTACTTTCCATGCAATTTACTTTTCATGTACTTAGTTAATATTTACATTTCACACATGATAATTAAGCACATAAGTACAATCACTTCAAGCATGCATATGACTCTTGGGAATCCTAGTAACGCTTAACATTTGGTAACCCAAAAATTTTATATGTGTTCAGGATGTGCATGGGAAGAGGGATAGAAGTTAGGTAGTTGATTATTAATTAGCAATTAGATTAGTTGAATTGATTATAAATTGAGTTTCAACCTATTATTAATAATAGAATAATAAAACATAAAATAATAAAAATCATATGCCTCACTCTGGACTAAACCATACTTGACAAAGTTATCACTAGTCCAAGTGGGAAGACAACGAACTGCAATCAAAGCATAGCAATCTAGATGCCACAACTAGTCCCATCCAAGGAATTCAATCAGATCATGTGTGAACACTTGTGATTTATATGGTTGGGCATAGGGGTACCTCGTTGCTCATCATTGGCACCATTGCCAGAGATGGTGCTAGTTATCTAGATTAGTTATATTATACATAATCACTGTAAAGGTCCTAATGATCTATTTGTTAAAAAATATAAATATTTTAAATCACACACATTATTAGAGAAAACCATGTCTTCTTCACACATGATCCATAATGCATCGTATGATGAGAACACTTGTAGGAGAAATGATAGGATATATATTGAAGAAAATTGGAGTGAACAACCTCAAACAGGTGTTTCTTATGCTCATTTAGATCCTTACTACACCCAAAGACTACATTCAACTAGTGTAGACAATCCTAGAGGAGATGGAGAAAGTCCTAGAATAAGGAGGGCCTCAAGGCTTAGGACCTCTTCTAAACTTAGAAAAGATAAATCAAGGGACCATGGGGAGAACTATAGAAGCCATGGAAATTCTCCCAATTCCTCATCTTCCTCTTCCTCTTCAACATATAGTTCTGATGAAGATGAACATAGGTATAGAGATAGAGTTCCACTATGGGGACAGGACAAAGATAGAAATTGAACCCAAGGCCAAAATTTGAGACATCACAATGAGCATAGACAAGATTGTCACAATCAAATGAATAGAAATATAAATTTTCATCACAACATGTTTGATAACAATGAACCCTTGTTGGCCACTAAGAGCCTGATGGAGATCATGAAGGTAATTAAGATACTCACAAGCATTGCAAGGACAGTCACTTACCCAGGTTTGATATAAACAATATCCCTAAATTTGTGGGAGGCTACGATTTGGATCCACAACAGCATCTACAAGTCTTCCATGATGCCTGTGCCTTATACAACATTGAATGTGGGTGGTAAAGCTTAAGCTCTTTCTTAGGACACTAATTGATGAAGTCGAAGTATGGTATCGATTGTTGGAATCAAGTTTCATTTGCCAATGATCCATGATGCTGGAACTTTTCAATGAAAAATACCAAACCTAAGGAAGGGTGTCCAACCTAAGGAGACAAATCCAAGAGTGGAAGTAAGAAAATCATGAACCCTTGGATGTGGCCTTGGATAGATACTATTCACTACTACATAGATGCCTAGGTCATGGTTTCTCTACGGAAAGGCAAATTTTCCACATCATAGATGGGCTTCATAATGAAATAAGGGAGACCCTTGGGATGTATGCTCTAGGTCAATTATACGAGCTACGAACCTGACAGATCAAAGAGTTAATCAAGTATGTGGTGAATGAAGAAGGAGAGTTATGTAGATGAGAGAATGTAGAGAAAAATAACTAGGATCCAACTCTACAAAAGAAAAGCATCCATATCTATGATAAGGAAAAAGAGGCAGCTCTCGCAGGTGATTTTACAAAAGACCTTGCCAATACAAAATTCTATATTGAGATTAAAGAAAGGTGACATAAGATGTTGGTTACAATGAATGAAAAAGGTAAAACTTGCAAAGAAATCATAGAGGAGAGAGTAGTGCAAAAAAAATCAAGTGATCACAACAAAAGAAGGAAAAAGAATCAAGAAACAACTAGGAATAATTTTCAGCAAGAAGGGAAAATGACTATAGAAGAAGAGGCTATAGAAGAAGACTCAACCATTGAAGAGGATGGTGGATGTGAAATTTGCCTATATGATCATCCAAAGGGCCATTGCCCTATCTTGTTGCATCTACAAGAGTATTGGGTTGGTGCATTAAATTTAAATTTTGTACAAAAGTACATGCCCAAGAGATTTCCTCTTCTATGCAGTAATTTTAGACAATCCCAAAACTAATCGTACTATCCTGGGGGGACTTGTTATGAACCTGAACATTGGGATCAACCACAGTTGTGGGGGAGGTCACCACCAAACTAGACATATCCTTTCTACCAACCAAACCCACATGAATATTATGTTCAACACCATGTTTTGCCAACTAGTTCTACTTCTTCTACCTCAAATCACTACTACCACTCTTCCGAATATCATTATCCCACAACATCTTATAGGAAATCACCACCTCCCACCTCTTAAACCTACATCATATCCTTAATATTCTCATACTCACCTCCACCATATGTCACCTCCAACAACATAGAAAGGTTTAACATCACAACATCAATGAGAGAATGCCACTTGTGTTGCAAACATGCACGTAAATGATAATGCTAGTAGATCTCAACCAAAGTCTCAAAAATGTTTCTTCTAGAGGAAACACTATAAGCCAAAGCAGAACACTCATGGACCTACTACATTACCTAAAATAGCACAAGGCCAATCTGATGCAACTACCTTCCTTACAAAAATGATGTCTCCTAGTCATACGCAAAAGCCTATAACCATCACCACTCCAACACAAGACATAAACAATAAACCTATCATTGTGGAGAGATAGAAGAATCCATGCATTATCAATAATGATAGAGGGTGTAGTTGTGGGTCAGAAGTTCAAAATATTAACATAACCCTTATATCGACCCACCATAAATTTCAAGAGCAAGTGTGTGAGAAAAAGCCAATCTACATAGTAGCCACTAAACCAAAAGACACCCATTGGCTTGAAAATGAGAATATAAAATTTTCTTAAAGATGTATGGAAGTAACTAATTTACTTATTAGTTCTGGAATTTTTTGATTCTTCATATTTTTTCCATTTCTTAATATTTTTCTTTTCGTTATATTTTTCTCTTTTCTTGAGTCATTCTCTTTATGTTTTATAAATGTATTTTATGTTTTTATTAATAAAATTGCTAAGTCATGATGTAGAAGTCAATGCTCTATGTTGGGTTTTTTTGTGCTATGCTACCAAGATGATTAGGTAAGTAATTGTGTAAAGTAGTGAGACCACCTATCCATCCCTCCAATTCTCTGAATAAAAGGTCTTTTTCATGGAAACAATTTGGTTCTTTTTTTATGAAACTAAAATTAATCAATGATCATTATATCTTAAAGAAAGAGGGAATGGAAAAGGTGTGACCTCAAGGGGACTTATTGGATTCTCTTCTTGACTTCCTTCATGTGGTTTATGACTCCTCTTGAAATGTATCAACATTCCCCCATCGACCAATAAAAAGGAAGCTCTATCTTTGAATGGTGTGGTTACCATTGAAAAAAAAGAAAATAAAAAAAGAAAAAAAAAGAAAGAGGAAAAATATATAAAAAAAATAAAAAACAAAACACAATAAACAATGATGGGAATTCAAAGCACACCCCTTAGACATAATAATGGGCTATAAGCACTAGTTATGGGGCTGGAAAGACATGTTACCCATGCCTGAAGGCACCCCTCTAACTAAGGTCATTCCTTCTTTTCTTTTCTTCTCTTTTTGAAGTGATGATTGTTCTTTGAGGTGCTTGTGGTCTCATGGTGGTTGGCAAAATCGAACACATCAATGCGAGGTCATTGTTCATGGTATGGACTTGGTCTAAACTTGGATGGATAGGTATGTTGATCATTTTAATCACACTTGTCACAAGAACCTATTGTGGACATGGGTCAAGTACCTTACATCCTGATCTCTGCAATTCCTTCTCATTCCATTATTCACATCATTGCTGCATGCGATTATGAGCCTTTTGGTTTTGTGTAGTATAGTGCAACATCCTAATAACGGTAGTTGTGTGTTGTTTGGAACAAAGGCATGGCCTACATTTAACTTCTTGGGTGCCCATGGACATCTATAGAAGTGCTTATGCAACAACATTATGGTAGGAGCCTTCTTTGGGGAGGACCCACTTGCATAACTTTTGTTGATCATGGCTTTGAACTAACCTTCACATCTTCTAGAAAATTAATGATGGTTTTTCTGAATTTATGTATGATTTTGAGGCTACTTCTCATCTGTTTCATTAATTTTTCCTACTTTTCTATTTCCATATCCATTAATATTTCTTGGCCATCTTCTGAATTAGACCTTTGATTTCAATTATTCAAAAACCTATGTGCTTTTGGAGTTACACTTATTAGTCATGGGGGCTAGGGATGTCTGCTTTAAAATTTTTGAAATTTTTCCAACATCCTATTTTTGAACATCATGGTAACTAATAGTATTTGATCAAAATAATGTAAATGGCTTGATGATTTTAGTTACCTCATAGCCTTGGGCATAGTATGCTGTAATCACCTTGTGCTTAAACAAAAACTAAGGGATCCAACAAGGGTTAACTATTAAGGAAAATTTACCATAGCTAATGTTGATCGTTTAATGACTATAGGTGATGCTAAAAGAAACATCTAAGAAAGAAGGTCTTCTACCAAACATGAAAACAAAGCCAAGAGAGGGAAAATGGAAAATATGGCCATGGACACATCATAGCACATACAAGATAGCAGCTTAAGCTTCACATGTTTGCTAGATCCATGGGGCAATGCGAAGAAATTTCAGTTCATCCTTCAAGAATTTTCTGCATAACTAGGGAAGCACCAACATAATAATCAATGTTAAAAGTTTATCATCACTAGTGACAACAAGAAGAATCATCTTCAGCAGATTTTTAAGAACCTCTACAAATTTTGTAATCTTCAATGTTTGTATAGTTGTTTTGTCACTCTATCATTTTGTATGCATCCACTTGAATAAAATTCTAGAACGCAACACTCAAAGTCAGTTAATAGTTTGCATATCAATCAATAATCCCATACCTTCCCAATATTTTATAAAAATCTTGTTCCTCATTTTAAGTCAAGGATGAATTTTAATTTAGTTGTGGGGGTATGATGAGTCATGATTTGCCTAGCCTTGACATCTAATGAATTATTGGTTTCTATCTACTCTAATTTCAGGTATGTGATGTCAGAGCTGTGACATTGAGTACACAACATCAGGGTCTTGATGCAACATCAGGGGGTACATGCTAGCCTATAAATATAGTGCTTGGATTCCCAATTTGAAGTCAGTTTTTAAAGTAGCTTTCATAGTTTTGTCAATAGAGTAGTTAAATTCTTGTAGTTTTATTTCATAATCTTAGAGAATAGTCAGTGAGTGCCCACAAAGTGGATCTAATTTAGTTGTACAAAGTCTTATTTGACTAGCAATGTACCTGGACATATTCCATGAACAATAATAAGATTGAGATTGATTCTTATTCATTGCAGCACTTTGACTTAGATTAGATTTACTTTCCATGTAATTTACTTTTCATGTAGTTAGTTAATATTTACATTTTCACACATGTTAATTAACTAAGCACATAAGTATGATTGCTTTGAGCATGCATATGACTCTTGGTAATCCTAGAAACACTTGACGTTTGGTAACCTAGCAGCATTATATGTGTTTAAGATGTGCATGGGAAGAGGGATCAGATACTTATGTTAGGGTAGTTGATTATTAATTAGCAATTATATTAGTTGAATTGATTATAAATTGAGTTTCAGCCTATTGTTAACCATAGAACAATAAAACATAAAATAATAAAAATTATATGCCTCACTCTGGACTAAACCATACATGACAAAGCTACCACTAGTCCAAGTAGGAAGACAACGAATTGCGATCAAGGCATAGCAATCTAGATGCCACAACAAGTCCCATCCATGGAATTTGATTGGATCATGTGTGAACACTTGTGATTCATATGGTTGGGCATAGAGGTAGCTTGCTACTCATCAATATAAAAAACCACTAGTTTGTCTTCATTTTGACCATTGTACCTCAATTCTATTTCTTATATCTTTATTAATTTCATCATTTGATTGGAGCATTAATCCTAGGTAGTGGAACTATTTGTAATAAGGACATTTTAGCCTTGAATTATCACTTCTATTTACCCATTGTGTATGTTATTATTAAAATTACATTCCATATATTTTGTCTTATAACTACTAATTTTTAAGCCTTTTTATTCTAGAGTATGTCTCATTTTTTCCATGCGCTCCTGCCTCTCATTGTTTAGTTCAAACTTCTCACCATGCCTACAACATGATCTTGATGTGCTTGCATCATGATAACTTAATAGAAATATTGATGCATCCTACATTTGAACTAGCAAATTTGATTTCCACGACAACCTTAGCACAAGTTGTTCATAATCCTTGTTAACAATTATGATTTTAATGTTGGCATATCTTAACTAGTAGATTATTGAATGTGCTAGCACTACTGAGGTGCAACTCCACTACAACCCTATCATAATTCATGGTTTCAAGGAATGCAACCTAACTGTAACTCATGGTTAATCTAATGCTACAAAAAATGATGCAACTTAATCATCAAATGATGGAAGAATGCTAAAAAGAATATAAAATATCTTGAAGATAGAGAATACTCAATGCAAGGATTAGTACTATAAGCATATAATTCATTTCATAATCATAAAGGAAGGAGAAATTAGCCATAACTATAAAAAACATTATTTCTTCTATCTTATTGTTGATTTGGTAGTGCATTGGTGACAACTCAAGGTAATCAATGTTTAAGCATAAAGCTTTGATAACATTAATGCGGTAGTGATGGTAAATGTCTTCACATAACAAAGGTTAAAGGACCATAGTAAGACTTATAAGCTTTGTCGAAGGAGAGATATGATCAATTGATGCATGAATTTGATATGAGAAATAGACTATGGGGCTTCCATATTGATAGGGTTAAGGCTAGAAGATTAAAAATTAGAAAGATGTGGTAAATGAATGGCTCAAATGGCTTCAAATTTAATCCATGACATGATCCTTGATAAAAATAATCTTTACTATTTGATCAACACTCTATCAATGATCATAAAATACAATCCTTATGAAGCACCATGATTAATCATAACTAAGATCTCAAAGCTTCCTAGCAACTATGTCTAGAAGTTGAATGTATGTGAGACTATGAACGTGTAAAATCATTATTTAAAATTTTTTATTACACAAAATATTAAATCACCTTAATTATTACTAGTGTGATCCAATCTATTTGAAATTAGTCTTTTTAATTGACTAAAAAAAACTAAATTCTTTTGGGAGGTGGGAGGAGATGGGAGGGGATTTTAGACCCAAAAATTTGAATAATAATATTTAAAAAATTTAGAGTACATTAGATCATCAAAGAGAGAGTCTAAAGAAAAAGCTCAACGGTTTTGAGGATGCTTTTTTAGGTCTTTATCCTTACAACCAATCCAGAAAAACCTCCACTCTGGGGTAGGCAAAGGCTTAGGTCTTTCCCTTATTTAGAGGCATATTCATAAGTTTTTACTTCTTACTAAAGGATTTTATGTAAATAGAAGGAGAAAACTCTCTCTATAGAAAAAAATACATCAATCAAAAATAAAGAACAAATAATAATAATGGTTGAAAGCTTACAATCCTTGAGCTTCTAAAACAAAAAGAAATTAATATTGTAGAAAACAAATTAATTGTTCAAGTTTCACTGGGAGCTTTGCTGCTTGAAGTTGTAACTAAAAAGCAACATCTTTTAAAATTTGGTATTTGACACCTGAAGAGAGGTCATAGTTATACTCTTATTATTGGAAAATAACTATACACTAAAGCTTCCAAAAAGAGTAGAGAATAAATAGTCAAAGACAATGTCAAATGAATATAAATAAAGTAGACAAAATAGGTTAATCACCAAGAATGACTTCATTAATGTTTAGATGAAAGAAGTTACAAAGTTTGGATGTCCATTTCCAAGCATGATGAGCAATGGAATACTAAGAAAAAAAAAGACAAATAAAAAAAAGAAAGAAACATGAGAAAACGAGTCTTCACTTCTACAAAGAGGACATTTAGAAGAAACATTTTTTATATGTTTAAGATGAATGTCAATAGAAAGGCCTTGATGAATAAGACACCATAAAAAATACAAATTTTATGAAATGTAGGAGCTCTCTAAATATCTTTCATTTTTCTCATCCAAAAGGGGAATTATAATTGCATTTTTTAAACCTTATTAAATTTGTTATGAATAAAATCATTCTTTGGAATAATCTCATAAGAAAAATTTAAATTAAAAGGAAAAACATATCTACCATCTTTCTAACAAATATATGGAAAAGCTTGACATAAATTGTTCTCAACTTTAAATAAATTATTAAGATTAGAAATTAAAATTTCAAAAAAAAAATCGTCTTTCTATTAAAACCATAGAGGTTAGAAGCTTCATTTTTAAGTAATCCATCTATCATGTATACGTAGACAAGAAATTGCAATGATACCAAATCTACTTCAAGTGGTATGCAATTTAGATGCATTTGTAGCCCAAGCTCCTTTATTAAAAGGAAACCACCATGGGCTAATTTCCTTAAGCACATCTTTTGAAATTGTAATATGATTGTAATTCCAATATTTATTAATCTTGCATCATGACTTCTAAATTTGTTTAAGAATTGGAGAATTATGAATAGAAATGACTTGAGGAAAAAGAAGATAGTGAAGAAAGTTATTGGAAGACTAACTATTATCATTCTTATGTTTTTTTTGCATAAGTCTATTTATTAAAAGAAGTGTCACAACATCATCTCTATTAATCTACTTTGCAATCCATTTTTTTGCAAGAGAAATAAACTTATTATAACAGTTATTAAGGCTAGGTCCTCCATCTTTCTTGCTACTATTGCAAATATTCCAAGAAACTCTAGAAAAACCTTTTCTATGTTCCTTAGCAGACCAAAGAAGCTAATAGATAATATGATCAATTATTTCACAAGAAGTTATGGAAGTAGCCCAAAACTTGGAGCAATAAACATGAATTGATTGAAGTATTTGCTTAATAATTAACAATTTTCTAGTAAGTGTGAGCTTTTTCATTTCTATTTATCAAGCTTCTTTTCAAATTTATCAACCACATAATTTCACAAAATATTAAGATTAGGCTTAAAAGAAAATGGTATTCCTAAAATTTTAAAAATAAATTTATTTTCAAGATTTTTCAAGGCTTAAAACTAACCCACTCATCAATAGTGCCATTAGAATAAAAAGCATATTTTTGCTAGCTAATTTGAGAGCCAGATAACATGTAGTAATCCTCCACACTAGCTAAAAGAATATTGATATGTTGTAGAGACTTGTTGATCATAAAAAAAGAATCATCTACAAAGTACATGTTAAGCAATTGCATATCATGATTATCAATTAAAATTTCCTTAATAAAATTATTTTGTTGATCATAATACAAATTATGTAAAAGAAAGTTTGCAATAATAATAAAAAGATAGGGGGCCAGAGGAAAACCTTAATGAATTGACCGTTGAAGAGAAAATACGGAACTTGATCCAAAATTAGTAGCAACTTGAATATTAGCATCAGTGATTAGGGTACAAATAAAATGAATAAAATAATCACTAAATCCCAATTTATAAAGATAAGAAATAGTAAAATTTTATTCAATCCTATCATAAGCTTTGGCCTAATCTAACTTAATAAAAACAATGTCTTGGTTAGCATCAGAAGCCCACAACATTCCATTTGAAGTTGTAATGACATTATTTAAGATGTGCCTACCTTTAATAAAACCAATCTACTCAGGCCTGATGATATCTTTAATAACCTTCTAAATTTGACAAGTTATGCATTTAGTTAAAATTTTACAAGTATTGCTACAAAGAATAATAGATCTCCAATTAGCAATATGTTGAAGATATTTATTCTTAGAAAGAAGATGAATTGTACATTTAATAACATTTTTGCTAATAGTATTTTTAAATGGATTCTTGAAAAACATGAAAGAGATCATCTCCAATGATCTCCTAATGCTTCTTAAAAAATTGAATATAAAAATCATCAAAACATGGAACTTTATCATCTGCTATACTAAAGGCCATGGCTTTGATTTTTTCTACTATAATTTCTACTTCAAGAATACTTCAATATGCTTCTGTTCTAAGATGAAGAATATATGTACTAAAGGTCTAGAAAGATTTCTTACCAAAACATTCCAAAAAAAAAAGAAAAAAGAAAAATGATTTGCTAAAAAACTATTAATAGTCATAGGATCTTTATTGATGCAATCATTTTTATAAAGTAATTCTAGTATAGGTACTTGACCCTTTCCTTTCAGAAATTTAAAACATTCCTTGCAATGTTAATCTTCAATTTTTAGCTAACTAAAGAGACTTTTAGTGAGAGCACTTTTAACTTTAAAAGCATCCCAACATTATTCAGCATAACAAGCTTTAGCCAAGGCATTTTGAGTTTCAAAGTCAAAGGGATTCTAAAAGAATTTGCATTTGCTTTATGGATTCTATAAGATCTTCTTCAACTTGACGCTTGAACTTAGCAAATTGTTTTCTCAACCATTTAGCATAATTTCTAACTTTACAAGTAGTTCACTGCCACTAATTAAACTAAGCAATATCACCAAAAGGCTTTTTTTCTACATTTCATAAAGACTTCAAAATATTTTTCCCATTGGGTCCTATGAACATATTAGCATTCATATGAAAAACTTCATGCTTTTGAAAGGAAAAAGAATTAATTTTGGAGAGAAAAATGCTAATAGGAAAATGATCTAACAAAGTGGCATCTATAAGCACTTCTACTTTCCTTATAGGCTTTCAAAAGGAAACATTAGAGATGTAAATCTCTAATTTTTTTGTTGATAATTACACAAAGTATAATGCCTCATTCAAATGAGGTGGACATAAAGAACTAACATTAGAAAGAAAATATTTTTCTTTAAAATTACATCAATCTTCTTCTTCTTCTTTTTCAAAAAAACATATTAGGAGGAAGACCATCAAGTTTATCTAAATTCCTTTCAACTATATTGAAATCACCTCCAATAATTCAAGGAACCTTAGGAAGAGATAGAAGATATTTTCAATACTTTGATCAATCTTTTGAATTATTAGAATTATAAATATTACAAAGTCTAAAGTCACTTTTTTCATTATGAAAAATAATTTAAATAATTCTTTCAAGGTTGTCAAAACTAGAAATTAAAACTTACTTTTGCAGTTCAATTTTTATTATCAAGAATAACATCTCCTTTCTTAACTTCATGAGCAGTAGAAAAAACAATGTAGATTTTTAAAATGCATTTACCAAGAAAACTAATATCATGAGTTGAAATCTTAATTTCTTGGAGGAAAACAAAACTTGGAGATAAATGTCAATTTGAAAGATACCTATAAAAAATCTTTGCTTGAGACCTATCAAAAAGGCCTCGAACATTTCATGATAAAACTACAATTGAGATATAAGGGAAGAGGCCCCTATCCATGAATTTTCAAGCTTAGCATTTTCTCACAATCCATGTCCCTAACAAGTGAGAAAGCCTTATTTGATTAAAAAAACATTTAAAATAGTAGTAGAAGTAGAAAGAGAAGGAGATAGCTTTGGGGTTTTTAAATTAAGAGCAGTATTTTCATGCCTCTTCTTTTCATGTTGTACTGTGTAAAACCAATCGACATTAGTATTTCCATTTTTGGTTCCTACTAAATTTTTTTCCTTAAAAGGAATTCACTCTAGATATCAATAGTTTATTGGAATCTTTAGAATTAAATGAATTAGTAAAAGGTTAAGAACTTGTTGAAAACTATCACTATTTTGCTTTTCTAAAAATTGTTATTTATTTCCCTCATGAGTAACTTTTTTATTGAGAATAGAACAAATTCTAATAATATGGTCTTTACAACAACAATAGGTGTAACATCCTCAGAAATTGTAATATGTAATTTGTTTGGAAAAATACTGACTATAGACATTAAGTTTTAATCTTTTCTTCTTTTTTCATAAATCAATCTCTACAAAATAATGTATGCACTATACACTATCTATTAATGTTTTTGACTTTATCTTCAAGATTGTGCCAATGCTACTAATAATTTTCCTTTCAACACTTTGAAAAATAAAAGGAAGATTTTTTTAATTCAATCCAAAAAGGAATTAAAAGAATATAGATCAAAATTTACTTTCTATTCCTAAGCAATAAAAGTATTATGGTGATCCACAAAAAATTTAAGATTCAATAATTTCTCAACTATTTCATAATTGGCTAGTTCGCCAAGCAAAAAAGATTCAGAAATATAATGGGCATGCAAAACATTAATTTTATAACATTGAAGGATAGCCTAAATCACTAGTGTAAAATCCTTATTTAGGCAATTAAATTCAATAATTTCCAAAAATATGTATCATGAAGTTATATCTTTGGGTAGAGATTCATATAAATCATCATGTAAAACAAAATTGAAAGCAATATAGAAGAAGTGACGATGAACATCAAGATGAAGGATGAAAGAAACTATGATTGATGCATAGAGAATCAATTAAGAAAGCATTAGCATCAATTAAGAAAGGTAGTATGAAATGCTTTAGTGGTAGATGGCCAGATATATGAATTAACCATTGAAATCAATGCATGATGAACATCATGTAAAACAAAATTGAAAGCAATATAGAAGAAGTGACGATGAACATCAAGATGAAGGATGAAAGAAACTATGATTGATGCATAGAGAATCAACTAAGAAAGCATTAGCATCAATTAAGAAAGGTAGTATGAAGTTCTTTAGTGGTAGATGCCTAGACATATGAATTAACCATTGAAATCAACACATGAAAAAGTCAGGCCAAGAAACATGAAAGGATCAAAGAACATTTTAGAGATCAAGTGGGAATGTACAAATAAATCAATGAAAAAGAGATCTATATGGGCATCACACAAAAAACACTTAACTGGAAACCCATCATGGATATTATTGCCCATGTCCATTAATGAGAAGCAAGTAGTCCCTTTGTCCAACCATATGAATCACAAGTTTGCTCTAACGATTTGGTTGAATTCCATGGACCTAGCACCTAAGTGTGACTATAGACAAAGATAGTAGCTTGGGAAAATATGATCGTTCTTTTCTTGGCTCTCACTTGTGTAAGCTCAATTGTATGGTTAAGTGTGAGAAAAGGCTTATGATATTCATTTATATTTTATATTTTTATTTATTTAACCTAAGTGTTGAAGTAAAGATAATTAATTGGGAAATTAACTACTTAACTATTTAATGATTCCTAAGCTAACTAGCCTAACATAAGCATCTGAGCCCACTTTTTGTACACATCCTGAACTTGTATTAATGTTACTCGGTTACCAAGTATCTATTACTCAGTGTACCAAATAGCCATTGTTGGGATTACCAAGTGTTAAATGGTATGTTTGAAGTCGTTGTAATTATGTATTTATTAGTAAGTGCATTAATTAATTAAGGATAAGAATGTAAATTGCATTAATAAAAAAGTGCACGAAATAAACATTAATCTATTCTAAGTGTTGCAAAGAGTATCAAGAATCTCATCTTTATTACTATCACATCAATGTGTCCAGGTACAATGATGCTCAAATAAGGATCCATACAATTACTTGAAGTCCTATTGTGGGCACTCAAAAAATATTCTAACTATGGTAGAAGATAATCATAAGAACTTGGCTACTCTAATAATATAATGTGCCATAAATGCGGTGGATGTACACATTTATATAGGCATGACATGACACTACATCAATGCATCAGCATCTATGCATCTTCTTATGTGTAAATGGGGCTAAGTCAATGCATGCCCATCAATGACTCATCATACCCCCATAATTGAGTGAAAACTTGTCCTTCAGTGAATAAAAGTAGGATCAAGCTTCTTACAAAATTGGAAGGTATGAAATTATTGACTGACTGACTCTAACTATTAACTGATTCTAAGTGCTAAATTGTATGAAATTACAAAAATTATAAAAATGGATATCCTTGACAACAAAATTGGACACCCTTATAAAAATGGTGGTAGAATCCTCTAATTGCTAAAGGCAAGGTGAATATTAGACAATGCTAAGAGGTGGAGGCTCCTAAGGTGCTAAAGGACCTTCACCATGCTTTGATGCATGCAGTGGTGGTGGTGGCTAAGGCTATCCTATTGTAGCTACTACTTTAAGAGTTAGGTGAAAAGCATCCAATAATGTTTCCATTTTCTCCTCTTTACTTCATGGATTGTACATAGTCCACATGGCTTCATCAATGTGGGCTAGAATGAGGATGTCCCATAGGTAGGGCATTGCTGGGAACAACTCTTTAACGTTCATGAACCATGCTTGAATTGTTTTCATTTGACATTGAATGTCTTGACAAGGTTTTTCAACTCGTGGTAGTTATTCATCCTTCTAGCCAGGTCATCAGCAAGTAATCATTGATTAGTATATCTATTTCGAAGGACTTCAAGCTTGGCATTGGCTATCTTCAAATTTTGTTTGGTTTCCTTATGATCTTTGAATTTGGCCTTGTAAAGGAGGTACAAATTGGCAACCTGCTTTTCAAGTTCTTTCCTTGGCCTTCCTATGGTCAGCATAGCCAACTTAGCATATTGGAGATTGGCGAGCTTCATGTATTTAGTCATCTCTTCTATTTGCAACTCATTTAGATGGATCTTGGCCTTGTTGTATACATTTAGGTCATCAAAGATCAGTTGCCACACATTACCTCTTTATTGCTGTTACTAGAGTGCCTCATTCATCTTTGCCTTAGCTAGTTGGATTTCCTTTTCATTTACTTCTTTGAGGAGCTCCACCTAGTCCCTGTAGTGACTTTTCACTCTTTTAAAATTTAGAGGTTCATTTTTCTAGGTGGCTACCTCAATGACCTTCTTTTGACAAAGCACATGGACTTCCTCCATAGAGAAATTTTGATTCTCTGCTACCAACCTTTTCAAGTTCAAGTTCATCTTAGCTAGTTGCTTCTACTGCTATCTCAAAAATTCAACCATATGATCTTTTTATTTCTCAACATTCTGTAGGTGGTGAATATCCTTTATGAGGATCAATTTTTCTTTGCAGACTTGAGCCAATTCCTTATTTATGTTGAAGGCAAGAGCTTCCAATAAGGAGGCATCAAAGACTACCTCCTTAGTATATTTAGCCTCTTTTAATTTCTTCTATAGTTGTAAGAAAGCTTCATCTTTGGTGATGTCCTAGTTGAGAATGACAGGGTTAGGGAGATGAGCCCTCAATTTTGCAACTTTGGTAGCCAATCGATGGTTTTCAATTATGGTTGCCTCTAGTTGGACATTAGTGATGAGGAGCTTACCCTGTATCTCAAGCAGCTATGTTTGGGTAGTAGTGATTTTATATAAAAGATCAAAGATCTTTGGAAGTAGTTGCCCAATTCTTACTAGTCAGTCCAACACCTTCTGGTGTTGGGTTGCACTCAATCAACCACTTTCTACTTGTGTAGAAGCTTACACATATTTCAAGTTAACTATGTTGGCATGGTTGCTGTAAGAGCATTTAATGCTTTGGCTACATGATCTGCCATCAGTTTCATCACTATTTCCTACCCATGGTGCTGCGTCACTAGGATAATAGCCTTCTCATCTTATACAAGTGCATCAAGAAGGTTTCGATGTTCTTAGAGAGTTTAGGAAACTCTTGTTGTCTAGGGATGGACAACATAACCTCTTGGATGCTTAGATTCATTCTTGCCAACCCTTGCATGCATTGTGTGGAAAATAATGGGGTGGTCTCTTTCAGCCATTTGATTGTCCTTATGACTTCGTTGAGGTGGTTTAATGTTGGTTGGTATACCAATTGTCCTCCACCACTTACCTCACCTCGTTGTTGCTCCAACAACTATTTGTGGAGTTTCTTGATTCCTTCAATAGCTGTGTGGGCCTCTAGTGTGGTCTCACCAATAGGTAGTGATGATGGCTACTCTTCCTCCAATAGCTTAGTAGCTACTTTATCTTTTATCATCTCTTGCTAGGATGAGATAGGAGCATGGTGGAGTGAGTTGTTGGAATAACGGGCTATGCATCTCCTTTAGCAAAGTTTGCAGATCAGGCACGAGAAGGGAAGTTTCTTTCTCCCTTGCTCATTCTCCTTAAAATGCTTCTTAATCTCAAAATAAATGAAGTGAGGGAGGTTGATAGGGAACTTGCCACTTAGAGCAGCATGTGCATGGGAGAAGAAGGTATTCATCTTATTAGGCCTCACAGTAGGATTTAGGTGAGATGCCACTATCTTGAGTAGGATCACTTTGCCTTAGTGAGTGCACTTTACTTCTTATGGCACTGTTGGATCCATTCTTTCTTTGCTTGTACCTCTACTTGAGTGAAGATATTTGTAAGAGTTGCCCCCATGTTGAGTAAACCAAGGACCTCCAAAAATGATCTTAATCAAGTAGTAGATGGTTATTTCCTTAATTTTAATTGTTGTATCTCTTTGCTGGTTATTCTAGAAGAGGTATGTTTCTCTCATGTACCATTCTCCACTAGAAGAGAGAATGTGCCACATGGGAGACCCCTATAGTTGAGTTTGGACTTCCTGTAGCACCAAGTCCAAGAAGAGACCAATATTAAGCTCTTAAAGAACTATACTTTGGACCTCCTTGGAAAAAATTCTTTCCAGGTAGACCTCAATCAATGTGACCTTAAGTTTAGGCCCTTGCCATGGTGCCTCAATTTGCCACAACTAGCTGGTCTCTGTTGTGAAAACCAAATGAATAGATTCCACTTCAAGCTTCTTCTAAAGAGGTCCTATTACATGGGTCTCAATCTCTTATTTTAGGGCTATTGTGGCTAATCGCCCCTTCCTTTTCTTGGTTGCTTCTTCCTCAATTGGAATGGTCCTTCTCCTTGTGGTCCCCTCTTTGGTACCATCTATCATCACAAATGTAACCAAGGATTAGTGATTAATGTGTAACCCTTAGTGATCATTGATACCTTTCTCTTCTTGGGCAAGTTACACTTAGGTTAGTTGTGATCATGATAAATTGATTATTTTATTATTTTTTTATTCATTTAACTACTTGAGTTTGTTGATGAGGTTTAACTTGGTGGAGATGAGAAATTTAATATTATTTTATTAGTTAAACCTTCGGGAGTTAGAAAATTTTCAAAAGATTATACATCATAAACCTATGATTAGTTGCTCCCATGACGTAAAGCTCACCTTTGGTAGTTAGAGGATTGAGGAATGAGTTGAATTGGATAAGCAGTTTGTAAGTTATAGTGCTTGGAAGGTGTTCTAGGCTATGAAAATTGCAAAAGCTCCCCTACTGTTATGATGCAAATGTGAAAAATTGGCAAAGTGTTGGTGCATATATATAGAATTTTTATTATGTGTTGACAGTAATGAATCAATGCATTAGGCTATGTCAACAGAGATGCGTTGACACATTGGGCTACATCGACGGGAATGTGTTGATGTAGGCTATCGAGATAACTTTTCATGTTAGAAAAGTCAATGTTGGGGAAGAGTTTAGCAATGAAATTGGAGTCAAAAGGAAGCCAGAAAAGCCTACAATAAGGATAAATCATGGAACAGGGCTTGAAATTGATTTGGAAAATGAGATTTGGATGAAATTATAGTGCCAAGGAGCACAAAAATTGGATGTTTCATGTTGAAGAACAACAAAATTACATGCAAAATAACTAAAGAATAGGAAGTTTAACCATCCAAACTAAGAAGTATGTAAGTGAATCCTCCCTATAGTAGGCTCATGCCCTTAATGCCCTTGCATGTCCTCATACCTAGGAGTCTGTAGGGAGTAAGGATGATTAATGGTCATGGATTATTAAAAGCCAAATCCACACAAGAAGTCATCAAAGAATTAGGGTATACCAAAACAAACACCATGATCAACTGTGATAAGAGGTAGTAAGGTTATAGATGGTAAGAATGGATGACAATAGAGAATGTGTGGTCATGGAGTCTCACATCCCAGTCACATGAAGTTCTTTGTGGATTTTGTAATTAATGTAACTTGATATTGTCCCATTTTTAGTTGGAATCAAGTCCATGCACTTTTAGTAACTTCGCATTGGCACATTTAGATTATTCGACCCTAAGAATTAAGAAGTAGGAAGTTAAGAGGGCCATAGTTAGAGGGGTTCCTTCAGGCATTAGTAACATGTCTTTCCAGCCCCATAACTAGTGCTTGTAGCCTATTATTGAGCCTAAGGGATGTGCTTTGAATTCTCATGTTTTGGTTTTTTTCATGGAAATCACACCATGCAAAGACATTACTTCCTGTTATTGGTTGATGTTAAGAATCCTTAGGAATTGATAAGAATATCCATAAAATTCTAGACAGTAGGTAGGTGCAACATTTGACAAGTCACCTTAAAGCCACACCCTTATTAATTCCACTTGATTCATTCCAAATCTAGAAAGTACCAAGGTTATGAATTCTTTATAAGTTGTTATTAAGAAAGAGCCTCATGCTTTCAAGATCAGAGAACACCATGGAGTTAAGTGGAATGAATGGATGACATGAGCTCACTGCCTGGTATCATAATTCAAGGATGAAATCCAATCATTAGCAATCAATTAAATCAATATAATTTAATAATCTTTCAACAATTAGTAGTTGTATCAAGCACCAAAGTCCTAATGGCAATAAAGAAGAAAAATACACATAAAAAATTCAAATAAGAAAAAATATAAAAGAAATTACAAAATACTCAAGAAAATGAAAAATGTAGAAAGAAGGACATAAAAGAAAAAATTGAAAAACTAAGGAGCCTATTAGAGAATGTTAGCATGGATGGCCATCTCCCCCATAACTAATTTGAAAGGAAGAGATCTTAAAGATTAGCGTGCTTGGTCATTAGTAGAGGTGTTGTTGTCATTGGTTACTCTCATTTCTAAGAAAGATTTAACTTGTTGCGTGTTGACCAATATTCTTTTGTTTGGGTTGGCAGGATGGTAAATCATCATGACCCGAAATGGAAAAGTTTCATGAATAATGTAAGGATCCTTTCATAGCATTTAGAATTTCATATGTTGTGGTACATGCATGGGGTTCCAATAGAGCATCTTATCTTTGGTTGAAATTTGACTTTTCTTATTTTGAGGTGATGTCATTACTTACTGTGTACCTTATGTACTTCATTCAATGATAGGGCTACTAATTGATTTTCATCTAGTGTGTTAAGATTCAATATAATATTAAATTAGTGTGTACCTTAAGATTAGTGTGTATCTTAAGATTCATCTAGGGCTACTAAATTTAATAATCTTCCAACAATTAGTAGCCAATCAATATAATGTTAAGATTAGTGGCCAATAATACCCTGCCATGAGGATCTTAATGGTTGTTCTCCTCCTAGCATAGTGACCCCCATAACGGAGTTCATGCATGTCCTAGAGGACTCGAAGTTGATCTGTGTCAAGTACACACCACCGTACTAGGCCATCTACATAACTCTTATAGAGGTTGTCTTTGATTTGCATGAAGTGCTTGGCCTAATAAACAAACTATTGTTTCTTCTTGTTGTCGCATTCTCATGGCATCTCCTGAGTGAGTAGGTAGAAGAGGATGTGATCATACTAGTTTGACTCTATGGGATCTTAAACATCAAAAACACTAGAAAAGAGGAGTTCATCAAGGAATTGATCAAATAATGGGCCCTCATCCTCTTTGCTATCCCATTTTAACTAAGCTAAGTGATCAACAACCACATTTTGGATCCCCTTTTTGTCCATCATTGTTAGATCAAACTCTTGAAGAATCACCAGCCACTGTATGACATGACGGCTCATCATTGGTTTGTTCATTAGAAATCATATAGCATTGTGATTAGTGTGCACAAAAACTTGGTATCCAAGCACATAGTGCCTAAATGTTTCTAAGGCATACACCATTGCCACGAGCTCCTTTTTAGTGATGGTGTAGTTTAGTTGTACATCCTCAATGCTCATGCTTGCACAATGGATGTACTATAGATGTTTTTGATTGTCCAACTATGTAAGCACGGCCCCAAGAGCATAACTTAATGCATTAGATATGATGTGGAAGGGCCTAGACTAGTTTGGTGCTTGTAGAATTGGAGTTTCTACGAGTTTCTACTTTAGCTATTGGAACACGTTCTCATATTCCTTGGTCCAAGTGAACAGTGAATATTTCTTTGTAAGCTCCACTAATGGTTTGAAAACCTTTAAGAAGTCTTCACTAAAGTGCATGTAGTAATCAGTGTGGCTAAAGAAAGACCTTACATATTTTACTATTTTCAGTTGCTTGGTTTTTCCTTGGATGACTCGTACTTTCTCCTTGTCTACATTGATCCCTTTGCTCATAATCCTATGCTTCAAGATAATGCCCTCTTGGACCATCACATGGCTTTTTATCCAATTAAGCCTCAAATTTATCTTCACCCACCTTTGAAGAACTTACTCAAGGTAATCCAAGGCTTGCTCAAAGGTAGCCCCATAGGTAGAGAATTCATTCATGAAGACTTCTACTCAACTACTGATTTGTTGTTAAAAGATGCTTAAGACCAACCATTGAAATGTGGCAGGAGCATTGCATAGGCCAAAGGGCATCTTCCTGTATGCAAAATTTCCCCAAGGACTCATGAACATTATCTTGACCTGATCCTCTAGTGTAATTTGAATTTGGTTATAACCACTATAACCATTGAGAAAATTGTAGTAATAATGTGCTACAATAGTATCTAACATCTAGTTCATAAATGAAAATCGAAAATGATTCTTGTAGATTGCAATATTCAACAATTAAAATTCTATATAGACTCTATTTACCTTCTTTGAAACAATAATGAGTAGGTTAATCCACTCATTAGTTAAAATTGGGTACATGAGCCCTGCTTTTAGAAGTTGTTGAATCTCCTCCTTGATGATTTGCTTAAGTTTTTAGGTTCAATCATCTTTGTAGTTACCTTTTTTGGCTTGATGGAGGATTCTATGTAGATTTTATGTTGACATATCAAAGGATCTATTCCTGTTAGCTCATGATATGTCCAGGAAAAGATTTTTGTCATTTGTTCACAACTTTCAACAATTTCTTTTTCTGCTTAAGAGAAAGCATAGCATTGATAATTACCAACTTATCATTGTTATGAAATGCATATTCCATGCTTGCTGGTAGAGCCTTTAACTCAAGGAGCTCTTTCTTGAAAGTATGAGGGATCTCCAACTCTTCCCAATCTATCTCACTCTATACATTAGAGAGTTGGTGATGGAGTTTCTCCAATTTATTCATGCTTTCAACATAGGAGCTAGTAAGGGTCTCAATTTCTTCCATGCACATTGTTGATCTAGCTTCATAATTTTTTATTAGCCACTAGGTGCCTTCTTATTTAGTGCCTACTGCATACAAGCACCTTTGAAATTTTATAGTTTCTGCACATTGATTGCATGCTTGAAGTAATGTGCCTTTGATGGTCCACAGTCTCTACACGTAATGTCACCCTGAGTCACTATACATGATGCATGGAACTCTCTTGTTCTCTACTTTTCTTAATTCATTTTCCATGGAAATCTCTAAGGAAAGGCCTCAAATCCCCATTCTCGCATCAATGGTGCTCAACCATGTCCTTTCCATGATGATAAGGAAGTTTCCCTTGTAGTTCTCCACATGGATCACTAGGAAATTAGTAGGATAGGATCACTTACAAATGGTGATCATGATGTCCTCCACTAATCCCAAAGAAATAGTAATGAATTGGTCTTCTAGCTCTAGTTTTATGTTGCTATTTTTTAAGGAACGTAGGTTCCATGCCTTATACATCTCTTGAGAAATTAAGTTAACTTTGAAACCTAAGTACAGAAGAGCCTCACACAATTCATTTCTAGTGATTTGTAGGCATATTAAGGGACTCTTAGGATTAGATCTCTTCTTGGAAATATGACCAAACTTAATTCAATCTATGACCACATGGATCAACATGACAATATGGAGTTGGAGAGTCTTTTGGTTTGAAGGCTACTCGAGATTGATTTCAGAGGTAGAAGTAGTAAGGTTGGAAGCCATAGGTGTTTGAATGGGCTTCATGAGGCTACTAGTTTTGAAGAATGACTTCTTACAAGGCTTGGATCTAGGACCATTTGGTTAAGGAGTTGACTGTAAATTCACTACCCTCATGGCATTTCTTTATTGTGGATAAGTAGCTATTTTACATTACATGGATGGAGTAAGTGGTAGAGGTGTTGTTGGAAGTGGTGCAGAGTGGGTGTGTGCTTAGGAGGCTAGAAGGAAATGGAGGCTCCCCCCTTGGAGAAGATGCTTTGTAGTACTCTAGAGAATAGTAGTGGTATGGGAATGAAACGTGACTAGAGGAGTCACATGGGGATATCGGCTATTGAACATAGTAGCCATAGTGATCTAGTTGGCGATAAGGGTACTGTTACCTTATTGGTGGCATCTCCCATGACTGTGGGTGTTGCCATTACTAGTACTACTCTTAAGGTTGAGGCAACACTCCACTTAGATAGTAGGCTTGTTGGTGGAATTGTTGTCAATAGTTGCCTTATGGATAAGGAAACCTCTTGGGTACTTATCATTTTGCCAATATAGGATTCAAAGCATACCTTCTAGACTCTTGTAGGTGTGATAGCACTGAACAACATCCCTTAGGATTTTCATATTAGTAGATGTCACAACCATCATCATCAATTTTAGAATTTGCAACCTCCTCTACTATTGCATCTTTACCCCTATTTTTGTAATATTCCTATTCAACATCCTTCTTCTTTCTTCTTTCATAACCACTACCTCCTTAATCTCTATGTTCTTCTGTAATCTTTGGAGTGATTTGGAGCTTTTTTAAGGAGTTCTAGATCTTATCTATCTTAGCTAATATTTTGGTAATAAATTTATGTGTCGTTAAGGTTTTCCTCTACACCACTTCATCAAGCAATGCCTCCTCCTCATTATCACAAAAATGAACCTTGCTCTTGTAGATGGAGGGGTCTCTATTGTACTCTTTTGCATTTTCCCACTTCTTTAGTTCATCTTTCTCTTTGGTCACCTGATCAATGAGCCTTTGGATCTGATGGACCCTTAGCTTAGAAAGTCTTCTTTGGGCACAAATCCCAAGAGTTCTCCTTATTTCAGTTCTAAACCCATCTATGATATGGTGTAGTTGATTCCATTAGAATTATCCATGGCCTAGGCATTGGTGTAAAAGAAAATACCACTTGCCTAGGGTTGCATCCAATGACTCATTATTTCCTTGTTTCTAGCCTTAGATTTGCCTCCATAAATTGGGCACTCTAGAGTATGTCTAATACTTATCATTAAATAGCTCTAGCATCATACTCAATCGATAGATAGATTCCAATTCTAAGGACTGGTACCAGCTTTTAGCTTCTTTTATAAGTCTCCTGAGGAATGACTTCAACTTTTTTCATTTGTTCTCAATATTTTGCAAGGCACAAACATCATGAAAGGCTTGCAAATGGTTTTGTGGATCTGAGTTATATTCCCCTTCAAATCCAAGGATATTATTCATTTCTAGCCTTTTGATGCAACTATTTTTCAAGTGCCTAGTTGGGATTTTGACTACCTTTGAAATATTTAGCATGTTCCTTGTAGCTAACAAAGGCTCATCATTGTCATAACGGTCTTGATGAGCCTTGTCATGGCCATGATGCCTATGATGAGTTATGTTATGCCTTCTTTCTCTGTGATGCTCCTTCCCTTATTGCTACTTCTACCCCTAATCTCTATCATCTTGATGGGATCTATGATCATCCCTATTGCATTGTTCATCACGATCCTGATCCCTACTATTTATTTTGTTATCCTAGAGTTTGCTTTTGTTATTAGAGTTGGAGATGATGAGGATGATGATAAGGATGAAGAAGAAAGAGAATCATCACTAGAACAATGCCTATAGGATTCTCTTCTTTGATTCCTACCCCATTCCTTGTTTTTATTTTTTTCTTGGTATTTGTCATTATTCTTGCTTTTGGGTGAATGACTATGAATACCATATTTCAAGGCCCCTTGATATTTATAATTGTTCTTCCCATCATCAAGGTTGTCCATAGTTGATTGCAATATTTGGTTAAGGATCTCACCATCAAAGAAAGGAGGAGTCTATGTATTGGGAGGCACCCAAAAAGAAGTCCTCACCTTCCTTGTGTTGTTACAAGAATAATTGAGTAGGAAACCTCTTACCTTTTGAAGCCAAAGCATGCTTCTATTTTCTGATCCTTCCTCTATTGGGCATTGGTGGAATGATAATCCTTGTAGAGGTGGTCTTGCACTTCATATTTTGTATTAAGTCTAATGATGCCATACTAGATCAAATTATTCATCAACATTGCAAGAATTGATTGGTCAGGACACAACACAATGTTGCCTTCCATATTCCTCCATCGAAGCTGCTTGTCCTAATGTAGAAAAAAGGTTAAGTACAAAGTGTAAGGATTAGGATGGGTGTAGACAATATGGAATTTTTGGGGCATCTGTGTCTTTGGAAACTCCTATCTTTGATTTGTTCCACCAATAGGTGATGGACATTTGTCCCTATGAGAAGAAGACATATTAGTATTTGTTTAAAATCAAATAATATGCTTTTCTTATGCTCTTTAATAATTTGTCATTTGATGGTCTTTATAACATGTTTCTAGGATTCACTATCTTTTCTACTTAGTGCATGATGAGTGGCGAGGTACCCCTACACCCAACCATACAAATCACAGAGCATTCACCCATAATCTGGTTTAATTTTGTGAACTCTATATTTTTCGATGCACTAGTTCTCTAGGAAGTAAACTTTATGTTGTGGACATTTGTTGTCTTCCCAACTACACTTGTGAAGCTCAAGGGTATGGTTTTAAGTGTAATTGAGGTAAATGATTTTTTGTCATTTTATATTTTATGGTTTGGTGCTCAAAATAAATAAGAAAGAGAGTGAAGTAATTTAATACCTACTTTAATTTAATGGGCTAACTATTGTTCAACTAGTCCTAACATAAGTATTTGATCCCACTTGCTATACACATCATGAACACGTATAATGTTGCTGGGTTACCAAAAGTTAAGTGCTGCTGGGATTACCAAACATCAAATGCATGCTCGAAATAGTCATACTTATGTGTTTACTTAATTGTTATGTAGCTTATGTTGCTTAATTACTTAATCAGATTAATTACTTGAAACCATTAAATAAACAACTAAAAACATTAAATGCATGAATGAAACATTTAAACTATCTAATATGCTACAATGTTTATCAAGAAGTTTGTCTTTATTATTGCACACACTATTGTGCCTAGGTACAATAGTTCTTGAATAAATATTTGTATACTCAATGACTATTGGTGCAAGCACTTGAAAAAAATATTCTAACTCTTGAATTGAAAAATTGCAAGAGCTTCACGACACTATGATAGACTTATGCCTAAACATGGTAGGTTGGCACATATTTATAGGCAAGAATAGACCTTGCATCAATGGGGCCATATCAACGCATGAAATGATTCATTGACAAGGCCTAGTCGACGAGGCCTCATCAATGCAGTCAATCCATGACTCATCATACCCTCAAAACTAAATGAAAACTCATCCTCAAGTTTCTTTACAAAATTGGAAAGGTAGGGGATGATTGACTAACTCTTGACTCAACAAGTTGACTTGAAAAAACTAAGTGCCTAAGTGTACAAATCAATACATTATAAAAAATCATGGTGTTCATGACACAAAATTGAACACCGTGACATGACTCTACAAAATTGGATAGCACATCCTCTGATGGCATGAAGTTAGTTGAGAAAATAAGACAATCCCAGGCTGTGGAAGTTCTTGAGGCTCTAAAGCACCTTCACTGACTTCAAGCACGTGTAGTGGCTGAGGCAACTATGGCTATCTTGCTACTACTGCAACTTCTAGTGTGAGATGAAAAGTATCTAGAAATGCTTTTATTTTCTCCTTCTTATTCCTAGGATTCTGCACAGTCCATGTATCTTTGCCAATGTGGGCTGAAATGGGGACATTCCAAGGACAAGGAATTGCTAGGAATAGCTCCTTTGCATTAACGAAGTAGGCAGCGAATTACTTGCATTTGATATGGAATGTCCTAACTATGTTCTATAACTCCTGGTAGTCATTTATTCTCCTAGCCAGGTTCTTGATAGTTGATTGTTGATTGGTGAATCATGCCCTGAGAACTTCAAGTTCATCATTTGTCATCTCAAGCTTTTGCTTAATGTCCTTGTGGTGCTTGAACTCAGCCTCATATAGTAAGTATGAGCTAGCCACCTTCTTTTCGAGTTTTGACTATGGACGTCTAGCAGTTAGCATCATCAGGTTCACATATCATAGATTGGTCAATTCCATATACTTTGTCATTTGTTTGATTTGTAACTCCTTTAGGCATATCACTACTTTGTTGTAGGCATCTATTCCATCAATCATGGGTATCCACACCTCTCTTCTTTGCACTAGTTGCTAGAGGGCCTCATTTACTTTTGCCTTAGCCATTTGGACATGTTTCTCATTCACTTCCTTTTGTAGGCCAACCTAGTCTCTATAGTGATTCTTAACTCTTTCAAATTTGAGAGCTTCATTTTTCTGAGTGGCAATCTCAATGGAAAATTTTTGGCATAAGGCTTAGACATCCTCCATAGATAAATTAGGATTCTTTGTGGTCAATTTCCTCACTTCCATATTTACCCTTGCGAGATGCTCCTACTTTTGATGAATGAATTCCTGCATCTATTGTTTTTATGTATCAATATTGCGTAGGTGATAATTTTCTATGGTTAGTGTTTCATTTTCTTGGTGCATCTGAACCAAGTCCTTCTAAATTGAGTAGGTTTTTGCTTCTGCTATGGACTAGTTGAATATGGTCATTATTGTTTCCTCCTTAGCTTGTTTTAATCATTCTTGAAGTTATTGAAAAGCTTCATCTCTAGTTATTGTTGGGCTAAGGAGTGAAAGATCAGCAAAATAGGCATGTAGTTCAACAACTTCCATAGCTAAATGTTGGTTTTGTGCATGAGCCATTTTAAGTTACCCTTCCAAGATGATGTATTTTCCCTTTGCTTCAAGTAGCTCCAACTAGGTTGCAGTAATGTTGTCTAGAAAATCAAAAATATCTAGAATCGATTGCCCAGTCCCCATGAGTCGGTCTAGCAATTCTTTGTGCTAGGTGGCACTCAATCTTCCACTAACCATTCCTGTGGATGTTTGCACATTTTGAAGTGCAAATAAATTTAGTACAAACACTACGGGTGCATTAAGTGCCTCTGTGTTTTGGTTAGCAATCACTTCTGCAGTAGTCTCCTACCCTTGGTGCTGTATCACCAATATAGTTGCCCCCTCATCCTCATCCAAGTGCACTAAAAAGGAGGTAGCATTCCCAAAAATTTCTGAAAACAAATGGTGTTGAGATAAGGACACCATCACATCTTGAGCACTAGGATTAAATCTTAGAGGCAACTACATTTATTAGGTAGAGAATATTGGTCCACCTCTTTCCATCTAGCTAATTGCTCAAGCCAACTCATTAAGGTGACTCATCGTAGGTCAATATATTGATGGGTCTCCACCACTTGTTCTTGCTTATTGCTCTTTCTCATGCAAGAGCTATTTTTAGATTTCACATAAGTGATCAATGGCTACACAAGCCTCCAACATTGTTTCTTGAGTCAATGGTGGAGGTGGTGGTTGCTACTCCTTTTCTTTAGACATGATAGGTAGCTTGTCCTTCATCATTTTAGACCATGAGGCTATAAGAGCATGCCTAATCGTTTCATTAGAATAGCAGATGATCCTTGCCCTTTTGTAATTTTTTTGGATGAGGCATGGAAAAGGCAAGGTTTTTCTTCCACGTTCATTTTCTTTGAAATGCTTCTCAATCTCTAAATAGATCAATTGTGGAAGGTTTGTTGCAAATATCTTGATTAGAGTGGCACATGCATAGGCAAAGAAGGAAATCACCTTACTAGGCCTCACCGTTGGATTGAGGTGATAGGATGTTATCTTGAAGTATATATGTTTTTTCGGTGTGAGTGTGTCAAACTCCTTATAGTTGAGCCCGTAACACTACTAGGTCCACTCATTTTTGGCCTTAGGATCATCTTGCGTAGATAGCTCTACTAGTTTTTTCCTAGAATTAGGCAACTCAAGAGCCTATGTGATAGCTTTAGTTGAGTAGGACACCTAAATGTCCTTGATTTTCACAATAGAGCCTACCCTTCTATTATTCTAGAAGAGGTATGTCTCTTCCATGTACCATTCATTGCTAGAAGTGATAATTGGACCCATGGAAGAGGCTTGCAATTGTGTCTTCACCTTTGCCACAACATACTCTAAAAATGGTCCAAACTTTAGTTCCTAGAGAATTGAACATTGGATATCATGGGGCCTAATGCTATCAAGGTAGGGTTATGTTAGTATGACTTCAAGCCTCGATATGGGTCTCGGTGCCTCCCCACGCTACGATTGTTTTGTTGCAACTTCTTCTTTGGGAATCTGTCAAATAGATACCACTTCAGGCTCTTCTTGAAGAGGTCCCATTGCATGGGTTTCCTCTACTAATTCCTGGACATGTTCTTGTTGGCGCATTCCAATTTTAGATCATTTCTCCCTTGGTTGATATGGTCCTCCCTCCTGTGATCATTTCCGACTTAGTGCCATCTATAATCATAACATGACCACAGTTTAGCAATCAATGTGTAACGTGAAACAATTTGTGATACCTTATCTCCTTGAGAAAGTTACACTTGGTGAAGTTGTAATTATGGTTGATTCGATCAATTTTAATCATTATTTTATTGTGTCTTTAATGTTAATAAGTCATACTAAAGGATGTTAAAAGGGTTAACTCTCAAGAGGTGATGGTTTTGTATCATTGTATTCATTAATCCTTTGGGGGAATTAGAAGAATTTTCAAAAAATTTCCTAGGAAACCTTAAGGTTTGTGGCCCCCATGACAAAAAGCTTACCTTTGATATCTGTAGGATTTAAGAATTCAATGATTTGGACAAATGGTTGGAAAGTTATGGGCTCTGGAAGTGTTGGGCTCTTAAAAATGGCAAAAACTCCCCTCTTATTGTGAAGAAAATGGTGAAAATGTCAAAGTTCTTGATGGTATTTATAGGATTTTAGGCATGCAATGATGGGGCCTAGTCGACGAGGCCCCATCAATGGGGTCAGCTGCATCAAGTAGACCCTAGTCGACATAGCTACTAACCATCATTGACCCATGTTGACTTTGCTAAAACGTTAAACATACAAGGATTTTTTGAGTGAAATTGGAGTCAAATGAAAGCCCAAAAAGTCATGAACATGATGAAAATAGTAGAAGAGGGTTTTAGAGTTTAAAAATTTGAGAAAATAGTTTGGAGAATGAATGTTATGAGAGTTTAAGAAGCACAAAGTTGGACGCACAATGGGGCATGCAAAAGGTATGATTGCAGCAATGTCTAAGGTAAGGGACTTAACTATCCAAGCTAAGAGGTATGCAAGTTGGTCCTTCTCATAGTAGGCACATGTCATTTTTTCCCTTGCATAACCTCAACCAAGGACTTTGTGGACCTCATAGTCAATTAATGATCATGAAAAGTTAAGAACCAACTAGAAAGAATCTATCTAAGAATTCCAACACATCAAACTAAGACATCGAGCATAACACAAAAACCAGTAGTGAGGTGAGTTATGGTAGCATATGTGGATGATTAAGAAGGTGGGATGAAATCTCGAATTGAGGTCATAAGAATTCCCTTGTCGAGTTTGTGTTTAAAATGACATGAGAAGATCCATCCTTAGTCCAAACCAAAACCAACCTTTTTCAGTGACTTCACATTGTCACTCCAAGACTAATCCACACCCCACAAGACACAAGAGCATCCACATAAAACAACGACTATTCCATAAGAAGAAGAGAAGAAAGTAGGAAGTGAGAGAGAAGGCCTTAGTTAGAGAGGACCTTTAGGAATTGGTAACATGTCTTTCTAGTCCCATAACTAGTGCTTGTGGCCCGTTTACTTATCTAAGGGGTGTGCTTTAAATTTCCATCATATTTTTTTATGTAAACCACACGACGGATGACATGGAACAGTAAGAAGTCTATGAAAACACTCAAGCATCCAAATAAGTAGAAGAGTAAAAAGAGTATTGAGCCCCCTTAAAGTCACAACCTGTACAAGCCTTTGGATCCTTCCCAATTTTGGAAACTACTAGAGGTCATAGATTTATTAAAAGTTTCTTTAATGAAAGGAACCTCAAACTCCTAGAACAAGGAAAACCATAGTGTTTGTAAATGGGTGGATGATGTGGACTCACTACCTATTCCATGAAAAATAAACCATGTCTTAGTCATTAGACATCATAATTCAAAAATAGAAACCAGACATTGACATTCACAACATTAAGTATAAACCACCATTAGTAAATAGCAACATTTGCACTATGTCCTACAGTAATAAAGCACTTTTATTAGAAAAAAGAATGAAAATTCACACACAAAAAATAAATTAAAATATCATATAAAATATTCAAGAAAGATAAAACATACTAACAATGTTGTAAAACAAAAAATTGAGAAAATCAATAGAATAAAAACCAAAAAAAGGTAAAAATCAACAAAGTGTAAAACAAAAAGTGAAAAATGGAGGAGCCATGTATGTGGTTAGTACATATGGCCATCTCCCCCACAACTGAGTTGAATGGAAAAGACATAGAATATAGAGCATGGTTGTCGATATGATGAGGTAGTAGTTGCATTGTCTTGTCTTGGCTCTAGGAAAGGTTTCACTTGTTGGATGTTGAAAAACTACTTTTTGTGTGGGATCTTAGGTTTGTAGATTAACATGGCCCCAGAGGAAAAGGTTTCATCAATTGTATAAGGTCCCTCCCATAGCATTTGAAACCTTTTTTTCTAGGGTACATGTGTGGGATTCTAATAGAGAAACTCCTAGTTGAAGTTTTACTTTTTGTATTCTAAGGTTATGACATTGCTTATTGAATGCCTTATGTACTTCATTCAATGATAGGGCCACTAATCGATTTTCATCTAACACATTTAGGTTGATCAATATTTCTCTTTGTACTAGGCTCAATTCAAGGTTCACATCACAAATTGTTGAGACTGTACAGAGCTCAGATTGAATCAAGAGCATTGAAAGTTTTCCATACACTAAATCATAGGGAGAGTAGCCAATAGGAAGTTTCCATGTTGAGCGGTAGACCTAGAGGACATCATTGATTTTTTTGCTCCAGTCTCTCCTATATTTGCTAATGGTTCTTATTAGAATCTTTATAATCTCCTTGTTAATTGCTTCTGCTTGACTATTGGCTTGAGGATGATGAGGTGTTATTAATTTATGTTTGACCCCCAAGTGTTGCATGAGTTTTTTAAAAGTGGCACCTATGAAATGAGTTCCATTATTAGAAATTAGTGCATGTGACACCCCAAACCTATTTAAAACATTTTGTTGTACAAATCTAGTAGTAGTGGTTGATCTACAATTAGTGAAAACTGTTGCTTTGATCCATTTAGTGAAGTAGTTAATGGCTATGATTATGTAATCCTTTTCATTGGACATGGGTGTGATGGGACCCATGAAGTCAATGCCCCATATGTTAAAGGGCTTTAGTGCTTGAATCCACTATTGAGGACCCTCCATTTGAGTGGTTATCCCACCATCTTGTTGATAGCATTCACAAGATTAGACAAACTGGTGGGCATCCCTAAAGATTGTAGGCCAATAGTATCATGCCATTAGGATTTTTATGGTTATGTGTCTCCTTGCATAGTGGCCTCCACAAGGGCCTTCTTGAACATCCTAGAGAATGTGTAGTTGATCCATATCAAGGACACACCAATGAACCAAGCCATCGACACGTACCTTGTAAAGGTGTTCATTGATTTCCATGAACTATTTTTCCTGATGAAGAAACTATTGTTCTTAAAGTCTAGATCTTGTGGCATCTCCTAAGTGAGAAGGTAAGTGAGGATGCCATTGTACCATTGTGATTTTGTAAGTACTTGGTCATTTATTGCTCTTGTAAAGAGGAGCTCATCTGGAAATTGATCAGAGAGCAGACTCTCCTCCTCTTTATTATCCCATCTTAACTGAGAGAGATGGTCAAAGACCACATTCTCAATTCCTTTCTAATATACCATTGTGAGATCAAATTCCTACAAGATCACTAGCCACTACATGATATGGGGGCTCACCATTGGCTTATTCATTAAGAAGCAAATGAAACTATGATATGTGTGCACAAATACTTTATATCTAAGCACATAGTACTTGAATTTTTTGAGAGCGTACACCACTGCCATCAATTCTTTCTTACTTGTGATGTAATTAAATTGTGCACCCACAATGCTTCTTATCATCCAACTACATAAGCACAACTCCCAAGGCATACTTAGATGCATCTGTCATTATATGAAACAGTTTGGACTAGTCTAGTACCTGTAGAATTAGAGTTTCTATAAGTTTATATTTTAATAGTTGGAATGCATGTTTTCACTTCTTAGTCTAGATGAATGGAGCATCTTTCTTTGTAAGCTCAACCAATGGCTTTGCAATCTTAGAGAAATTCTCTATAAACTACTGGTAGTAGCCAGTGTGTCCTAAGAATGATTGGATGTCTTTGACTATCTCTGGTTGGCATGTGATTCCTTGGATGACCCTTATTTTTTTAGGGTCTGCCTCAATCCTTTCTTGAGAAATTTGGTGCCCCAGTACTATGCCTTCCTAAACCATTAAACGAATTTTCTGCTAATTGAGCCTAAGGTTTGTTTCAACACATCTTTTCATTACTTGCTGAAGGCAATCCAGGGCTTGCTTAAATGTAGCCTCATAAGTAGAGAAGTCATCCATAAAGACTTCTACCTTGCTACCAATTTATTATTAAAAAATGCTAAGGACCAGGTGTTGAAATGTTGCAAGGGCATTGCATAGACCAAATGACATCTTACAATATGCAAAAGTCTCCCAAGGACTCATGAATGTTGTCTTAGTTTGATCTTCTGGTGAAATTTGGATTAGGTTATAGCCACTATAACCATCCAAGAAGCTATAATAACAATGACCAAATATGGTGTCCAACACTTGGTCCACAAATGGAAATGGAAAATAATCTTTAAAGGTTGCCATATTCAATAGCCTAAATTCAATGCAGACCCACCACTTGCCACAATTCTTTGGCACAATTATGAGTGGGCTAACCCACTCACTATCCATAATGGGATAGATGAACCCCGCCTTGAGGAGTTGTTCTATTTCCTCCTTAATCATCTACTTTAATTTGGGATTTAGCCACCTCTGCAGCTACCTTCTTGGCTTCATGGTTGGGTTGGTGTAAATACGATGCTAGCATATCCATGGATCAATTCCAGTCAACTCAAGATATAACCAAGCAAAGCCTATTGGTCATTTGTTGACCACCTTTAACAACTTTTCTTTCTATTTAGTGGCAAGATTTGCATTGATGATAATTAGCTTGCCATTGTCTAAAAATTCATACTCCATGCCAGCTGGTAGAGTTTTTAACTCTAGGGGCTCTTACTTGAAACTATTAGGGATTTCCAACTCTCCTCAAAAGGTATCATAATTTTCATCATCAAAGAGTTGGTGATGAACTTGCTCTAGTTCATCCATGCCTTTAACATAAGCACATGTCAGGCTCTTAAGAGGTTTCATGCATAATGTGTTGTTATCAAAGTTAGCTATTAGCCACTGGGTGCCCTTTTGTTTTGTAGTTATTATGTACAGGCACCTTTGGATATCTTTTTCACGTGCACACTGATTTCATGTTGTAATGAATGTACTCTTAATGGACTAGATTTTCTTCATGCAATTGCACCTATTATCATTGTATGTGATGCATGGAACACACTTCTTCTCTAGTCATCCAAATTCATTTTCCTTGGAGATTTCCAAGGAGAGGTCCCTTATACCCATTCATGCATTAATCATTCTTAACCAAGCCCTTTCCATAATGATGGGTAAGTTGCCTTTGTAGTTTTCTACCTTGATCACCAAAAAATTGGTAGGATAGGACCATCCACAAACTATGGTCATAATGTCCTCTACTAGTCCCAAAGGGATAGTGATTGACTGATTTGCCAATTCCAAACGAATGTTTCTCTTCTTAAGAGGCAGTAGGTTCTAGGCCTTGTACATGTCATGGGAGATGAGATTGACACTGTAACTAGAATCAAGAAGAGCCTTGCATAGCTCATATCCAGTGATATGTAAGTAAATAAGAGGAATTCTTAGGTTAGATCTTTTCATGGAAAGGTTTCCAACCTTGATCCAATCAAAAACAACATGGATTAGCATTACGGTGTGGATCTAAGATGGCGTTTGGTTTGAAGGGCTCTCAAAAGTGTTTGATGCAAAGGATGAGGGTGTTGGAGATATAAGGTTTCTAGCCACATTAGGTTGTGATGGTCTGGGAGGACTGTTGGGTCAAAAAAATGATCATTTCCTTGATCGATTGTCCAAACCACTTAGTTGGAAAGTCAATTGTAAATGTATAGCCCTCATAGCATTTCGTTGCTACAGTTGTGGGGGAATTTTGCCTTGCATGGATGGAGTAGGAGGTAATTGGGTAGAGAGTGGAGGGATGTGTGCAAATGGATGTAGAGAGTGGTATGGGTATCAGTGTTTCCCTCAAGTAGATGGTGAATGAGTTCAATGGTGCTCTGGAGGGTAATAGTGATGTTGGAATGAGGCATGGCTTGTAGAGCTTCATGGAGAAACAAGCTATTGAACATAGCACCCATATGGATCTGGTTGCCTATAAGGGTACTTTTGTCTTGGTGGTGGCATTCCCCATGACTATGGTTGGTGCCATTATTGATATTATTCGTATGGTTATGACAGAGCTCCACTTGGCTAGTATGCTTATTATTGCTAGTGGAACTGCCTTGGATTTCCTTGAGGGTAAGGCAATCATTTGGGTGCTTAGCTCCATGCTAGTCACGGATTCAACACATAGACCCCAAACTCCTGTAAGTGTGACACCACAAGGCAACGTCCTTTCGAATGTTCATATTGACAAATGTCACACCCGACATAATCATCAGAGTCTATCTCCACAACTTCTTCGACTGCAACAGCTTTTCCCTTACCTCTCTAGTAGGCACGTTCAACGTCTTTCCACTTCCTGCAGTTGTGATAACTATTCTGCTCTTTGGATTCATCAGCAATCTTCATAGTAGTTTGTAACTTCTCATACAAAGAATCCCATAATTTATCAACATTTGCTAAAATGTCAAAAATAGATTTTTAGATGGGCAAGGTTTTCTTTTTTACCATTTCATTAAGTGGTGACTCCTCCTTGTCGTAGAATCAGAACTGCATTTTCCTAATGGAAGGATCCTTATTTTATTCTTCCACACTTTTCATTTTTCATAACTCTTCTTCTTCTTTTGCTACTTGGTTTATCAGGCTTTGTATTTGATGAGCTCTTAGTTAGATACTCTCCCTTAGGCATAAACCCCAAGAGTTCTTCTGGTTTCTGCTCTAAGCCCATCTATGATGTGGCGGAGTTGTTCCCTTTGAGAATAACCATGGCTAGGGCATTGGTGTAAAAGAGAATAATATCTATCCATGGTAGCATCAAAGGGTTCATGTGTTCCCCGTTTCTAGCCTTGAATTTGCCTTCTCAGATTGGGCACTCTGGAGTATGTTTGGTATTTGTCATTAAATAGTTCCAGCATGGTACTCCATATGCAAATGGATTTCAGCTCTAAGGATTGGTACCAACTTTCTACTTCCATAATGAGTGTCCTGGGGAAGAGCTTGAGTTTCTACCAATCATTTTCAATGTTCTACAGGGCACAGACATCATGGAAAACTTGTAGATGTGTCTCTAGATCAGAGTTATATCACCCCTCAAATCTTGGGATATTGTTCATGTCTAAGTGCTTGATTCAGCTATCTTTCACAAGCCTAGTGGGGATCTTAATTTCATCTGCAATGTTAAGCATGCTTCAAGTTTCCAACAAATTCTCATTATCATCATGATTTCATTGTCGTCAGTGATGTCCTCTATTACCCCTTCACTCTTAATGGGCTCTATTATCATTGTTGTCTCGTTGATCACTGTCATCATGATTATTTCTCTGGTAGCCTCTATTAGAACCAAAAGATGAAGACAAATTTTGGATGAAAAGGATGAAGAGGAAGGTGGACCACCACTACCACCGTGGTGTCCACCACCACCTCGTCACTTATCACGACCACAATCTTTAGATTCCTTGCCATCGTGATGTTTTCCTGAGTTCCTACCTTGACTGTCACTTTTTCTTGAACCTAGTTTGTTAATAGTGGACTACAGGTTCAAGGTCACACCCTCATCACCAATAACCATGAGTGCAAAATCTTCATGTTGGGAACCCCCAAAGGGAGAATCCTCATTGTTAGTTTGGTTTAGCAGGAAAAAGGGATTGGTGAAGTGTTTCCCCTTTGCAAAATCATGGTGCTTCTCCTAGGGTCAATCTCTCCTACATTGTGTTTTTGCGGGACAATAGTCTCAAGTTTCATAGCCATGCACAACATATTACTCTTGAAGATCTAGGATGCCCAGCCTCTTAAAAGTTTGAATAACATCCCAGGCACAGATTGATCGAGGACATTATGATGTTGCCCTTCATGTCATGCCATCGCAATTGTTCATCTTGATGTAGGATGAAGGTGAAGTTAGGTACATACTCATTAGGATGAGTATATACCACTTTACACTCTTGTGGGACTAGCGATTTAACATATTCACACTTGTGAAAAGAAGAAGACATTTTATGATAAACAAAATAATCAGTGTGCTTTTATAATTATATAATTGATAATGATCTCAACCTTGGGGTTCGTCCAACAATATTAATGATATTTACTAATCTTAGATAGCACACATTTCAACAAATAGAATCCCCAATGATAGTGCTAATGATGAGTGACGAGGTACCCTATGCCCAACCATATGAATCACAGAGCATTCATGCACAATCCAGTCGAATTCCATGGACTCTATAGTTTTTGGTGCACTAGTTCTCTAGGAAGTAAACTTTATGTTGAGGGTGTTCGTTGTCTTCCCAATTACACTTGTGAAGCTCAAGAGTATGGTTTTAAGTGTAATCGAGGTACATGATTTTTTGTCATTTTATATTTTATGGTTTGGTGCTCAAAATAAACAAGAAAGAGAATGAAGTATTTTAATACCTACTTTAATTTAATGGGCTAACTACTATTCAACTAGTCCTAACATAAGTATCCAGTCCCACTTGCCATACACATCCTGAACACGTATAACATTACTAGGTTACCAAGCATTAAGTGTTGTTGGGGTTACCAAACATCATATGCATGCTTGAAGTAGTTGTACTTTTGTGTTTACTTAATTGCTATTTAGCTTATCTTTCTTAAGTACTTAATCAGCTTAATTACTAGAAAACATTAAATAAATAGCTAAAAACATTAAATGCATAAATGAAACATTTAAACTATCCAGAATGCTACAAGATTTATCAAGAAGTTCATCTTTATTGCCGCACACACTGTTGTGCCCATGTACAACAGTGCTCAAATAAAGATCTGTACACTTAATGACTCTTACTACAGGCACTCAAGAAAAATATTCTAACTTTTGAATGGAAAAATTACAAGAGCTTCGCTACACTATGAAAGACTTATGCCTAAACATGGTGGGTTGGCACATATTTATAAGTAAGAACAAACCTTGCGTTAATGGGGCCACATCAACCCATGAAACAATGCATCGACGGGGCCTAGTCAACGAGGCCTCATGGATGTAGCCAATCCATGACTTATTAGTGCACTTAGCTAGACTAAATCCCTAGTAATGGTGCCAATGATGAGTAGCAAGTAGTCACAAGCATGTACTAGTGATCCAATCGAATTCCATGGACTTAGCATCTAAGTATGCCTATAGAAAAAGATAGTGGCTTAGGAAGATATGATTGTTGTCTTTTTGGCTCTCACTTATGTAAGCTCAATTGCATGGTTAAGTGTGAGCCAATGAATATGATATTTAGTTATATTTTATATTTTTATTTATTTAATCTAAGTGTTAAAGTAAAGATAATTATTGGAAAATTAACTACTTAACTATTTAATGATTCCTATGCCAACTAGCCTAACATAAGCATCCAAGCCCACTTTCTGTATATATCATGAACTTTTATTAATGCTACTAGGTTACCAAGTATCTATTGCTAGGCATACTAAATAGCCACTACTAGGATTACCAAGCATCAAATGATATGTTCAAAGTGGTTGTACTTATGTGTTCATTATTAAGTGCATTAATAAACTAAGGATAAGAATGTAAATTGCACTAATAATAACGTGCATGAAATAAACATTAATCTATTATAAGTGTTGCAAGGAGTATCAAGAATCTCATCTTTATTATCATCACATCAATATGTCTAGGTACAATGATGCTCAAATAAGCATCCGTTCAATTGCTTAAAGTTCTACTATAGACACTTAGAAAATATTCTAATTTTGGTAGAAGAAAATCATAAGACTTTGGCTACCCTAATGACATAACGTGCCACAAATATGGTGGATGCATGCATTCATATAGGCATGACATGATACTACATCGACATATCTTCTCATGCATCAACCTATCTTCTCATGCATCGACAGGTGTGTTGATGCGTTGTTGTTGATGCAACTAGTCGATGACTCATCATCATCCATGAAGTAGAACTAAAGAACAAAGACATGTAGATAGAGCACATAACAAAATACATGGGGTTAGTAAATCTTTGCTACACTAACTTAGCCATGTTAACAGCAGGTAGATCAAAGATACACTAGGAGAAACAAGTGGCTATAGTCTATTCCATATATGAAAAGAAGTTTGTAGATAGGAAAGATGCACAAAAAAAGCTCCACATTACAAACTTTGAACTACAAGTAGTCAAATCTAGCTATCGAGGCAAAAAGGATGTTGTAGCAAATCTAGCTAGAAGAATGATTAATTACCAAGAATTGTAAAAGATGGCCAAATACTTTGAAGTAGAGAGAACACAATTTTCAACATGGTATGTTAAAGCTAATAAAATATTTTCATAACTTACATGTCCCTATGAAGTACCAATACCAACAAAATCATTAGGTTAGCATAGTCAATGCATGATCCTAAAATAGAAGAAGATAAGCTAAGAACATTTTTGAACAGATACAAATGTTATAAACCATATGACAAAGGAAAGAAACCAATGGAGGAGCAAGTGCCACTAGGAACATGAAGAAGCTACATCAAGTTTTGTTTTGTTTTTTTCATCTATCAATCATGCCTTGCATGATAAATTTGTAACACTATTGGAACAAAGATGTACATTCATAGTAGAGTTAGTCATGTATATGTGTCATGATGTCAAGTCCATGTAACCCTGCAAATTGTAAGGAATTCTATCCTCCTTTTTTTTGAACTCAAGGATGAGTTTTTAGTTATTCATGGGGGTATAATAAAACACTTCTATATTGTGGACTACAATATTGTATCTATGATATCATAGATGCAATATCATAGCTAAACATATGTTGTCATAGATACAACATAGTGGGTCATGGTCATGCCTATAAATATGAGTCCACTATCTTGTCAAAAATAAGTTGAAGCCTAACACTTAGCAAAATTTTTACAATTTTTTTCTTGAAGTTAAAGCTAGTTTTCAATTCCCATAATGTGGTGAATTACACTTGTATAGAATCTTTATTCAAGTGGATTGTTTTTGGACACAATTCATAAATGATAATAAACATTAAGATTGTTCTTCATCATTACAACATCTCACATAGAATAAATTTACTTTCCCATGTTATTTACTTTTACTATGTCATTTACATTTCTTAAGTCATTTACTATTCCAATATTCATTAGTAAGGCAAAATGAGTACAAGTGAGTTCAAGCACAAAGTGTAATTTTTTGGTAACCCAATAGTGACTTTGCTTGATTTGCTCAGTAGTAAAGTCACTTGGTAATCCCAGTAATAATTTCATTAGCCAAGAATTTCTACAGAAAACTAGGAATAAATACTTATCGCCATAGGATAAAATAAATTAACATTCATCTTCAACATGTTTACACTTAGTGCTTTCAAGAGCCAATAATGTCAGTTTATTATATATCCCACTAAGATTTAAACCATACATTTTACACCTTATTGACTCTAATTGGAATGATAATGATCATGAAGATACTATCAACTCACTAGTATACTTACATTGTCCATCCATGGATTACAATCTAATCACATGTGAAAACTTGTGACTTGTATGGTTGAGTGTTTGAATTCTAAGTATCCATTAATGGATAATAGTTGACATAGTCTAGTGTCAAATTTGTAGCAATTGTAGCATCTTAACTTCTTGAAAGAACACCAAATTATCCTTAAAACTTCTTAATCAAATGTGAATGGTTGCTTAACTACCAATACTTAACCACACAAAGGTTAGCTAATAGAAAAACATTATATATCTTATCTAAATCTTTGTAAGCTATTAATTTACAAAATAGTCTTGGGACAAATTTATAAACTTAGCCCTTATACTAGAAATGCATCATAGAGCTTATTGTAAGCTAAGAACATCTCATGGATCAAATCTTAATTTTCAAAGAGTTATCATAATTAGTCCTATCAAATGGAAGACTTTGTGAACTTAGGCCTAATCCATGAAGACTCTACCAACCTCTAAGATGATATTAATAAGCAAGACATAGCTACATCATTGCACTAAAGGAATTTCTATATACCATTTGGTCACATCAACTAGATGTTACAATTAGAAAAATTAAATACAAAGGAGTTAGTAGAAAAATAATTACATTGCAAATTACCATTCTAATATAGAAACTATCATTTTGGCCTAAAGGCCAACTACCACTTCCATCTAAGATAGTCCTTCTTGATCATGATAAAATAATTCTATCGTCATAACAGTAAGGGTAATTTTTATTTTGGCTAAGATTTTTGCTAAGAGGCCAACTACTTTATTACCTAGACTTTGTCCTTGAAAATAAATGATTTTTTTTATAAAGCTTGGTGAAGAGATGAATGTTTTTTTAAAAATTATCATTGAATAACATACACTAATTTTGATTTCTATTTTTCAATGTAAAAATTAATTATTAATAAATAAATTTAAAATTTTATTAATTTGAAAAATACAAAAGATTCTCTCTACCAAATAATAGATAGATATCATAAATATATAACTAAACTAGCCATATCCTATAGTACTCTATAGTTGTTGATCACTATCAAATGTCTTTGTTAATAGTGTCATGCCATAAATGTTCATTGCAAATTATGCTACAACTTAAAATAAATGTGGTAACCCTTTGATGAGTGGCAAGGTACCCCTACACTCAACCATACGAAACACGCGTAGCACGCGTGATCCGGTCAAACTTCACAGACGGACTAGTGTGGCACCTAGACAGTTATCCTTAGGTTGCAATTCGTTGTCTTCCCACCTAGACTAGTATTATATTTGTCATGTATGGTTTAGTCCAGAGTGAGGTGTATGATGTGTTCCTAATTCTAACACTACTCCTGAAGGCAATGGAAAATAATATCAACTAAGCTAAGTTAGGAGGAAAAGGGTAAGAGAATCTAATCTAGCCTAAGTGCGATGAGCAATCGATTCCTTGATCAACCGTACACATCTTGGACCTCATGCATGACTACCACTGGGATTACCAAGTGTAGATCCTAGGTATGCCACTAGGCTACCAAGTAGTCACACTTAATGCTCGTAATCAATTCATACTCGTACTACATTACTAGCCTAAGTGCGATGAGCAACCAATTCCTTGACTAACCGTACACATCTTGGTGCACGACTACCACTGGGATTACCAAGTGTATATCCTAGGTACGCCACTAGGTTACCAAGTAGTCACACAAAGATGCTCGTAATCAAGTCGTACTCATTCTGCGTTAAAAAAATTAAATAAACAAAGTGACTGCTGTAATTATGAAGTAATCTCAATCTTTATTGTCGGTCATGTGTGTGTCCAAGTGCGTCACACTCGAATAAAGGATGTCGTACAATTACATTCACCACACTGCAGGCAGACACATGAAAATAAACTATCTTTAGATTGGCCAAACTGCCAGAGCTTCGCTACTTCTAACTCCTATCTAATAACTAATTATGAACAAGGGAGAGCCGCTTCTTATTTATAGACATTGCGACAGATTGCGATATCGCGTACGCGATATCGTAGGGAAGACGGGATATCGTATACGTGATATCGTGGGGGATGCGATATCGCGACCGACACGATATCGTGTACGCGATATCACGGCTTATGCAATATCGTGTCCCATCATACCCCCATGACTGAATAANTGATATCGTGTACGCGATATCACGGCTTATGCAATATCATGTCCCATCATACCCCCATGACTGAATAAAAACTCATCCTCGAGTTACAAGGAGAACAAGCTCCATTGATTACATAGTGGATAGGTATGGGATTATTAACTGAAAAAACAAAAAATGAAATGATGCCGCAATGTGGGAAGACACAACATAGAAAAAATACTACAACTACAAAAAATGGAACTCATGTAGTTCCTGGTGGTGGTGGCTCCTCCATGGGTGCTTTCCCTTTGTCATGTGCTCCAGGCTTGGAAGCTTAATGGCATTGAAGTATGGCCTGGAGCTTCTCCTCTTTGATCTGAGGATCTTGTGCCGTCCATGCTAATGTTTCAATGTTTGAAGGAGTTGGCACTTTCCATAAATAAGATAGTTGCGGGAACATCTGATTAGCTTTGACATACCATGCCACGAACACCCGTCGTTCCTCTTCATAGGCTCTGGCTTTATCTTTGTATTCATGAAGATCTGTTAGCCGTCACGCCAAGACAGTTGCAACATCTTTTTATCCCTAGTAGCTTTCTTTTACCATCACAAGTTCAGAATTTGCAATATCCAATTTTTCAACCAGCTTCTTGCATTCTACAAATTCTGCTTCATATTTGAGATGGGTGAAAGCTACCTGCTGCTCGAGCTCTGTTCTCGGGCATGCTGCTATTAACATGGCAAGGTTGGCATATCTAAGGTTTTCCAACTCCATGTATTCTATCAAGTCCTGGATCTGCAGGTCCCGGTTTTTAATTTTCACTTGGTGGACGAAGGCGTAGGTGTCCAATATGGCCCTCCAGTCAATGTGTTGGGCACTAATAGTATTGATTTGAGCCTTGGCCATATGGATCTTCTTCTCTAGGATTTTTTTATACATCCCCACCTAATCACGAAAATGCTCCTTCAGCTTCTCGTGTCTTTTAGCCTCATTCTGCCACGCACTTATCTCAATTGCTGAATTTTTGCGAATAGTGCGTACCTCCTCCATTGAGAGGGTTCGATTCTCTTTGGCTAAACGGCTTACATCCCGATTGACCCGAATGAATTGTTCTCGTAGCTGATGAAAGTGTTCATTGAGAACATTCTTTTATTTCTCCACAGAGGTCAGCAAGAGGTTATCTGCAACCAACTGCTTATTTTCTTCTTCTAAGGCCTAGAGTGTCTTAATATGCGCATGAGTTTGTGCCCTTGCTGTGGAGGCATCCCAAGTGGCCATCTCCATTTCTTCTGCCACCTTCTTATTTTCTACGATCAAATTTGTGAGTTGCTCCATTCTAAAGTTATCTAGCTGGTCTACAAGAATGAATTGCAAAGGATCCCGCTATGTTGCTTGTAAGGCTACGAGCTGCTCTTGTAGTTTCTGCACTTCAGCTTCAGCATGCTCTGCCCTTACTTTGAATATGACCAAATTTCCCTTTGTGTAAATGAGGTTTGATTGAATTGCTGTGACATCTTGAGGGATGTCAAACAGAGACATCATTACTTGTCCTGTTTGAAGCAATATATCAAGTGCATCCTCATGTTCTGCAAGAGTCATCAAGGTTCTGGAAAGAGTTTGAGCATCTCATGCTCCTGATAGATCTGCCGGTGGCACAATAGGTACATTAAAGGATTCTTTCATGTGGTCAGTGACCACTTCAGCAGCTCCTGTGGCATCCTGGTGTTGCATGAACACCATAGTGGCCCCTTCACCAGTCTCTAACTACACTTGAAAAGATGCCGCGTTTCCTGAGATCTGTTGTGACCATCTGCTTTCCCCTCCTCTTGTTTGAATTGATAATTTGCTCCTT
>MNCI01000986.1:162673-226311 GCA_015680685.1 Gnetum montanum
TGACTTTTTATAATTGTTATTTTCTGAAAGATATATCGTTAAGTTCTTTACAGCGACCTTGTATGATATAACTAATCTAGATAACTAGCACCATCCCTGGCAACAGTGCCAATGATGAGTGGCAAGGTACCCCTACACTCAACCATACAAAACAAGCGTAGCACACGTGATCCGGTCAAACTCCGCAGATGAACTAGTGTGGCACCTAGACAATTATCCTTAGGTCATAGTTCGCTGTCTTCCCACCTGGACTAGTATTATATTTTTCACGTACTGTTTACTCCAGAGTGAGATGTATGATGTGTTCCTAATTCTAACTCTACTCCTGAAGGCAGTGGAAAATAATATTAACTAAGCTAAGGTAGGAGAAAAAGGGTAAGAGAATCTAATCTAGCCTAAGTGCGATGAGCAACCGATTCCTTGATCAACCGTACACATCTTGGACCTCGTGCACGACTACCACTAGGATTACCAAGCGTAGATCCCAAGTATGCCACTGGGTTACCAAGTAGTCACACGAAGATGCTTGTAATCAAGTCATACTCATTCCGCATTAAAACAATTAAATAAATAGAGTGATTGTTGCAATGATGAAGTAATCTTGATCTTTATTGCCGGTCATGTGCGTGTCCAAGTACGTCACACTCGAATAAAGGATGTTGTACAATTACATTCACCACACTGTGGGCAGACATGGGAAAATAAACTATCTCTGGAGTGGCCAAATTGCCAGAGCTTACTACTTCTAACTCCTATCTAATAACTAATTATGAACAAGGGAGAGCCGCTTCTTATTTATAGACATTGCGGCGGACTACGATATCGCGTACACGATATTATAGGGAAGACGCGATATCGCATACGCGATATCACGAGGGATGCGATATCACGACCAATGCAATATCGTGAACGCAATATCGCAGCTTATGCAATATCATGTCCCATCACCCTTATTGTTACCATCTCAAAGGAATTGACATATTCTTGTAATGGTTTTTGCAAAACACACCAAAGATGCTACATATGTTTCTTACATGTACAATGTTGGAAATCCATAAAGACAACTACTAAATTTGCTAAATGAAGAAGTACTTGCCAAAACATGAAATTTGAATAGGAAATAAAAAGAAACATAAAAGTAGAATCAAACTAGAAATTATAAAGAAATTCAAAATCATGTTTCATCTACCGTTTATAGTAGAAAGGGTACTATGTTCCATGTATAATATCTCAAGGACTTAAGGCTTAACATAGCAAGGCTTTGTAATGATCTTCAACTAATAAAGAGAAGGATAGGAGATGGATTAATATTTGAGAAAGTAATAGGAGCTTTATTTTTATAGGATATAGTTAAGATTTAGATTTTTACATACAATTTAGAAAATTTGAAACATGATCAACAATTGAGATAAATCAATAACTCATAATAAAATAGAATTCCGAAAGCCCATTTCAAATAAACATCACATGCTAAGGCTAAAATAAAAGGTTAAGGGAAGTGTTAGAATCCAAAATAATTTGACTATAGGAAGATTTGAAGATATATAGCTAACATGGTACATTAGAAAAATTATAGAGGAATATAATAAGGGGTCAAGGACTTGTGTTATATCATCATCATCATCCTAGCTTTGTCCCAACAATAAGATTGACTACATGAGTTCTTTTTCATCATTCACCTATATGAAGAGCTAGATTCTTATTTATTTGTAGTTTTTGCAAATAATTTTCAATTATTATTTTTCTTTATTTCTTCTTTGGTCTTTCTTTTGGTGACTTTTTTGGAATAGTGATGGAGCAACCTTTTCCATAGGTTCATTGTTTGATCTTCTTTGCACATGTCTAGACCATCTAAGTCACCATTCTTATAACTTATTTGAAATACAAGCCACTTTAAGTCTTCCTCTAATATTTGCATTATGCAACTTATCTCTTCTAGTAACATTCAACATTCATCTAAGCATTTTCATTTTTGCCACATTGATTTGTTATTCATTTGTCTTTTGCAATTTAACACCATAAAAGATAATAGGCTTGATTGCTATTTTGTAAAATTTCTCCTTTAGAAATCATGTTATATCTTATTTAAAAAAGATATTTATATTTATGAACTTACCTGTATATGTAATCACAATTATAATTTTGATAAAAATCGTCTTGGGTATTGAACCTAAATAATTTGACTATAGGTACATCCTAAAATATATAGCTAATATGATTATATTAAAAGAATTATACATGAATATAATGATACTTTAAGTGTGGCTCAATTTGGCAACCTCTTTTCTAACAAGAGAATGAGCTAATCTAGAGACATCAAGGGTTAGCAAACAACATAAATAATCCAATAGATAAACATGAATAACAAATAAGACTATGCCATAATAAAATATAAAATGATTTGTCTAGAGATCAAATTTTACTAAAACATGATTTATACAAAATATACCATATAACTAAGCTATATCAAAAATCTTGCATAAACTATACCAACAATGGAAATAAAAATTAATCATATGATAACTATATTATTAATAATGGGTGATTTAATCACATGACATTCAAAAAAGAAGACTTCATAGAGCTTAAAGAGTGTAAAGGCATTATAAAACTAAAGTTGGCAATAGGAAACAATTGGAGATTAAAGGCATAGGTAAAGTACTTCTCACCTTGAAGAATGGCTAAGAAATAATTGTTTATGATATGTTTTTATTCCAAGTTATCTAATGTGTTATTTTCAATTGAAAATTTTGTACAAAGAAGCAATAGTATGAGTTTCACAATTAATTATTATATTATATCAAACAAACATGTTATGATTGCTAAGTCTATAATGTTGAACAACAAATATATTTCCTTGAATCCATCAAAACTCAAGTAAAAGTTAGCCATCAAGAAGTATAATTAATTTTTGAAATTACAAAGAACAAGAAATAAAAGAATAAGATATGCCAATCCTAAAGATGATCCATTGTCCCTCAAAGAAGAAAAAGAGAAACCATTACAAGTCAAAGTCAAAAACAAAGTTCCAAGAAGAAGATTAAATGGTGGAAGTTACCAAGAAAGAATGGCTTATACCTTAAGGCAAGACTTAAGGAAACTAAGAAATTTAGTTATATTGTATGTATCATCAATGAGGGATTCTTGGAAAGTTACACTACATAAAGATAGAGGATAAAATTAAATTAAGTAATAAGGAAACCATCAACTTTAGAAAACATTTTCTTTTATACTTCATATATTAGAGGGACTTGTAGTTGCTTCTAGTTTAGATAAGATATAGGAATGACATCTCATATGGTTTGGGTATGTGCACAAAAACTTAGATAGTAAGCCTATTAAAAGAGATTGCTACATCCTTGTTATAGGAAAGCCATAAAAAAGAAGACCAAAAATGATATGGAGAAACCATTAAATATGATTTGAAGAAATTACAAATAAACAAAGATCTAGCTCTTCATAGAGGTGAATTGCAAAAGAGACAAGCCTAGGATGATGATATGATAATGGTTGAAAAGGAAGAAACACAACTTTCCAAGAAAAATTGTAAGTATTTGATGGATAGATGTATTTAATTTTGGCTCCACTTACTCATTAGAAATGTCATATTTTCAAATTTATATACTAAATTAACTTGGTACCATGATGTATAACTTGGCCCTATAAAATTCTATAAGTAGGATGCCTTACACACATGATAATGACTTGATGTGATGCTTGCTTGGATGTTAATGACTTGATGTCAAAATTAAATTGAAGGAGGCTTTGTGATCATAAATTTAGGACTCTCACTTCTCTCATTTTTTTGTGACATAGCTCACAATACCCATATTAATTATGCTCATGATTCTTTGGCTTGGAAAAAGCATATGACAAAATGCTTGGAGATATTATTTGGAGAGCCTTGTGGGGAAAAAAATCCTTAATAGATGTATTAAAGTGATTCAAGACATGTATAAAGGAGATACCACTAAAATTAGAACAACTTGTGGAACATCTAGTTTTCTAGTCATAGTACATTTATATTAAAGGTTTGCGCTTAGCCCATAATTATTTGTCATTATCATGGATAAATTAAAAAAGTAAATATAAGATGAAATCCTTTGATGTATGTTATTTGTAGATGATATTATGTTGGTAGATAAAGTTCAAGAAAATATTGTTTCTAAAATGGAGAAGTGGAGATATATTCTAGAATCAAAAGGCTTAAAAATTAGCAGACGTAAGACAAAATATATGAAATAAAATTTTAATAATACCATAAAAAATGGTGAAATAGAAGTAAAACTTCAAGGCAAAAAGATCCCTCACTACAAACAGTTTGTTACCTAGGATCAATCCTCTAATCAAATGGTGAAATAGAAGTAAAACTTCAAGGCAAAAAGATCCCTCATTGCAAACAGTTTGTTACCTAGGATCAATCCTCTAATCAAATGGTGAAATTGATAAATATATAAGAAATAGAATTGAGGTAGGATGGTCAAAACGAAGATAGGCTAGTGGTGTTCTATATGATAAAAAATACTAATAAAATCGTAGGGGAAATTTTATAGGATAGAAATCAAGCATGCTATCTTATATAGTGCTAAATCTTGGGTCCTGCAAAAGAGGCATGACTAACAAATTCGTTTGATAGAAATAAAAATGCTTTAATAAATGCTAAATGTTACTAGAAGAGATAAACTACATAATATAGAGATTAGAGAAAGAATTAGAGTAGCTTCTATTTCAGATAAGTTACAAAAATGACGACTTAGATGGTTTGGACATGTACAAAGAAGATCAAACAACGAACCTATAAACAAAAGTTGCTACATTACTATTCTAGGAAAGGCACTAAAAGGAAGACCAAAGAAGACATGAGAAAAAACGATCAAAGATAATTTAAAGAAACTATAAATAAACGAAGATCTAGCTCTTCATAGAGGTGAATGATGAAAAAGAACTGATGTAGCCAACCCTATTTTGTTGGGATAAGGCTAGGATGATGATGATGATGATGATTCTTTAGCTTGCATTACTAACAAAGACTCATGATTGATTAACATGTAGACCTTCATCTCCCTAATTGATCCTTAAAGAATATAGAATGTGGATGCAAAGTCACTTTTTGATTTATTATGAAATTTTCCATTAACTTTAGTGCATTATATTGGAAATGTGTATGAATTTCATGTTATGTATACCAAATCTATCTACTAGACCAATGAGTCTACTAGGATTTAATAAAACCTCTTGTTCTTAATGCTCAAAAAATTACATTATGTTGCAAACTTGTAGCTTTAAACAAGATATTTTAACCTAGCAATATTGTTTGCTTAATTAACATGATCAGTAATTATAGATGGTACGTTCAAGCTCTCCATAACACAAGCGTTCAAAGCTAAGAATTATAGAAACTATTAATTTTTAATGCATCATTCAAGTAGGAGAAATGTAAATAAGTAAATGGCAGCAACAAAATTTAATAGAAAATAAGATAATAACTTCAAGGCAAACAACATAATTGTCTTGGAAATTTTCTTGCAATGGCTTAACTCCTAGCAAGCCTTAGAAATTCCAAATTTTCTCAGTTCAAGACTTACAACAAGCTTAAATCAAGTTTAGACAAGAGGCTACAACTTGAATTATGCTTCACACAACCTTTGATTTTTTTATATCTAAGAGTAGCCAAGCATCCACTTATATAGGGGGTATAATGCCATGCTCAAATAAAAGCCAAATTATGGAGTTATAATTCATAATTAATTATGGCCAAATTGAATGTTAACAATTAAATATTCTTGTTATCATATTATATACTTTGGTTTTGTTATTTTTAACCAACATACCAAGAATAATTTGCCATCATGACAACCATTACAAAGTAAAAGTATGTTATATTTAAAATTAACAACACACTTCAAAAAAAAAACACTTTGTGTATTCATCATTGGAAATTATGATTCAAGACTTTTTTCAAGATTAACATGGCAGAGATATGAACAAATTATTATTATAATGTTTATTGAGTTTTGAATTTTGAAACTTGCCAACGTGACATTCTTGGCATTAAAGATTACAAAAGTAAACCAGAACTTTATGGAATAAAATCAGATCAACTGCATAAGGAAAGAAAGGTGCATAAGTACCAAATTAGCGACAAGGCATTACCATGGGAAGGTCCATGAAGATAAAGCATCAAAGCTCCACAACTAGGGCTTAAGCAACCATGGAAATATCAAATAAAAAAGTATTGTGAACTATGGGTATCAACCGCTTTTTCAAGCCTCGCCAACTACTCAAATTTCCTGAGTTTTCCTTCCCTACCCTTTTTATTTATAAGGACCGTAAAATTTTTGTTAGCTTCTCAATTCTTGCAACCGGAACTATTTGTAGGATAGTTGATGACGTAATTCCACGTCTGTATGACGAGGGAGATTGGAATTTTGACGCTAATTATTGCTCCATGTGCACGCTGACGACCAGTCTTGTCCTTTTGCCTGCTCTTGGTAAATGGTGAATTACTTTTTATTCGTCAGTACTTTCCCCGACAAGGAACATATGAAGACTGACGATCCATGTGGAATCGTAGCCGTTGAACCCTGAAACAACTCGCTATGAATTATGACACAGCAGTTACTTGGAAATGGGAATTGACGCCTGTATTTTCGATTTCTAATTTCTAAAATAATGTAAAAAAATTTTAGGCGGTTATATGAATAAACAGTCCCTGTAAATATTACCTTTTATTTATTTACCAACGTGTAAATTTAATTATGAATGACTTATATCGTTGCACACGTTTCCCGATTTTTACTGTAAAAATTAGTGACTGCCTGATATTGAAGCATCCTCACTTTTAAGTGGAAGTAATGACGCTTCTTGGTACACCCATATTTGGTATTTTAGTGTTATTTTAAAACATTTATAGAATTAGTATTCACGGTTTCATCTCTCTCTGCTTATTCTAGTGAGTGATTTTTAAAAGAAAATACGTTCTACTCCTGATGTGTTTTGTTTGTCTGAAAATAAATATGAAAGCTCTCATCTTTTTTTTTAAAGGCATTTCTTGGCAAAGTGCAATAGGTCCAAGATGCTCTAGGGTTCTTTGGCCAACGTATTGGCTTGATGGTAAAATGGCAAAAGTGCAAATATTTGGAGATTAATTGTTTTCTCTAAGGTTTCAGCATATCATAAACATTTTCCAATGCAGGAAAGGTACTTTTTCCATCACTTATTTGTTGAGTTAGTCTCTAGTCTCTAGCCTTGCTAAGTTGATGTTCGAGGTGACTTTACTAGACAAATTGAAGTAGAAGTTAGTAGCTTGGAAGGGTTTGTTGTTATCTATGGTCAAAGTCATGCTATCTATTATCTCAGTCTATGCCATATCAATCCTAGCCCCTCCAACTATGGTGCTTGGAAGAGTGTAATAGGTTTCACCTAATGTGATGGAAGCTCCATTCAATGAAAGATTGGGCTTTCATTATCGCTACTAAGCTAACATTTCAATTCTAGTCATCAATTAATAAACTATAGGTGTGTTGTGTTTTAAAGAAGTATGGCTCTCTCAACTTGGAGCCTTCATGAGAGGAGAGAAGTCTACCAAGATTTGTAGATTTTTGGATGCTCTCTCCTAGTGGAATTGCCTATTTGATAGGGAAAGGAACTTGATCTTGTTCCCTTAGTCTAATAAAAGGAATTGGATATAAGCTTTGATATTTCTCATGGGTGTAGGAGTTGTTGGTCTTAGCTTTAGAAGCTTTCATGTCACTCAAAGGTTTGTTTTTTTGAATAGCTTTTGGGGCACCACTCCATATTGATAGGTAATAACCTCTATGTTCTTTGCAATTATCAATCAAAAACTTTCGATTATTTATTTAGTAAATGTACTTTTTGGAAGGTAGTCAATTCATTAATTATTAGATTGATTAGTTCCCTTGATATGGATTATTGGGCATGGCTATTATATTTAGATAGGCCTAAGTCATAGGCAAGAAATGTCACCATTTATCTTGAAGCCATGTGGCAGTTGTGATTGGAATGTAATAAGATAATTTTTCATGCAAACAAAACCTGCACCCCATTGGATGTGACTATTAAAGTGATACAGTATGTAAATCAATGGACCAATAGGAAAGCACACAATATGGTATATGTTGTGCATTTCTTTATAAAACATGTGCTTATTTTCATGGTAATTTGAGGTTGTTGATGGCTCTTCCATTCTTCATAGAGGCAGGCTAAGATGCCTATTGTATGATATTATAGGGTTTATGTTAAGCTTGGGCACATTAAGCATTTCAATTATGGAACATTAATGTCATCATGGTTGAGGGTTTGAAGATATAGGTGCTCTTTAAGTCTATCATTGCATCAACATATCTACCTCTCAAAGGCATGACTATGTCATGTACTAAGCATTTTGGTGTTGAGATTATTTTGGTGGCTAAATGCGGTGCTTATCTCTAGGTTAGCATTTCTTTCTCTTAGGATGAGCTTGTAACGTAGCTCATGAGGTATATCACCCTGAACACTAGATCACCTCTATATTTTGCATTCACGTTAAACTTATATATAGGTTTCGTCCAAGGGAGTTTAGACTAGGTGTGTATACCATTGTTTTTGGTTAAGGAGCTTCAACACAAGCTATAAATGTAAACCTATAGTTTCTTGATTTCTCATATAGGCCTTTTTAGCCTCATTGTCAATACCACTAAAGGCCTTCCTCTCCAAATCTATTAAGGCCTGTTGTCATGAATATGTAATAGTGCTACCTTACACAAGGTTTTAATGTACCCTATGGTGTATTCTTAACCCTTGAGCATGAACTAGTCTATCAGTGATGAGGTTGATCATTGATATGATACTTTTTAGTATTATGCATGAACACTCTTATTGTGATTTTCCTTTGATGATGTTATTACGTCCGACTAGTTTTAATACAAGAAGCTAGTACTTTTATTGTGTTTTTTTTATTCATGAATTTTTTGGGATGGATATTTCATATTGTTGTTCTCTTATTTTGGTGGAGAGGCCAATTACCAACCCCATCTAAGAGAGCCCTTCTCCATCATAGTAAAATAATTTTATTAATGGTAAGGGGAAGCTCTCATGGTTACATTTTTTTTGTTAGACTTTATCATGATAAATAAATAATTATCCTCATAATGCTAGGATAAGAGAGAAACTTTTTCATGGAAATTATTTTCTGTGAGAATCTAATTACTTTGTAAATTGAGCTTTATTCTTGGAAAATCAATTCTCAATCAATTTAAGATTTTTTAATTTGAAAAATATAATTATCTAGGCCAAATAATAGTTATATATCATAAATATATAGCCAAACTAGTATTGTTATCTAGTATTATTATTAGTAAAGGCTAATATGCAACCTTCTTTTTTAATTTTTTTGTTTTCCTAGCCTTCTAGGTGTCATGCAATTTGTTGGATGCCATGTACTTTTTCCCCCTTGTTTAATATAAATCCTTTTACCACCATTTCCCTAAAAAAAAAGAAAAAAAACCAATGCAATTTCCCATGGTTGATTACTAATACATTGTTCATTAGTCATTATGATTTACAAAAGAAGTCTTAGTTATCATGATTCATTTACTAGCTATTCCATCTCTACATATTTTTAAGTGCTTTGGTGTTTATGTTCTAAGCATTTGTTTTCTATTTATTATATATGCTTCTTTTAATATAATTGGATTGTATTCTATGAAACTATCTAATGTTAGATTTTTGAAACTAAAATTGAAAGTTTATTGTGTTTATAGACCTTGGATCTATAAGACAATGAAATTGATGCTTGTTGAAGTATATGATTTAGATTAAAAAATAAAAGTTGAAGATTTATAAATATAGAGAAAAAATTAAAAGTTTAGGCAAGGTGTCAAACTGAAAGTAGATGATTATGTACATCTAGGACTAACCAATACCATACTTTCTTAAAATTTAAGCAGAATGTAATGGTGTATAAGATTAGCATACCCATCAAAATCAAACCTATGAATTATCTCCTTGGTCTCTTGAAATCCTCTAAGGAAAAAACTATAGCTAGGTAAACACCTTATTTGGTAAACTACTTAAACCAGGTCACAAGTTTAATTTTACTAGGTAGCAATAAGTTATAAATTAAAATAAAAAAATATGTAAGTAAATTGATCTTTATGGATGTAAGTAAAAATTTCAATTTTAGTTTTTTATATCTATCTTACATGTCTATTAACTCTCTAGCTTGGTATTGATGGAAGAAAGTCCATGTGATTAATGATATAGATATTTTCACTTTCTTGGTGTTTGCATGTGAATACTAGAAAAAGCTTCCTTCTTGGTTAACTTATAGTTTTGTTACACAATAGTTATTAATTCAAGTTACACTTAAGGCATTATTATATTATTCCTCTATAACTCTTCTAATGTATCATCTATGATATATCATGTTGCAACTTCCTTTATATAAGTGCCTTTATGTGAAAATTAATTCAACAATCAAACAAAGTTCAAAAAAGTGGCTATATGTTTTGGAATGCATCTATAGTCAAATTATTTTATGTTCTAATACATTCTTTCTTCTAAAAAGTACCTTTATGTGAAAATTAATTCTATAGAAACTAGATTTAAAGAAATAATGTACTTAGTTTTCTTGGTAATATTTAGGTTGAATCATGATCATTAACATGATAGTTTAGCAGTTGCATCCATAACATTATAGGGATTCAATTTATCTAATGTGGTACTTCAATTCCACACTCTTGCTTTAGTTAGGACAACTAGATGTAGTGGAATGTGTTACAATTCTACATCCTTGTATGGATTGAGTCCATTATGTTATATGTTAAGGTTTCTAGTATATATTAAACAAACTTCTTAATTAAGAATAACAAAAGTAAGTTAAACACACTTGTAACTATGAATTTCCCATGGCACCATATAAAAAGGATATGATGTTAAAAGATATTTTTGTATTTATGGTTGTGTTTGTTTTGGCACTTGATGCGTAGTGAAAGTTCCCAATGCCCAACCATATAAGTCACAAGCATACGTATGTGTTGGTGACCGTTTGGGACGCGACCGCCAACGAGTGTCCTCGAACAGGATTTAGGTGCCTGCTGGTCTCTGGCAACACCAATGCCCAGATACCTCCAAATAACTCAGTAGTTAATGTGAGTATGTGTGTGTGCTGTTGCGGCGTGCGGTTGTGAGAAATGTAACAATGTCGTTGTGTGTGAACTACAAATGACTTACTTTAAAGATATTCAGCCAACTTTGCCAAGTACTGTGAGTTATTGAAAGTTTCCTATTTTGTTCAACTACCTAGTCTACGCGGTCCTTATAATGCCTGCTTGTAACAAGTAAAATTTTGCAAAAACATTTGAGCACAACTCCGCAAATCTACTCCTAATTTTCCCCAGAGAAAGAGGTAGTTCCACAAGAAAACTAGAAATAGAGCAAGATTCAATGGAAATAGACAGAAAAGAAAAGAAAGCAGATTTGTGTGGACATCAAATATTTAAACAAGGTAAAATGACACGAGTAAACACTTCGCAATAAAGCTATCCCAAATCCAATATCTACGAATTATTCAAACCTCCAAGGCTCAACCAAGCAATATCTTCAAGACAATCCTACTATGCTACCAAAAATCGCTGCGTAAACTTCCACATACGAGATTCCACTTTGACTAGACAATAGATGCCAATGATTGTATTCAAACAGAACCTTTAAAAGACTTGACAATTTCTGATTGAAATAACACGGAAAATCACTTTAAAGATAAAGAAGCTATTCTGGTCCCATCAAAATACCAAAGATTTTCTGAACCCTCTCGGCTACTAAATTGTTCCACGGCGTGACTACAAACAGAGGCTCTCTTCCAACAACCCAATAGCAGTTCCCAAACGTTGCTCAATAATGAAATTTACTACTAAAATGCTCTTAAGGCTTTTATTCACTAGCGCTTCTATGACAAAATTTTAACAGAAATTTCTATCAGGCAACAAGAACAATAAGAGCAATCTAAAAATCCCAAAATTACTTGCCAAGGATGATACTATCTAAACCACTAGCTAAGCAATTTAAACAAAACAAAAAATGAAATGCATAACTCACAGGACCATGACAAAGAGGCTGAAATCTTTATTCTAGCAAGCCATCTTGCAAACGATCTTCTTTACAAATCTTCTTTGCTCCCAAGTGTGATGTGAGACTTCCTTGATGTATGATGATCCTTCCTCCTTGACCCTTGAAGCCTATTTATAGGATTCCAAGGTAGGTAGGGAAGTTACAATTTCAAAAATATCTTAAAAATATCTCACCTAAACTTCTCTCCCAAGTAACTTGGCCAACCAATTAGGAGATTACTTGGCCAACAAGTTAGGAGGTTACTTGCCCAACAAGTTAGGTAAGTTTCAACAACTTTGGGTGGTTTCAACCACAAAAGAGATAAAAATGCTGCATCTGACACGTGTCCCATGTAGTTTCCAAGTGTCTTCATTGAGTTGCCAAGTGTCTTCATTGATTTGCCAAGTGTCTTCATTGAGTTGCCAAGTGTCTTCATTGAGTTGACAAGTGTCTACCATGGAGAGAAACAAGTTGCAGTTGACATGTGTCCAATTCAGTTGACAAGTGGCCTTTTTAATTGACAAGTGGCCCATTTTGGAGAAAAATAGGTTGTAGTTGACAAGTGGCCATTGTAGTGGTTATAACCACCATTTCAATTGAAAGGCTACAATTGTCATGAAATTACAACATTTACAAGAAATATAAAATGAAGCCAAGTATCTAGTGCCTATATTTACCATAGGTTTAAATATTTATATGTGAAATCTTCTATATGATTAAGCTCTGTCACATCACTCTTTATAGTTCTTTCCAAATCTTGATCCCCTTCAAAATTTTTATTACAAGAACTTTTCAATTCCCAAATTTTCAATCAAATCAAGATCTCTATTAGTATTTCTAGTTTTTGTGTGGAATGAAGCTTCAATTAATTGGTATATCAATTCTCCCAAATTACTTTGCATCAATAGGATCATCTATTTTATCCAAATCAACGGTGCCTTCGTAGGATAATGGATGGAATACATTATTTCCTGCCTGCCAAATTTGTCACTGCTAATCTTTCGCTCACGCGCAGTCCTGCTTCGCTGATTTTGATGTTGATACAGGCGTTGGTGCTGCTACCGACCGATGAGCCCACTGGCAATAGTCTGATGATGGTTTTGCTGCTGCTGTTATTGCTGTCAATCCCTTTGAAGCGGGAAACGAACCTAAATCAAAACAAATGATTAAATGTATCCACAGACAAAGAACCCGGAAAGATGAGGAACAGCAAGTCAAGAACCAAAACGAACGCCCTTATGCCTTCCTTCCTACGTTTGAAATGGTCACAAAAACACTGAAGCCAAGAACCCTAATGCTGGTGCTGCTGCAGCCCTCTTCGCCGTCACCATCTATCCTCCCACAAAATCGTGCGCAGATTTGCCCCATTCTCGGACTCCACCGCTTCTGACTTTTCTGCACCTGCTGCCGCACCTGCTACTGGTCTTCTCTGTGCCTGCTGCTGGTCTTCTGCCGCTGCTCTACTGCCGCTGCTTTTACCAACGCGCAACGCAGACATAGCCGTACTTCGTTGAAATTGGGAAAGACAAGGTCGCGGTTTTTATCACTTTTGCAGGGTTTAGGGTTTGTAGACGTCGCTGATGCTCCTGATGGAGAAGATGATGATAAAACAATGTGCCCAACTAACAGTACGGCAACGTAGAATTGGATCGTTTGCCAGATATTTTGCTGCGATCCGCCGCCCCTGGTAACCCATTTTTTTTGGGTCTCTGAAAACCACTTTTTTAGCCGTCAATGGAGATGAAGAAGAGACCACGATTTTGTGCAGAAGGTAATGAAGAACAGTAGAAGAGGATTTCTCCAAAATGTTTCCTTGAAGTCTTCACTTATTGGATCAGTTAATCAAGCGTGTTTAATTTAATCGGTAAATTGCTGACATAGGCACAGTTCGTGAAAATGGTAGCAATACCATATTCAGTCCGCTATTCGGTGTTTCAGAAGTACCCAGGTGTGCACAGATCTCACTCTTTGGTTCATCCATTAATGTCACCTTTTTAAGGCAAATAATTTATTTACCTTTTCCAGTCAATTTGGTGAGCTTCTGGCCAAATATGCATGACATGGATGTGTTTTCCAACTTCATAACTAGAAGCATCTTTGCAAGCTTAGGAAATCTGTCTTCTCTCTATCGGCTTCAATTGGATGATAATACATTGAGCTGCAGCATCCCTTCTTAGATTGCAAATTTGAAGTCTCTGCAGGATCATGGTCTTTGAGACAACAAATTGCTTGGCAAGATTCCCACTGAAATCTCTCTCCTAAACCATACGCTGTAAGTGAAACATGTTGCCTCCTCATGATGGGCTGTTCCAGATGCTTTTGCCAGGGGTAGATGACCTTGAATGTAGCTAGCTTTCAGGGGCATTTCATAGCCCAAACAATATAACTCTTAATTCCAAGGCATTATTTAGTTTCTTCTACAAGTTGCCTTACATTCATTACCCTCCCATACCTTATGGAGGTCAACTAAAACCACTTCTTGACTTGTACATCAATACATGTTTGTAGATTTAGTGAATGCTTCTTTGGCACTGAAATAGCCAACACCTCTGAAGAGTCTTCATCCAATAAAATATTGGCAATTATAAAGTCTGTTCCATGAAATGGCCAAAATGTGCCAACAGTATGTAACCAAATCATAATATGTGGATGGAACAACATAAGTATACTAGAATATTGATGATAAGTCCATGATTTTTGTCTTATCACTAGAGTTAATAAGGTTCAAAATATATGTTTAATTCTAGGTGAGGTATATGATTGGATAATAATGAAAGGCTCTAAGTGTATGAAGGTAAAGCATATTAAAATGAGTCAGTTATCTATTATCTAAGATACAAAGGAAATGTAATACTAAGCTACCTTAATGATGATAATCATTCTTAGTTTTCCATACACACACTAGGTTAACATAATTTCCGTTGGGATTATTTACCAAGTAACTTTACTATTGAGCAAATCAAGTAAAGCTATTATGGGGTTACCACAAAATTATACATTAGCACTCAAAACGAGTCATACTTATTCCCATGAATTACTAACAAACATTGAAAATGTAAACACCATAGGAAATAGAAATGATATTGTAAATATAAATGAAAATGAAATTGTAAATGTAAATGACCTGGTAAATAAATTTATGCTAAGTGAGATACTACAAAGGTGAAGAATAATCTTGATCTTTATTACCATTGATGAAATGCAAATAGGTACACTTTACTCAAATAAAGATGTCGGACAGCTATTTTTCACCACACTATGGGCACTCACAACTAACTCTAGAATCATAGAAATGAACTACAAGAATTTCCTTTAGTGTTTGACGCAATAAAGGGATTGCATATATAGGTATGATCATAACCCACTACATTGCATCTACTACATTGTATGTTAAGCTATGATATCGTATCTATGGAATCATAAATACCATAGTGCAACCTATTACAATAACTTGATTTATCGTACTCACGACTAACTAGAGACTCATCCTTGAGTTAAAACAATAGGAGGATAGAGTTGTTAGAAAATTGTGAAGTTACATAGACTTTATAGCCTTTAAGATAAATTTGAACAATGATATGACTATGTGTATGACTAGGACTCATAGAAGAAGTCCAAAGAATCAACAAATCCTCTACCTCTTTGTTCTTTCACTTTTCTTCAAGGCTTAAAGTTCATGAGTTAATTTTAGGTTTAGGTAATAAGAATTCTATTATGCCCATGATAAGAACATCTTATTATTGGAAATGGATAAAATCGATGATGTGATCTCACTATATATATAATTATTCCTAAAATAGTTCAATAACATAAGGTTAACTACTTTCTATATAGACAACATCTTGCTTGTTATTGAGAGATTTATTAATAAAAATGACATGGATATATATAATTTAGAATAAGAATATTCAAAGAATAATAAGGTTTATAAAGAATAGATGATATAAAAGAATAGAAAAACATATAAAGAAATAAAAAAAAAGTATTAAAGAAGGAAAAGATATAAAAAATGAGAAAAAATGTTAAAACTTAGGAGAAGTTGTCAAGAAATTAAAAACTAAAAAGTTAAAATGCACTTACCAATTCCCAATTCAAGATAAGACGCCTACCCATTGACTAAACTAATGGATGAGGGTTTGAAAAATGGACTACATATCCCTAGAATCATACACTATAGGTTTTCTATTTATCATCCTTAGTGATTTATGTTTTCATTTGTTATCCCATGTAACATTGATGATAATCAAGTTTTGATCATTTGGAGATACATATCCTATTGGACTAGAAGGTCTTTCAATTTTAGAGGGTCTATCTATTTGTTATTTTTTATGTTCAATTTCATGTTTTGAATCTCCATGTCACTACTTTGTTTTGATATATGGTTGGGTGTAGGATTTTCTTTTGTAAGTTCTCGATTTGGGTTATCTTCTTGGGATAGGAGTTGATAAGTGAGTTGAATGTTTCCATGCATGTTTTGGATAGTTTTAAGCTCTCATTTCTTAACCACTAGATGTATTTGGTTTAGTGGCTCTTTTTATTTTTGCATACATACTTATGTTTCAAATTTTTTGTGGGCTAGTATAAGGATTGTATTTATGTTTTGAACTTTTGGTTCATAACTACATCCTTCATCATCATAAGTAATACATAGAATTTTTTATGTCTATATGACTCTATGCTTACCTTTCTTGGAAATTTTCAAGGACAAGTCTCTAATTCCTAGCTTAGCATCAATTTTGCTAAGCTATGATTTCCCCATAATGATAGGAAAACCCTCCTTATCATTCTTAACATTGATTATAGGAAAATTAATTGGATAAGACCACCCATCGATATTGATCACCATATATTCAACCTATTCTCAAGAAATGGTAACTGAATGGTATGTAAAATCTAGTCTTATGTTGCACTTCTTTAATGGTAGTAGGTTCCATGCCTTATACATTTCTTGAGAGATTAAATTAACCTAGAACCTAAATCTAGTAGAGCATTACATGATAAATTTCCAATAATTTATAAATAAATCAAAGGACTTCTAGGAACTTCTCCTACCTTAATCTAGTGACTCACTATCTATATGAGCATGAAAGTCATAAGGCTGTTCTTAGATGGTTGTTGAAGCATGGTATTTGCATGAGAACTTGATGTAAGAGGAACAAGATTAGATGAAGTTCCTGCCCTTTTAGCTTTTTTTAGACTTGTCTTAAAGAAGAATTTTTCTTCAATTTTGATTCATACATGTTAGTAATGTCCTCTTTATGTATGCTAACTACCCTTGTTACACTCTTTTATTGTGGTTGTGTTGGTATTCTCCTTGTTTAACTAGTGATGTGACTAATGTTAATGGATTATGAAATGGATGAGAGTAAGATGCAACTAGATGTGGCATGTAGAATGGAAATTCTACATGTGGGGTTGTAGGCCTGTGGTATTCTACCAAATAGTAATGAGAAGAATCATGACATGAGGCACTGCTTGGAGATACTAGCTAGTAGACATTGTAACTGTAAGGCTCCAGTTGTTAGTAATGGTATTGCTATCTTGGTAGTGGTAGGCCCCATGACTATGGTTATTATCACTACTACTAATACTACTCTTATCGTTGAGGGTGAGGCCCACTAGGATAGTATTATTGTTGATAGGGTTGTCTAAAATTATCTTACAAATAAGGTAATCTTTTAGGCATCTACTTTTTAACAAATTTTGGATTTAATACATATTCCCCAAATTCTTGCAAGTGGATCATAATAGGACAACATTCCTTGGGATGTTCATATTAGCATACATCACATCCATTTTCTTCTTTAGAAGTTGAATTCATAACCTCTTCTACCATAACAATTTTTTCTTTATTCTTATATTTGTGACATTCATTATCCTTATTTAGCCTTTTCTTATCCTATCTTTAGTGTAGTTGCAAATTTTTCATCAACTGAATTCCACATTTTTCAACTTTAGCTACAATGTTATTAACAAATTTTTGTATAGGAAAAATATTTCTTTGAATCATATCTTCCATTAACTCCTCTTCTTATGTTTTACAAATTCTTACATCTTTCTTCCTAAGGGAAGAATCTTTGTTATACTCTTTAGCTAACTCTCTCTTCCTTAACTCACCTTCTTCCTTAGCAACCTGATCCAATAATCTTTGTATGCAATGGGATGTTATTTTAAATTATCTTCCTTGGGCATATACACCAAGGATCTTTCTTGTCTTGTTTCTTAACCTTTCAATTATGTGTCTTACTAGCTCCCTTTGTGAAAATCCATGCCTCCAACATCTATGTAAGAGTGAATAATATCCACCTATGACTACTGATGAGACGTCATTTGGGGAAACTGTGATATTTAATAATCCCATACCTATCCACTGTGTAATCACTATAACTCAAGGACGAGTTTTTATTCAGTCATGGGGGTATGATGAGACGTTATTTGGGGCAACCGCGATATCGCGTACGCAATATCAGATGCCCAGACGCGATATTGCAGCCCACCGCCAGTCCTATAAATAAGAGGTGGCTCTCCCTTGTTTCTCGGTTTTATTTTCAGATTGTAGCTAGAATCTGGCAATTTTATCCCTCTAGAGATAGAATATTTTCCAGTGTCTACTCGTAGTGTGGTGATTGTAATTGTACAACATCCTTTATTCAAGTGTGACGTACTTGGACATGCACATGACTAGAAATAAAGATCGAGATTACTTCATCATTGTAGCATTCACTTAGTTTAATTATTTACTTAATTTTTATTTATTACTTTCCTAGTTAATCTCTCTCACCCTTATCTCATGTTAAAACGCGGAATGAGTACGACTTGATTATGAGCATTTAAGTGTGACTACTTGGTAACCCAGTAGCGTACCTAGGATCTGCGCTTGGTAATCCCAATGGTAGTTGTGCACGAAGTCCAAGATGTGTATAGATAATCAAGGAATGGATGCTCATCACACTTAGGCTAGTTTAGATTCTCTCTCACCCTTCTCTCCTAGCTTAGTTAATATTACTTTCCATTGCCTTCAGGAGTAGCATTAGATTAGAAATCCATCATACACCTCACTCTAGACTAAACCATATGTGACAAAGATAATACTAGTCCAGGTGGGAAGATAGTGAACTGCGACCTAAGGCTAACTGTCTAGATGCCACAACTAGTCCGTCTGTGGAGTTCAACCGGATCACGTGTGTAACGCTCATATTCGAATGGTTGAGTGTAGGGGTACCTCACCACTCATCATTGGCACCATTTCCGGGGATGGTGCTAGATATCTAGATTAGTTATATCATACAAGGTCATTGTATAAGGACTTAACGATATATATTTTATAAAAATAATAATTATAAAAAGTTACACATAACTTCACAACCATGGGTCTCCTACAAGACTATGACAATGCCACACTTAGTGAGGAAGTTCATTGGAGAACCAACGAACTATATGACGATGAAGATTGGAGTACACAACTTGAAGTGGGGGTTTCTGATAAATATGAATGAAAGAAACGTCATCCCAACACACAAAAGCATAACTTACCTGATGACAATGAATCCCTATTGGCCACTACAAGCTTAACGCAAATACAAGAGGTTGTTCGAATCTCACGTAGGCATTGTAAAGAGAGTCGTCTAACCAGGCTCGATTTAAAAAACTTTCCTAATTTTTCAGGAGGCTATGACTTAGATCCACATCAACATTTACAAGCCTTCTACGATGCCTGCACATGGAACAACATTGATAACAGGTGGCAAAAACTTAAGCTCTTTCCCATGACACTCGTTGTCCAAGCAAAAGTATGGTATAGATCGTTAAAAGCAAATTCAATACGATGTTGGTCAACAATGGTAGAAGTTTTTAATGAAAAATATCAAACCTATGCAAGAGTGTCAACCTTGAGGAAACAAATCCAAGAGTGGAAACAAGCAAAACGTGAACTCTTGGACATGGCCTTAGAAAGATATTACACATTGTTAAACAACTTTCCAGGCCATGGGTTTTCCGAGAAAAAGCTAACGTACCATATCATTGATGGGCTTTGTGATGCAACTAGAGAGACCTTAGGGATGAATTCCCAAGGTTAACTATATGAACTATGAACCCATCAAGTTCAAGAGCTTATTAAATATGTAGCAAAAGAAGAAGGAGAATTGGCTAGATGGGAGAGTGTTGAAAACCATCAACGGGACCAAAATCTCAACTTAACAAAGGTCCATGATCATAAAAAGTAGAATCAACCAATCTCAAGGTGGAAACATCATCTTTGCCAACAAAAAAAACATTAGAAGAAGCTGAGGCAAAGATCAATAAGATGTTGGAATGGACGTATCAAAAGTATGAAGAATTTATCAATATTATTGAAGATAGAGTTTTGACAACCCAAGAAGTAGGACAAAATAGTAGACAATCAGAAAGAAGGGATAAGGAAAATAAGAGCTCAACTACCAATCATACATATGAATGTAACATATGCCTGTATGATCACCCCAAGGGTCAATGCCCAATCTTGTTACATTTATATGAGCATTGGGGGAACACACTACATCCAGAATTTGTACAGAGATACTGTGTTCGATCATAGTGGCAACAATCCTAGTCGTGGAGGAAACCATCCCTACAGTAGAGACACCCTTCATATTATTCGAATCCAAACGCTTATCAAGTTCAACATCATGTTTTTCCAACTGGGCCACCATACTCTATCGCACCACATTACTATTCTTCACAATACTATCAATGCATGCCCTCAACACAACCACCACCTTGTGCACCTTACACTTCTCCTAATTTTCAACATTCCCATCCTTTTCCTCCTTCCACATCGCCACCAACTGTTCCTAAGGCATCTGCACCACAGCAACAATCCACAAACCCCCACTTGTGCCACTACTACCAACAACAGTGAAAAGCCTCCTCAACANCCCCACTTGTGCCACTACTACCAACAACAGTGAAAAGCCTCCTCAACATCAAAAGCGCCCCTTCTTTAAACATGACCGTAAGAAGGGACAACACAATTCCAAGGCCACTGCATCTTCTAACTCAGCACAAGTCCAACACTATGGTGCACCCTTATCTTCAAACCCAATGCCTCATGTTACTTCATTAGGGCCACCAACTAACACTCCAACAACCATACGACCCAATGAACACAGTCATGGAAGGCAACATCCTGATCCTTGCATACCATCTAACGATCCCAAATATCATAGTGGGTCAACTTGTTATCCGGGAACTACATCGTATAAATTTCCCCACTATGCTTATAATAACCCAGTGTGTGAGACCCAACGAGGTAAGCATGGCTAAGTTCCAATACTTCCAACATGCAAGGATCCCCATCATCAATTATTAATCCTTACCATCCTCAATAGTTTAGCTATGAGGGATATCCCCCATTCTAATAACAAGTAGGATTAATAACCACTTTTTATTTTTTTAAAATTTTTTAATTTTACAAGTTTTTATTTTCCAGTTTTTCATTTTTCAACTTCTTGTTTTATCTTTTTATCTTTTTGGTATTTTTTTCTTTTCTATAAGTAATCTTGTCTATGAATAAAACACTCATGTGGATTGTTGGTTGAGGTGTGTTCTACGTTATTAAGTTTCAAACGATCAATTATTTCGACAGTGAGCCCATTACATCCACTCATCCATTCTACAAATAAGAGGTTCAGTTCAAGGGTACAATGATATTCTTGATATTCTAAAAACTTAAATTTAATTTTGTGTTCATTGTACCCAGAATGAAGAAGGATGGACCAAGAGGAAATGATTAGGGTGTGACATCAAGGAGACTTGTGGATTCTCTTTGGTGACGTCTGCGGGAGTTATCATGCAACGTGGTTGTACTAAGATCCTTGTAGATCTAACGAAAAATGGGAGTAAGAGTAATCAAAAGGGCACTCAAAAATCCAACGCTGTTCTAGGGGGTCCCACTAGAAAGACATGCACCCATGCCTGAAGGTTGGCGGCTTCTCTAGATTCAGCAATCGAAAAAAAGAGAAAAAAAAGAAAAAGGAAGTGCCACAAAACAAAAATCACTCCTCCCTTGAATAAAATGCCAAGTGATCATACGCCTTGTTGTTATGGTACTCTCATAGTTGTTCATCATGGGATGAAATAATGTGATGTCACTAATTAAAAGGATGGACTTGGTCCTGATCTTGGAATGACGGGTTAATGACACCTTAATCATGCTTTACACGCAGGATATACTATGTCCTTGGTCAGTTACCTCATGTCCCAATCTCTACGATCCCTTTCTATAGTTCGTCTCATCTCACTGTTCGTGTAATTGTAACTTGTGTCGTGTGTAACATAGAATCCTTACCTCATTCCAGTGATAATCACATGTGTGTGTTTTGTGGAATTAGTGTGGATTACATCTAACCCTTCTAGTGCCCATGGACACTTTAAGTGTGGTTACACAAGGGCATTATAGGTTGGAACCTGCTTTGGGGAGGACCCACTTGTGTAATCTTTTGTAATTTTCACTTATGACACAGCTCACACACACCATTTATTACCCTCAATGTATTGTTCATAATATTCTTTCCCTTATTACTATCCCTCTAATTCAACGTTCCTATGAATCATTACATAGCCTTTTTCTCTACCACCCAAGGTCCTCATTGATAAAACCCACAGATTATTATTCGTGCCTTCAAAACCATCTAATTACCTAAGAACCCCTTCCTAATAGCCCAATGTCCTAAGTTACAACGTTTAATTTCAAAGAAATATTAAAAATTTGGTACATTCTCTAAGTGCCCTAACTTCGATGAAAATATATATACATGACCCCCCTGTGCTAATCAACATCATTTGCAACTGTTCACGCAGGGGAAGTTTTTCAAATTTCTCTCTGCAACTTGCGATTGCACGTCCCTTACTTTCATATCCATAACTTGCTCGCTGGTACTCTGATTTTTATTCTGTTTGAACCTACTTGAACTTAGAGTGTTCAGCTTAGTCGTGGGGGAGGGGCACATGCCGAATAGTACATAAAGTTTTTTAAATTTTTTTGAAATTCATCTTCGCCCAAAGGACATCTTTAAGGGTAATTAGTTGTAAAATTAAGAATAGAATGTGTCAAAAAAATTTCATCCCCTTAGCTATACCAGAAAATTAAATTTGGAAACCACCTAAGCAAAGAGGACTCAACATTATAATCTTTTGGGGACATGTTCTTCCAATAATTAACATCACATGGAGATAAAATAAGATCATTAATTAAGGCAAGCAGTAAGGTATAACTTAACTTTAAAAACAACCTTACTAACACTTGGCCCATGTGATTGTAGATGGCCCCAAAACGTGGACAATGGTCCTGCTTAAGGTGTGATCAAACAACCTAGGAGAGGTGAAGGACAAGTTCCTGCCGAACAACATGTAGAGTAGGAGGAATAATCATTTAGCATCCATCAAGAAGACCCTGCTGTTGTACAATAAAAACAGTCAGAAGAAGGAGCTTACAAGCACAAACTTATGCGCACGCCATGGCACAAGACCCTCAGACCGAAGAGGAGAAGCTCCAGGCCAAACTTCAACGCCATTAAGCCTCAAAGCCTAGAGCACAAGACAAAGGGAAAGCACCAATGGAGGAGCCACCACCACTAGGAACTACATGAGTTCCAAATATTTGTAGTTGTAGTATATTCTGTGTGTTGTGTCTTTATTTTGTTTTCTTCCCACACTGCGGCATCATCCCATTTTTCCATTTAATAATCCCATATCTATCCACTTTGTAATCATTGTAACTTAAGGACGAGTTTTTATTCAGTCGTGGGGGTATGATGAGACATCATTTGGAGCAACCACGATATTGCGTATGCGATATTGGATGCCCAGATGTGATATTGCAGCCCGTCGCCAGTCCTATAAATAAGAGGTGGCTCTCCCTTGCTTCTCGGTTTTATTTTCAGATTGTAGCTAGAATCTGGCAGTTTTATCCCTCCAGAGATAGAATATTTTCCAGTGTCTGCCCGTAGAATGGTGATTGTAATTGTACGACATCCTTTATTCGAGTGTGACGTACTTGGACATGCACATGATCGGAAATAAAGATCGAGATTACTTCATCATTGCAGCATTCACTTAGTTTAATTATTTACTTAATTGTTATTTACTGCTTTCCTAGTTAATCTCTCTCACCCTTATCTCATGTTAAAATGCGAAATGAGTACGACTTGATTACGAGCATTTAAGTGTAACTACTTGGTAACCCAGTAGCGTACCTAGGATCTACGCTTGGTAATCCTAGTGGTAGTCGTGCATGAAGTTCAAGATGTGTATGCATAATCAGGGAATGGATGCTTATCACACTTAGGCTAGTTTAGATTCTCTCTCACCCTTCTCTCCTAGCTTAGTTAATATTACTTTCCATTGCCTTCAGGAGTAGCATTAGATTAGAAACCCATCATACACCTCACTCTGGACTAAACCATACGTGACAAAGATAATACTAGTCCAGGTGGGAAGACAGTGAATTATGACCTAAGGCTAACTGTCTAGATGCCACAACTAGTCCATCTACGGAGTTTGACCAGATCACGCGTGTAACGCTCATATTCGTATGGCTGAGTGTAGGGATACCTTGCCACTCATCAACTACATTAAGGGATTCATGGATCCCTTGTTTTCACCCTTGGATTTTCTTCCTTAGGTTTAACACTCTAAAATAGGTTTGGTACTTATTATTAAATAATTCTAGCATTATGCTCAATCTTTAGACTAATTTTGGTTCCGATGATCTATATTAACTCTCTACTTCTTTGATGAGTATTCTTGGAAATAATTTCAATTTTTGTTAATCATTCTTGATATTTTTTAGGGCACAAGCATCATGGAAGGCCTAGAGGTGATGTTGCATATATGCATTATATTCTTCCTTCAAATCTTAAAATGTTGTTCATATCAAGTCATTTAATGCAGTTATTCCTTTAATTCCTTATAGGAAAGTACATCACTTTTCTAATGTTAATCATGCCTCTGGTGGCAGATAAGGATTCATCATAGTCTTTAGCTTTGTTACATCTGTTGTAGTGATGAATTCTTCAATGCTCTTCATGGTCTCTTCTTCTATGTTTTTATTCTTTGTCCCTTTTCTTTTCTTCATCTTCATCAAGATATCTTTCTCGTTCTAGTAGTTCATTGAAATTCTTTCTTCATTCCCTATCATGATCCCTTGGCAAAGCTCTTTCTCTATACCTTTATTCATCTCTATTAGAATCAGTTGATGAGTATGAAGCAAAGAATGGAGGACTTAGAGAATGGTGTCAACTTGCTCTCCTTCTTTGGCCCCTTAATTCATCTCTCTTGAATCCATTGGAGGTCTTATGCCTTGAGTTTCTCCTTATTTTAGGGTCTCCCTCATCTCATCCATGAATTTCTACTAAGGTAAAACAAAAATTCTCTTATCTTAGGTCTTCCTTAAATAGAACAAGTAGTTTAGAATTAGATCAATGATGATGGTTAGACTTTTCCACTTGATTTTCTACATCACCTTTTTTAGAAAGTAAGATTATCTAAGGTGCTTTTTTTCCTTTTCTTGCTCATATCTTTCTTTCATTATTACATCCCGTGGATTTGAGCTTCAGTTAGCTAACATGACCTTGTCATATTTTTAGTGATTTGATAACCCTCATGAGTATGATTAGCTTGAAATAGTGCTAAGTCTCTTCATCTAAATTGTTTATCTTGATAGAAAATAGAATTAAAGTCTAGATAGTATGGTTTGTATATGAGCATAAGATTCTTGTTTACATCGGTCCACTTCAATTTTTTTAATTTAGTTCTTATTATTATTCTCATTAAGATTAATAGAAGGTGGAAAGTTTACTTTATGTGTTGAAGCTATTTTTAATCAATTAATGCTTAAGTATGTATGTCTTATAAATTATTATTTACATGAAAGATAAACTTTGGAAATGCAAATACAACAAACTTTAATAGAATTAATTAACTAGTATATATTAATAGCATCCGTAGAAACAACACCAATGATAAGCAGTGAGAGTTTCCCAATGCTCAATCATACAAGTCACAAGTATACGCACAAGACCAAATCATAATCTATGGATGGAACAATATGAGTACACTAGCATATTGATGATAAGTTTGTAATCATTATCTTCTTACTAGAGTTAGCCTAATAATAAGATAATGATAAAAACAAGATGTTAGCCTAGTGGTGCGAGTTTTGGCATGGTAACCCTAAGTCACAAGCTCAATTCTACTAGGTTACACTTCTTTTTAGTTCTAACAAACACCTCCCCTTCCCTCCTCCCCTCCCCCCTTTGTTTTGACTATTATCTAGTAAGGATCAAAGTATATGATTTAACACTTAGTGAAATACATGCTCTAAGTATACTAAGGTAAAGCATATTGAAATATGTAAAATATCTATTATCTAAGATATAAAGGAAATGTAACACTAAGCTAGCATAATGGTGATAAGCATTCATACCTCGTTTTCAATATACACCATGGGCTAGCATAACCATCATTAGGATTACCAAGTAAGTATACTACTAAGCAAATCAAGCAAAGCTACTATTGAGTTATCAAACAATTACATGTTAACACTTGAGAAACTAGTTATACTTATTCCACCAAATTACTGATAGACATTGAAAATGTAAAAGACATAGGAAATAATAATGACACTGTAAATGTAAATTACATCAAAAGTAAATTTATGCTAAGTGAGATGTTACAATTATGAAGAATAATATTAATCTTTATTACCATTTATAAAATACGTCAATTTATACTTCATTTGAATAAAGACATCAGACAATTGTTTATCACCATATTGTGGGCACTCACAACTAACTTTAGAATTATAGAAACAAACTATTCAATCAAAAGATAAGTTTGATACAATGGTCGGCTCATATTTATAGGCATGACTATGACCCACTATATCACATCTATGACATCATTTTTTGAGCTATGATATCATATCTACAACATCATAAATACCATATCACATCCTATTACAAAAATTTGATTTATTAGCACTACAATGATCAACATCAAAAAAATTAAGCACCTCGTTTTCCATTTGTACATACTACAACGAATAAAGTTATATATTCGTTAATGAATTAAAAGAATAAATAAGTGACACACATGTGTTTATCATCTTATATTACCACTTCTACATAGAATCTATATGTGTTGATTTTCTAAAGGATTAATATAATGTTCTATCTCAGTTAATAGGTAATGAACCCCCACATGAACTTGAGTAATTACAATATTAATTTGCATTACAATTGTAAGAGGGGTGGGGATCTTAAGCCCCAAAAAAGAATTAATATTAGAAGAAAATAGAGTATATTATATCCTATTAATAACAAAGAAATTTTAAGAAAATAATAAAAAGAGAAGACCTAATATTTTAGGGATGCCCTTGCATGTTCACAACTAATCCTGAAAAACCTTCTCTCTGGGGGTACAAAAAGGATGAAACCTTAGCCTTATTCAAAAGCATCCTCATGGTTTTCAGTTCTTACTAAAGGTTTCTTTATTAACAACTAGAAAAAGTAATAAAAAATACTTGTAAAATTAAGAGAAAATAGCATAAGCTAAGCAAAGTTTCTAGTAACACTGCTAGTTCAATGTTTCATTAGCCAAAGGAGATGATCAATCACCAATGAAGCTCTCCCAACTTAAGATTAAATTATAGTAGATATATAGGTAAGCTTAAAGGACTACCACTTGGAGTAATGATAAGATGCTTATTTCTTAAGTCATAAGACCTAGGTTTGAGTGTGGGCACACTTAAAAGAGGTTACATTTTTATTCATCTACTATCCCTTCTAGGATCCCACCTTGGTAGGATAAGCATTAAGCCTCTAGGTGATGATCCTTGTATAAGTAGGCTTAACTCCACCAATGTTAGTCCTAAGCCTAAATACAAAGTAGGAAAGGGGGTGCGGGGCGGGTGGGGTGGTGGGGGATGTGGTGGGGGTGGGGGGGTTGTGTTTGGTTGTGGGGGAGGGATGGCAAAGCCAATAGTAAAATGATGCCAAATCTCATGGGTAATGGTCCTTATATAGGTAGGCGTAACTCCACCAATGTTGGTCCCAAGTCCAAATATGAAAGTAAGATGGTTAGCTTTAGGTTGGTAGCTAGTTGTAAAACCTTCTCAAATCTCATGGAGGAATTCTTTTTTGAATTTTGCATATACTAAAGCATTGCTTGGATACATTGTGCAACAATCACATGGACTAGTTTCTATGCTAAATGGGCAAGGGCTTACTAGAACATCCTTTAGAAATGATATGCAACATTGTCACATAGATGTTGTGGAAAGTGGATAAGGTTTCCACATTAAGAACAAGTGTGGGTAAAGAAGCAGGTCTAGTGGCCAAAAATTTATATGGAAACCTGGTACTTTAATACTTGTTTGAGTAAGATCTTGAATTTGCTATATCACTATTCCAAGAGAGCCACCAAAAGTAAGGGGGGGAAAAAGACATGGAAAAAAATGATTGAATATGACTTAAATAAATTATAAATAAACAAAGATTTAGCTCTTCCTAGAGATGAATAGTGCTAAAGAAGTCATGTAATTGACTGCATTTTGTTAGAACAAGGCTAGGATAATGATGATGATAATGACATAGGTAGGATTTTGCACTATGGACTCTTCTTAAACCTAATGTCAGTAAAATTACTTTTCTTTTTTAATCTATTCCCACATGCTCTTAATTGTTAAGGATTGTCACATTTATACCATTTGATGGAGTAGATTTTATAAAATAATGCTGAGAATTAAATTGCCTAATTTAAGTTCTATTGGTGATTGGAAGATTAGAATTAGATTATTTATTTTAAAAAATGGCAATGGTAGATAGCATGATAAAAATACGAATGATGATGAGGGAAAAGCCTCAAAGTTGAGAATAAGGGAGAAGTTGTGGAATTAAACGCACAACGGATATGGAGGATGGTAGTTGCTGCATCAAGAAGGATCCGATCCTCTATTTATTTGAGATTAAAATCTGCACGTAGCTGCATTCGTTCCGACCCAGACCTTGATTTAATTAAATTTTTGAATTTCTCGTATTAATCCAGAACGTTTCAAGAAAAAGGTTAAAAGTCCTTGTTCTTAAGGAAATCAACGGCATATTATGGCACCATGTATTCAAAATAGATATGCCATGTTTCACAAGCTCGGCATTACACAGCTGACAGTGCAGTCATTGGGTTTCACTCCGCTGTCCTGCATACAGTCATTGGGATTCACTTCGCTGTCCTGCATATCTGCAAATATTTTCAAAGCCTTTGATCCTAAGCCATGATAAGCTAATCCCAAGATAATTGCATTCCAGGGTTCACAGTTTTGGAATGAATCATCCTGAAAATGAATAGAGCATCTTGATTAAGTCACAATTTACATACATGTTCAGAAGTGAACTTCCAAGAAAAGAGAAAAATAGTTCAGCTCTGCACTTGATTTTGCAACATGAGTATACAGCCGCTTCCCCTCTTCCAGTAAAACCAAATTGACACAACCTCTCAGAAAGCTCTCCAAAGGTTGCGGTGTCCGCAATAAATCCAGCTTCTACCATTGGTCTATGAACTTTTAAACCTTCTTTGCTCTGCTGGTTCTGCAAATGAGCACAAATAATCGATCTCCAAGGAATCCATGTATGGGTGCGGCATCCACCCAAATAGTTGGCGTGGACCAGAGGTACCTATCTTTACGAGAATTCCCTGATACAAATCGGACAAGCCAATCACATTCCGTTATAAGAAAAAGAAAGGGGAAGGGCGCAAAAGGGTCTCTCACTCCGGCAATACCCAAAAACCATGGTGTACCGAGAAACGTTATTGTGGCTTGACATTTGCAGGAAAGGCTCCTTTGTTCGTCCAGGCAGCAGAAACAAATGGTGGCTGTCATGAAGGGATTCTAGGCACTGTCGGCCGCCGCTAGCGTGGTAGGAATGGATTATTTCCTTTCCGTGGAGGTTGATGATGGGCTGCCAAGGCGTTGCGGTGGTGTCCGTCCGCGTGTCGTCACGCGAGTAGAAATGGCACGCGTGGAGGCATTTGGCAACAAGTGCAATGCTGAGGGTTGTTCGATGACGGTGGCGGCTTCAGTTAAGAGCTCCATACGTCCCTGACGGCGGAAAATTCGACAATAACAAACACAAAAACCTACCTGTGCTCCTGAATGCACCATCCAGATCTTCATAGCCTGGAATTCCAACAGGTGTTGTGGCATAGTGGCGAGCTCTAGGCAGGGGGGACAAAAGGTAGACGTTTGCGCAGCAACGAAGCCGAAAACGTTGGAGGCAGCAACGGCGCCAACACCAGGAGTTGCGGCATCACGACCGGAAGGAGCAACCTGCAAACCCTCGTGCCCATACCATGCGGCAAACAATGAACCTTGTTCTTCCAGCGGACCGGAGAAAATCGCGTTTCATCTTTGGCATTAAAATTTGGGTTGAAACATAATAAAAAATTATATATATTATTATGGTGAGCACCAAGTTATAATAGAAGTTTTAAAAAAAGGGTAATACATGTGCACATAGAAAGGTTATCATTTAGGACAGGGAGATCTATAGACTTTTTCTAAGGTTAAATTTCCCATGAAGGTTGTATAAAACCACAATTAAATCTTCCAAATATTTGCATTTGACATAACACTTGTCAAACTATGGCAAACTTTTATCATAATTTCTTATGGAAGTTACAACTTCTTATGAGGTTATAAATTAATTTCCTAATATTTGTGGTTTACCTTAATATTTTATGATGGTTGTAACTACTCAAAGACACTATAAAAAGGCTTAAAGTAGAATGAAAAAGGAGGGATTTTGGGATTTGGAAGAAGCAAGTTTGAAGAATATTGAAGATTTCTGGTAAAGAATGGCTTGCTAAAGGCATCAATTTAGCTACTTTGTTTTAATCCTACGAGTTTATTTCTTCCCATTTGGTTTTACTTACTTAGTTAAGGGTTTAGATAGTATCGTGCTTAGCATTTAATTTTGAGATTTTTCCAGGTTGTCTTTACAACTTTGTTTCTGTGCAATATTAGACTTCTATTAAGGTTTGCCAAATAAGAGCTTATGTTGTATTAGAAAAGCATTTTGAGCAACTTGATAGTAATGTCTTGTAGAAATTGCCTGTTTGAGTTTAGGGAATTTAGAAAATCTTTGATACTTTGAGATGACTAAAATAACTTCTTTATTTTTAAAGTTTATTGCCTTAATATTGCAATCTTGAAATTGTCAAATTTTTGTAGAAGTTCTATTGTTTGCAATTCTTGACCAATTTTAACTAGCAAAATAAAAGCTTGTACTTTGTTGTTTACAAAGCACTTTGGCAGTTAAATAAGAGCGTCTTTTATAAAATTGCAGATTGAGCCCAGAAGGTTTGGACAATTCATAATAGATTGAATTGGAATAGCCTTATTGTGAAGTGTTTCCTCATGTCAATTTATCTTGCTTAAATGTTTTAGATCCCATACAAATCAGCTTTTTTTTCTTTTCTCTTTCTAAAACCCATTGAATTTTGCTCTATTTCTAGTTTTATTATGGAATTTTCTCTCTAGGGAAAGTTAAGAGTAGATTGGCAAAATTATGCTCAAATGTTTTTGTGAAATTTTATTTGTTACAAGTAATGTACTATATGGACTCTATAGACTAAGTGATTTGACAAAATAGGAGCCTTCAACAACTCACAGTATTCAACAAAGTTAGCTGAATTTCTTTTATGATAGCCAATTACAGTTTTGTACAAAACCCAACCATTTCAACAATCATAATAGAAAACACATACTCGCATTTAGTTCATTTCATAATCACTAAGTCTATTTGGAGGTATCTAGGCCTTGGTGTTCCAGAGACTAGTAAGCACCTAAAACCTGTTTGAAGAACACCTTCATTTCCCATGACTATGGTCACAAGATTGAAGGCCCCAATTGTTGGTGGTCCCAAATAGTCGCCAACAATATGTTTATTAAGTTGAACATTTTGAATTATCAATATAAATTATTTACCATGGTTATGTATTCACGCCACCACAGTGATGTACTAGATATACATTTAATAAACAATTTGTATTAGTTAATTATTAGTTAATTAATATTTATATTTATTTCAATCATCACAATAGTTGTTTTATACCTATAAATACTCTTTCAATCTCATGTACAAGTATAAGTACAAGTTACAAAAAAATGAAGCACAAAATATAAAATTGTCCTTGTGTTTGTAGCAATGTCTAAGTATATCAAACTTAAACTTATTACACCATAGTGTCCATTTGCTCTATAGTGTTATTATAACAAGATGAATTATATGGTTAATTATCAACATAATTGTTTATTATTTTCTTGGACCTCATGGCCACATTGATCATGCAAAACTTTACACTAAGGACCTTTTCTTGGATGATTCTTTACATTCTTTTGGTTTTAAATTTTTTTCTTCATCTTAAATATTCTATTCTTGAAGCCATCATTTTTTCTCATGAAACCATCATTTCTCTTGAGTAGGATTATAATCTTCTATAAAAATGTATACTCTAGATCTAACAAACATATTTTAATAAATATAATAAATTGACGAAGAGCTACAATTTCTATAGGAAACATGTTTACTTCTACTATTATAGTATCATATGGAGATCAAATTTTAACTTAAATTTTTATGAGAAAAAGGTTTTTGATAATATTTCAATTGTCTTCATTGTGTTGTTAGAATTCTTAGTTGCCAAGCTATATTACAATTGTATAATAAAACTAGTTGAACAAGTTGATAATACATTTTCTTTTCGTTATCAAATGTTTAAATTTGTTCTTATGCACACTTATTGCAAATAGTGTACAAGGAATGCATGTTATTTAAGATACTTTAATAGATACAATATTGTTATGAGTTCAATACTTGTAGAAAGGGATAAGTTCAATTTGTTTAGAATGAATATATAAATCATCTTTGTGTGATCTTGCACCACATATAATTACCTTAGTCTTAATAACATTGACATTCATCTAAAAGGCAACATAAAAATAATCTAGAATTTTTAGCATGCTTATCATTTGAGCTTTAATTTGTGCTATTAAAACTAGATAAGCATAAAAATATTCTCCAATACATTTGAATTTATCTACTACTCCAACTCATCAACGGACATGCCAAATAAAGTGAGATAAAGTTGGCATCCTTATTTTACTCTAATAGAATTTAAGATAATCTTCTCTTAATTATTATAATTTAAGGACATTATTTGTACTAATCTATACAATTTTTGGATAGAATATACACATTTTAAAAAGTATTTAGATCTTTTAAAAGCTTTCATAATTTGTAATGATAACAAAATGAACAAAGTAGAGTTAAATCTTGTTATTTGGTCATTATTCTTGTTCAGGATATTATCTTAATGTAAACAAGTAATATATACTAGAGTGATGCTACCTAAAACTTGCCTATGAAAGTGCCCTCAATTTTGCCCAACTATTAACTCTTTTCTCCAAAATATTGGCTACTAATTTTTGCAAAAACATGGCTAATCATGATAGTCTATAGTTATTGATGTTACTTTTATAACCTTTTTTGAACAACATAATTGTCCTATCAATGTACTAATGTTCTTTGGAAGCTCATTTTGTATATTGCTTTCTAGACTTTTGTACAAACCAATGTTTCTTTCCACTTAAGAATCTAGCTTCAAGCATCTATTGCTTTGCTAGAAGCTAGTTCAGTATAGATATGTTTGAGATTAAATTAAATGTGAATAGATAGATCATGATTGAAATGGATGCCTAAGAACTTAGCAATTGTTGAAAAACTAGAATTTGATCTTTTATCATTCTTAATTATCCTAAGGAGTGCATTGGAGATGCAGTGCATTAATTAGAATAGTCATTTCTCTCAAAGAAGTTATGAGTTCGATACTTGCATTAGTACAGTAGCCTTCTAGTAGGACACTTTTATAGTGAATCACATTTGCTTATAGTATTAAAGAGTTGTGTTAGGTGCTTTTCATAAATTTCTTCTTCTTACCATATATAAAATTTGTATAAGTTTTTATAGTCTCTCAACTATCATAATCTTATTTACAAGTTGTATCAAACCAAAAATTCTCTTTCTTACCCCTAAACATTATACCACAAATAAGATTTTTATAATGTTCTTATTACTTTTTCTTTTAGCTTATGAAACTTGTTTGTATTCTTGTGTTAATTTTGTAAATTTTAGCGTTCAAAGTTGCTCCAACTTCTTCGTTTACAATTTCTCAACCACCGGTAAATCAGCTCCACAAGCATATGTAATAGCGTAATACCTTATGTCATTCAACTTCTTTATTGATAGATCACATCCAGTGATTATAAAGTATGCATGCATCACATATACGTGCCTGACCTGGTCTGTCCTGATATTCCACGTGCCCGAGCTAGGTGACATTAAACACACCATTTCATCTCACTTCGATGATGTTTATTGATGATGGCAATACCCTACACCAGCGGAGGAGCGTTTGGTTGCTCCTGGATTATGACAACGGTATCTAAATACAAGATAGTTAAGACAGACTAGCAGATAATTGAAAGAAATGGAGTCAAATTTGACAGAATGATTGCTTAAGAGGATGAAGTTGGGACCCAGATAAGATCGTCTTGAAAGATCCAGTGGCATACTTCGATGCCGCCGGGCTTGCCGCCGAGGGCGCGGAAGGCAGCGTGGTTGGGACTCCACACGGTGGTGTCCAAGTGGCAGATGCCGACACCGTGGTTGATCTTCTTTTGTACCTTAACCTTCTTATCATCTTTGTCATTGTCCTTCTTCTCATCGCTGCCCATCAGGTCCGCCTCGTAGACGCGTACTTTGGGTACGGAGTGGCAGTAATACATGAGAAACGGGAACATGCTCTGGTGGCACGACACCGACTGAGTCACGCCACCGCCGGCCAGCCCAGACACGGTGCCTACTGTCACGTTTCGGCGAGAACCGCGCGTGGATGCCGTGGTCATGACCTGCACATGCCCACCCAGAATTTGCTTGGCGAACTCAACCATGGCCTCTACAGACGTCACGCACCGCTTGGTCTCGCCCTGAGCAGGCGCCCGCTCGCAGTCGTAGACGGTGCCCCTCATCATTGTCTCCATGGACGAGTTGCTAGGAATCCGGAACAGCTTCAGCAGCCCCGGCAACGCCGCCGATGTCACGGGAAACTTGTCTGCCAGCGAGCGCGGAAGGAACGAGCGCTGCGGCATGTAGTCCTTCAGATCCGGAAGAGGCATGTGGGTGCCGGTTTTGAGTTTGCTCTCGCGGAAGAACTTGCCGGGCTGGACGCCAGGAGAAGTGGCAGTGGCATTGGTGGCGTAGATGCTGAATGAGGTGGCCTTCTTGTTGAAGTATTGCTTGAACACAGTGGTGGGGAGGGCGTACGCCTTGAAGCTGATATTAGGCTCCTGTGCTTTCTGCGCGTAGTTGGTGAAGGAATCGTTGCCGCGGAAGAATGTGTTGCCGTAATTGGAGAAGGCCACGGGTGTGGATCCCTTGGCGGCCTTGGCGTAGGTGGAGAAGGAATCGAAGCCAATGGCGGCGTCGTCGGCATACTTTGCGAACGATTCGGAGGCGCCGTTGGCGTCGCCGGCGTAGGTGCGGAACTCGTTGTGGGCGCTGTTGGCGTCGTCGGCGTAGAAACTGAAGCGCTCCCGGGCGCCGGTTCCGCCAACGTCGTATCTGCTGAAGGAGTTATTGAAGACGTTGGAGGCGTTGGCGTAGCTGGTGAAGCCGGTGACGACGGCTTTGGCGTCCTCGGAGTAGGCGGCGAAGTCGTTGTTGAAGACGTTGGCGCTGTCGCTGTAGGAGGTGAAGGACTGGTTGTCGGCGTTGGAGTTCTGGGCGTAGGTCTTGAACGTCTCCGACGGCTCGTTGCCGTCGGGGCCGTACGTGATGAAGGCGCGGGTACCGGCGTTGTCGCCGACGCCGTATTTCTTGAAGGATTCGTCGCCCACGTTGACGTCGTTGACGTAGTTGGAGAACTGCTGCTGCGAAGCGTTGCCGTGTGCGCCGTAGCTGTGGAAGGTGTCGGTGGCGACGTTCTCGTTGCGGGAGTAGTTGTTGAAGGACACGGTGGTGGTCTGGTACGTCTTAAACTGCTTGCTCAAGTAGTTGGTGAAGTTGCCGTCGGAGCTTGCCAAGTCCGCGGAGGCACCGCGGAGGGGACACAGGAGGTCCGCCGCGGCGCAGAAGGAGGAAATGCGGTGGTCGAGGCTGTTGTGCTCCAGCAGAGCCGAGAATACCGCCATGGACGTCGCATTCAACGGGGACGCCTTCTTTAGCAGAAACGTCGGCAGCGGCACCCCCGGCAGCTCTCTCCGCCAGAATCTCAGCAGAGACGCCTTCGCCGACAGTGGATGTGGCGTCCTTCCGCTGCATGCCGGCATCAAAATCTGCTTTCGAAAATACACCTTTTAACAAACTCGTCGCTTTGTTTTGATTACGAAAATTTGTAAAATGCATATACTCACCATAACCCAAAAGATTCCAGCGGTGAGGGAGAAAAGCCATTTGCTACCTGTTTCTTCCATCCCGGAGTCGAGTTTAGGAGGTTACTGCAATAACATAAGTACCGAGTGAACAAAGACTTGGATGGATTAAGGGCGACAGTCAGCGGCGGTGCTGAAAGCTTGGAAGACAGAAGCCGAAAGAGGGGGCCGTTCCGTTCCAGAATGCAAATAATAGGCTGAGGCTGTGGCTGTGGCCTGTGAGTCGCTTGCTGGTTGAGTTGAGGGAGGAGGCATGAACAAGATGTACAAAAGTTAAAAGAGGGATGGAGGGAGCAGAGCGTGGCAGTGTTTATCCACATGCCATGATTGACGATGGTCCCTTGTTTGCTGATGGGAATGGATCATTGCTTGGTTGAATTATTGAATGAAACTGAGCTGCTTTCCATGTGGACGCGACGGCCGGCCTCCTTTCTTTATGAAACGCACGCAGGAGGAGCATCATATTTCAGCGAGGTCCACCGGCGCAGCATCATGGACCAAAGCTACTTTCTGGTATCATCGCTGTGACATGCCAAGCCAAAGCCCAATAATTATCCCGAACCCAGTGACTACTGTTTTTGCAAAGCTATGCGCAACTTGCATAAAAAACAAAAAACATAAACCAAATCTCTCACGTCGTCAGAATTTTGGTTGCCTGGAATGAAGCAACTACCAATCCGAAATTTGTCTTGAATTCATTACTAGTAGTTGCGCCACACTTCAAATTTTGTCGGTCCCAATTGCAATGTACCTCTCGAAAAGCGTGGTACCAACTGGGCTTCTCATTTACCGCCAGGGTAAAGGGATGCGGAAATTGAACGCAGGTTACCTGACGAAAATCATTCCACTGTTAATCACAGAGACACATTGCCTTTGAAATTCGTATTTGCTAAGAGTTTCAAATTTGCAGGTATTTTTAAGCGTTGCGTTTCATGTTAAATGTGCAGTGAAAGTTTGGTTTGGGAAAGGGGAATCTTGAAATAACTTTAATACAGGTAGAATTCAATTATGATTTTATAAATCAGTATTGGTCATTCACTAAAAGTAAAACCATGATTTAGAGCTTTGAAATTAAGAGTTTACCATTAGACTACCAACATCTTCAACATGCTTGTTATAGTGAAACTTAACCTTGGTTAAAGAGTGGTTTGTGATGGGTAAGTCATATGATGTATTTCTTTATAATTTATTATATTGGTTAAAGATTGTGGCTTGTAATGTTTAAGTCATAGGGTGTCTTTCTTTATAATTCTTTTAAAGTATAATGCAGGTTATATCTTTTAGGGTGTGCTTATAGTCAAATTGTTTTAGGTTCTTACACCTTAAAAAAATTAGGCTTTAATATACCTTGTAGGAGTTGTTGGAACCAGAACTAGATAACTACATTTATCCTTAGGACATACCACCAACATGAAACTTAAGTAGAACTTTTATAACTTTATGCTAGCCACTAGAATGGAACCCATAACTTGGAGTTTCTAGGTCAAGAGTTTTTCCACTAAGCTAATACCCCATTATTTTTTTGGGGGTGTTAAAACTTTGAAATAATTATAATATAGGAATACCCATAATAATGAGGTGTTAGCCTAGTAGTAAGGCTCTTAATTTGAAAGCTCTGTGTCATAGGTTCAATTCTGGTGGGTAATGCTAAGTTATAAAGTTCTAATTGAACTATATATTTTAGGGTGTACATTATCATCATCATCTTAGCCTTGTCCTAATATCTTAGGGTGTACCTATATCCCTTCACCAACAAAGAAAATATAGGTATATCCAATATATATAATCCAATTAGAAGTTTATAATTCAACATTGTCCAGTAGAATTGAACCCATAACTTAGAGCTTTCAAATCAAGAGTCTTACCACTAGGCTAACACGTTATTGTTACCCTATTATTTTTTGAGTACAACTTCTTATTGTACTCACTTTTTCAATTCAATGGAAATCAAGACTAAGTGTGGTCTCAACATCATCACATATAGGTTTAAGCATCATACTTCCAAAATACAACATCATAAGCCCCATTTGCAACTCTTGGATATCTCTAGCAATCATTTGGATTGATAATCTAGCATGTGGACTAATGAGTACCAATATTGGATACGCGATATCGGAGATGCCAAAGCAATATCGGACATGCGATGTTGGAGCCTGTCTCATTGCCTATAAATAAGAGACAAGGGCACTTGGTTTGGTATTAGTTTTTCAATCCCTTAGCCAAACTTTTGCAGTTTTTCTATTCCAGAGTTAAAATTATTTTTGAGTGCCCACAGTAGGAGTCATAAAGTGAACGAATCTTTATTCAAGCATTGTGTACCTGAGCACACCTTGTGATTAAAAATAAAGATGAAATTTATGATAAACCTTGCAACATTCAGAATAGCTTAATTATTGCATTTCATGTGATTTACTATTATTCGATGCTTTTAATAGTTAATTGATGTTATTTCTATTGAATTATTAATTATTACTTATCAACGAATTAGCATGCCCAGCACGACCACTTCGAGCATACGTGGAACACTTGGTAACCTAGTAACAACTAGCGTTTGGTAATCCTAGTAGTGTTATACTAGTTCAGGATGTGTCCGGAGAGTGGGAACGGATGTTGGTGTTAGGATTTGATTTATATTAAAATTACAAAAATCCATTAGTTAATTAAATATTTTCATTGCACACACTTAGGAGATCAAGATAGAAAAGATAAAAAGCATAAAAATCATATACCTCAAGTTTACTTAACCATACAATCGTGCCTTCCAAGTAAAGCTTGGGAAGACAATGACTGCATAACCCATCCTTGTTCTGTGTAAGCGCATAAGCACTTAATCCTTGGAGTTTGACTGGATCGCGTATGAATGCTCGTATTCGTATGGTTGGATGTAGGGGTACCTCACTGCTCATCATTGGTGCTGTTGCTAAGGATTTTGTTGTTTGTGCGTTGATTAGAACTTAGGAAATCTTTCCATCGTTGAGACGAACCCTTAGAGTTAACTATCCTACAATTACTGGAGAAGGGTATCACACACTGAATAATCAATCATGTCTCTCTTTTTTATGAGAGTGCTTCATCGACTAGGTCCGACACCATGAACAATTGGAGGTAGGATGCACATGATGATCCGCTAGTGTCCCAACAGTTTTGCTTGGTATACGCTCATCCTAATGAGTATATACCAGACTTTACCTTTATCCTCCACTAGGATGAACAATTGCGATGGCGTGATTTAGAAGGTAACATAGTATTACCTCCCGATCGCTTAATCCTGAGCATGCTTCTTCATGTTCTCACACGAATTGGCATGCAACACTTACAGTTAGAGTACGTTGTGCATGAACATGATTCAAGAGAGTATCTACCCATAGAGGCATAACATCAGAGGGATCTACAATAGGAGAGACATTACAAATCCATGAAGGGGAAGTGGTCTTAGGATGTCCCATATGTCCTAAGTGAAAATGAGGGTTGTGAACCTGTCTCAGGAGGTTTTCAACAAAATAATGTTCCTCTCGTTGACTTCAGTCAAGGAGTTGGGTATCAAAATCTTCATTCAACTATTCATAACCCAGGTTCTGCTACCAATGAATACAAAGGATTTGAAAAAGGAACACGAACACATGACAATGATGGACATTCCAATCGTAACAATGACCAAGGTCGTGATCACCAAAGAGAAGATGACAGGCGTTGTCGCGGTGCTAGTCCTCCTTCCTCTTCACCTTCATCATCTCCTTCCCCCTTTCCTTCGGGATCTGAACACAATCGCAAAGGATGAGACCATGAGGATAAGGGTAGGCGCAATAGAAATCATCGACAAGAAAGTAAAGAAAGGGGGCAAGGGCATTTCAAAGAGACACATCATGAAAGAAGGAAAAGTAGGAAATAGCATAGGCATCATAGATGTCATAGACAACATGATTATGATGAACCCCTACTCACCGCTTGAAGTATGTTAGATATCACAGAGGCTATTAGGATCCCAACTAGGCACTAAATAAATAGTAGGATCAAAAGACTAGACATGAATAACATCCCATGATTTGAAGGGGGATACAATGCTAATCCTAAAAACCATTTACAAGCATTCCACAATGCATGTGCCTTGCAAAATATAGAAAAAAAGTGGCAAAAGCTAAAGTTGTTTCCACAGACATTGATCAAGGACGTGGAAAGCTAGTATTGATTCTTAGAACTGAAATCCATTCGTCGATGGAGTACCATGTTAGAACTATTTAATGATAAGTATCAAACGTACTCTCGGGTGTCCAACTTGCATAAGCAAATCCAAGGATGGAAAGAAGGAGGACATGAACCCTTGGATGCTGCCATGGGCTGATATTATACATTATTACATCATTGCCTTGGCCATGGTTACTCGCAAAAAGAACAACTACACCATCTAGTAGATGGGCTTAGGTACAAAATGCGAAGAACCCTTGGGACTTATGCCCAAGGAAGGCTATCTAAGCTCAGAGCCCATCAAATACAAAGATTATTGGAGCAAGTTGTCAAGGAGGAAGGTGAGTCGAGGAAAAGAGAAAGTGCAAAGGAGTACAACAAAGATCTTTCCCTCTAAAAGAAGGAAATTAGATTTTGTGAAGATGAAGAAGAGTCACCACTTGAAGAGATGGTGAATAGAAAGACTTTGCTTATTCAAAAATTTGCATTAGAAGTATTGGCAAAGGTGGATAAAATGTGGAATTCCCTAGATGACAAATTTCAAACCATCTTAAAAATAGTAGATGAGTCTAGAGAACAAAGTAGTGACCGAGAGAGAAGGAAAAAGAAAGAAGTTGAGTATGCATGTAACAAGGGTAAGGGCAAAGTTGCCATCATCAAAGAGGTTGTGGATTCAGACACAGACGATGATGGCGGATGCGAGATTTTCCAATATGACCATCCTAAGGGATGTTGCCTACTGGTGTCACATCTACAAGAGTTTGGGGTGCATGCACTAAATCCAGAATTAAACAAATGGTAAGCACCCAGAAGGTTACCTTATCCTCAAGGTAACCTAAGGCAGTTCCACCAACCCTTGACATATTATTCAAGTGGAGCTCCACCAAAATTGAACAAATAGTATCAACGGTGACAACACCCATAGTCATGGGGAATGCCACCACTACATCCATAGTACCCTTACCATCAACCTGACCCATACAAGTATTATGTTCAGTAGTCGATCTCTCCAGGTGACTCTACTAGTCACGTTACTCTTCAGCCTCACTACCAGACCCTTGAATACTATATAACTTCTTCTTTTAGGGGTGATGCTCCACATACGTCATTTGATCGCATCTCTTCCACCCTCAGCTACATTGCCACATACTCCAACTATGCAAGGTGAGCTTCCTACCCAACCATAGCAACATAACGCTATAAGGGATGTCAATCTTCAACCTACCGTTGGTTTGGACAACCAATCAAAGAAGAGACCTTTCTTTAGAACCAACAGTCCAACCAAGTCTTTACAACCATAAGCGACTAATTGTCCAAACACCTTGCCATCGTTTGAATCTTTGGAGCTTCCTTTGAACTAAACACCGCACTCAACGCACATGGTTATGTTAACCCACGCCATCACTAATTGGATTAAAGCTGGTCATCTTCCTAGGAAACTCTTTGATCCTAGAAGTCCTCTTATATATTTGCAAATCGTTATAAATGAGCCTTGCAAAGCTCTTTTGGATTCAGGTTCTGGTGTTAAGTTAATCTCTCAAGAAATGTACAAAGCTTGGAACCTGCCTCCATTAAAGAAGAGTAATATTCATTTAGATTTGGCTGACCAGTCCATCGCTGTTCCATTGGGACTAGTAGAGGACATTATCACCACTGTTTGTGGGTGGTCATATCAAGCCAATTTCTTAGTGATTCAAGTTAATTGCAAGGGGGACTTCCCAATCATAATGGGAAGAGCATGGCTAAGTACGATTGATGCGTGCCTAAGAATACATGATCTTTCCCTAGAGATATCAAAAGAAAATACATTTGGGAAGATCGACAAGAAGAAAGTTCCATGCATCGCATATAGTGACACTGGGTGCAACTACATGTAGAAGTCCTGGTTTGTACAATGCTTAACATTACCTACATGCAACTAGTGTGCGCAAGTAACTAACATAAAAAGATGCCTGTATGCAGCAGCCACCAGATAGGAAGACACCCAATGGCTGAAAGCTGACCAAGAGAGTAATTCAACTTTATGCATGGAACCAATTGAGAGCTTGACTTGTGCCTATATCGATAGCATAGATGTATTAAAGCAAGTCCACCGCCAACTTCCAAGTATTGACACCGAAAATATCAACTAGGGAAAGTTAGAAATCCTTGATGAGTTTAAGCAAGAGCCCATTGAATTAAAACTGTTACCCACCAGTATGGAGTATACATTTCTCAAGAATGGAAAATGGATAATCATTAATGCTAAGCTCTCTTCTCAACAAAAAGAAAGACTGCTAAATATGGTAAACAAATGGTTGAAAACCTTTGCTTGATTACATCCTGAATTAACTGAAATAGATTCTAGAATATGCTAACATAGAATTTACATTGACCCCTCTATGAAGCCTCAACAACAACCGCAAAGACGATTGAACCCAAAGCTTAAGCAAGTAGTTAAAGAAGAAATTGAACAACTTCTAAAGGCTAAGTTCATCTACCTCATTGCTGACAGTGAATGGGTTAGTCCATTAGTCATTGTGCCTAAAAAGGGAGGTAAATAAAGGGTGTGTATAAACTTTAGGCTATTAAACATGGCAACATTTAAAGACCATTTCCCATTGCCATTCATTGACCAAGTCTTAGATACCATTACAGGGCATTGCTCTTATAGTTTTCTGGATGGTTATAGTGGGTACAATCAAATTCAAATAGCACTAGAAGACCAAGCCAAGACTACATTCACAAGTCCTTGGGGGACATTTGCATATAGGCAGATGTCATTTGGCTTGTGTAATGCTTTAGCAACATTTCAACATTTGGTTCTTAGTATATTTTAGTAGCAAATAGGAAATGGTTTGGAGGTTTTTATGGATGCTTTCTCCACCTATGGGGTAGACTTTGAATAAGCAATGGACCGATTAGAGCAGGTATTGAAACGATGTGTAGAAATCAAACTAAGGCTCAATTGGTAGAAAAGCTACTTAATGGTCTAAGAGGGCATTGTATTAGGGCAGAGAATTTCACAAACAGGGATGGAGGTAGATCTTGAAAAAATTAAGGTCATCTAAGGAATCACTCATCAACCTGAAACTATAAAAGACGTTCGATCATTCCTTAGACATACTAGCTATTATAGATGCTTCATCAAGAACTTTTCGAAGATTGCAAAACCATTGGTAGAATTAATGAAGAAGGACGTATCCTTTGAATGGACCAAGGAATGTGAGCTAGCTTTCCAAACCTTGAAACAGAAACTTGTAGAAACACCCATTCTACAAGCTCTTGATTGGTCCAGACTATTCCATATAATGACTAACGTGTCCAATTTTTCTTTAGGAGCCATACTTACATAGTTAGATGATCAAAAACGTCCCTATTACATTCGCTGCGCAAGTCAAAGTATTGCTAGTGCATAACTTAGCTATATCACAAAAGAAAAAGAGTTAATGGTAGTGGTGTTTGCACTAGAAAAATTTAGGCACTATGTATTAGGCTATAAGGTATTTGTACACATAGATCATAGTGCAACTCGGTTCCTTATGAATATACCAATGGTGAGCCCTCATGTCATACGATGGATGGTGATCTTACAAGAGTTTGATATCATGATAGTAGATCATAAAGGCATTGAGAATGTTGTTGTTGATCATTTATCTCGATTGTGATGGGACAACAAAGAGGACAAATATCCAATTTTTGATCACTTCCCTGATGAACTCCTCTTTGTAGGTGTAATAAACAATCAATTACCCACAAATAAAAATTTGTATAATAGCATTCTTTCCTCTCTTCTCACACAAGAAACACCATAAGGGCTTGACATTAAAAAGAAACAACAGTTTCTTCACAAGGTCAAACATTTCATGAAAATCAACGGACACCTTTACAAGGTATGTTCCAATGGCTTGGTTTGATGGTGTGTTCCCGATATAGATCAATTGTAAGTTCTCCAAGATGCTCATGAGGGCCCTTGTGGGGGTCATTATGCTAGGAGATGAATAACCATTAAATTCTTTCTTGCAGGATATTATTGGCCTACATTATTTTGGGACACCCATCATTTTGTCCAATCTTGTGAGTGCTGCCAATGCAATGGGGGAATAACTACTAGAATGGAGGGTCCACAATAATTGATTCAACCCTTAGAACCCTTTGACATATGGGGTATTGATTTTATGAGGCCTATTACACCGATGTCTAATGGAAAAGTATACATTGTTGTTGCTGTTGACTATTTTACAAAGTGGGCAGAAGTAGCCACTGTTACTGACTGTACATCATCTATCGCTGTAAAATTTGTTCAAGAATAAATTGTAAACAGGTTTGGCATGCCTTGTGCACTTATTTCTAATAATGGTACACATTTTACAGGTGCAAATTTTTAGAAGTTGATGCAATGCGTAGGAGTTGAGCTTAAGCTGACTACACCATATCATCCTCAAGCGAATGGTCAAGTTGAAGTCACCAATAGGGAAATCACAAAAATATTGACATGAACCATTAGCAAATATAGGCAAGACTGGAGGACCAAACTAAACGATGCTCTTTGGGCCTACCGCTTCACGTGAAAACTCCCTATAGGCTATTCTCCCTATGAGTTAGTGTATGGTAAACTTCCAATACTTCTTATCCAAGTTGAGCTCCGCACACTATCTACAACATGTGACCTTAACCTTGATCTTAATCTAGCACAAAAAGAATGGTTAATGAATCTTAACCTACTAGATGAAAATCGATTAGCTACTCTATCATCCAACGAATTGCACAAGGCCTTCAACAAGGAACGTCATGACCTAAGAATTAGAAAAGTTACATACCAACTAGGAGATAAGGTTCTTTATTGAAATCCTACACATGTGCCACAATGAACTAAATTTCAAACGCTATGGGAAGGACCTTATATCATTCATGAAACTTTTTCTTTAGGGGCCATGATGATCTATAAACTGAAAGCCTGGATAGGAAATTATTGGTCAACATCCAACAAACAAAACCTTTTCATGAGCCTAAAATAGCTAGTACTAACACTACCTCTATTAATGGACAACCTTGCTCATTATTTCGGATCTCCTCCTTCCAACTTGGTTGTGGAGAAGATGGCCACCAATGCTGATTATTCTAAGACCTCAGTTTCTTTTGTCCTTTTTGTTTTACACATTTTTTCATATTTACTTGTTTTTGTTTTACACCATCGTTAACATTTTTACTATTTCTTTTTCTGTTACATTTTTTTTGAATTATTTTCACTCATCACATAATAAGTGCTCATGATGGTGGGTTGGACTATAATGGTGTTGATTGCTAATGTTTGGTTTTTACCTTTGCCTTTTAATGTTGATGCTAAGATATGGTTTCTTTTGATAAAATAGGCAATGAGTCCACATCATCCATTCATCCATTCAACTCTATGGTCTCCCTTTGTTTTGGAAATGTACTATCCCTTTTTCTAAGCAAAATTATTAATGAATTTGTGGCTTGGTATTCTTCAAACCAAGGAAAGATCGTAATGGATTGAAAAGGGTGTGACCTCAAGGGGATTCGACACGTTTTTGCTAGCTATTCTCTTGGGTACTTGAATGTTTTTCATAGGTTTTACACTATTCCGCTGTTGACTAATATCAGGAAGTTGAATGAATTAAATAAGTCTTTGCATGGTGTGGTAAAATTGGTGGGAATAAAGGAACATAGGCTATAAGCATTGGTTATGGCACTGGAAAGACATGTTACCTATGCCTGAAGGTTTCCTCTAACTAAGGCCCTTTCTCACTTCCTACTTCTCTATTCTTCTCTTGTTGGAATGGTGGTGCCTCTGTGGAAGCATTCTTGTTGCTTTAGGAGGATGGGTTGGTCAAGTGTGTTGATGCGAAATCACTAGATGTGGTTAGTTGGAATATGTATTTGGACTGAATTTTATTAAGTCACCTTAACCACATACTACATAAGGGACTTTACACAACCTTGATTTCAGGATTCCATTCCATTTTCTCTTCTCTTTTCATATTTCTTCCCATATTCCACCTCATTTCTAGTTTTATGATTAGTCTATATCTTGGTCGATGCATTGTTATTCTTTGGTAAATTCTTGTGGGTGAATTCTTAATTATTGTCTCCATATGTCATTCGTAGAGCGTAAGGACTCTTTGGTTTGTGGGTTTGTTAGGGCATAAAGGGTATGAGCCTACTTTGGGGAGGATCCACTGGCATTCCTTTTTGGTGCAATTGTTAAGTTCTTTCCCTTACAAATTTCTTGTAGTCAACTATTTCTTGTTTCACCCCATCTATGACATCCATTTTTATTTGCCATTCTATGCATTTTTATTGGCTTCACTATTGTTATTCCTCTTATCTTCCTTTTTCTTTCATTTTCCATCCTATTACTATCAAAGGTTCACTCTTAGTTGTGGGTGTTCCTGTTGCAAATTTTTCGATTCCATTACTTATCTTACCCCTACACCTTTGATAGTTATCAGTTACAAACCTTTAACCCAGTATCTGCATACCCAAAACCTAGCCAATGTGCTTCATATTGAGGCAAGGTATCAATTACATTATATCTTATCTAGCCTTGCTAATTCGTGATTGTGTTGTGTGTGTAGATGAAAATCACATGAATAGTGGACTGGGATAGGAGGAAGTACTCAAGATGGGCCAGAGAAAAAGCATTTATGCAAGGAACAAGCTTGGTCATGTGGCCATGGATGAAAAATTGTGTGCACAATTTTGACATCAGCAGCAACACGCCTCATTTTCTTTTCTCTCTTTCTCCCTTCAAGCTATCAAATGAGGGTCTAGATGTCATCTATGTATAGTGTTTACCACAATGGTTATGAACACCAATGCTATAATATGTTTTTCGATCTATTCACTGGGCACTTTGAGTTTATCATTCCATGTCACCGTCAGTTGTCGTTCAGTCAATAATCCCATACATTCCCAATAGTTTGTAAGGAACTCGATGATGAGTTTTTATTTAGTTGTGGGGGTATTATTAATACCAATATTAGATCCTTGATATTAGACCCCTGATATCAGATACATGATATCGAACATGCAATGTCAGAACTTGTTTCATTGCCTATAAATAAGAGATAGGGGCACTTGGTTTGGTATTAGTTTTTCAATCCCTTAGCTAAACTCTTGTAGTTTTTCTATTCTAGAATTAGAATTATTTCTAAGTGCCTGCAATAGGAGTCATAAAGTGAATGGATCTTTATTCAAGCATTATGTACCTGAGCACACCTTGCGACTGGAAATAAAGATGAACTTTATGATAAACCTTACAACCTCCAAAATAGCTTAATTATTGAATTTCATGTTATTTATTGTTATTAGATGCTTTGAATAGTTAATTGATGTTATTTCTATTGAATTACTAATTATTACTTATCAATGAATTAGCACACCCAGCACGACCACTTTGAGCATATGTGGAACACTTGGTAACCCAGTAACGACTAGCATTTGGTAATTCTAGTAGTGTTACATTGGTTCACGATGTGTCCGAAGAGTGGGAACGGATGCTCATGTTAGGGTTTGATTTATATTAAAGTTACAAAAATCCATTAGTTAATTAAATATTTTTATTTCACACACTTAGGAGATTAAGATAGAAAAGATAAAAAGAATAATAATCATATACCTCAAGTTTACTTAACTATACAATTGTGCCTTACAAGTAAGCTTGGGAAGACAAAAACTACATAACCCATAAGTACATAAGCACTTAATCCTTGGATTTTGACTAGATCATGTGTGAACGCTCATATTTATATGATTGGGTGTAGGGATACCTTGCCACTCATCATGGACTCTATTCTTGATGATTCTAAATGTTGGTGTTAACATGAATCAAACTTTTTCTAAGTTTTAGAGTTGACACAGATTCCACATCTTGTAAGATCCTAATTGATACATCCTAGGCTCCTATAGCATCATAAGGTTCAAATTTGGAAAATTTGGTAGTTTGACCTCACAATTTTTCTAACTATTGGAGGTGACATAGATTCTAAATCAATCTTCCTTCAATACTACAATAGAAAACACCCTCAAAATAGCCTTGCAAGATACATTTTTGGCCTTTGAAGTCCTTTAGGGACTATTTATAAGTATATTCCAACATTTTGACATTAATTCTAGTAACTTTAAAAAAATCTTGGAAGAAGTTTAAAATGTTTTCTAAGTATTGCTAATGTCGACACTACATTAGCATTAACGCTAATATCACCATGTCTAGGACTCCCAAATCATACCAAAACTACATTCTAACATGTGCAATGACATCGTAGGGCTAGAATGACTCATTAGTAGTAGTTTTAACACTCTAGGCTTCTAGAATTGGTACTTTATTGCAAGTTTTCTGAAACTTGGAAAATTAACATTTTGGCTAATTAGGGAACATTGGCAAAATTAGAACTTATCTCAACATCTCTAAATCATTCCATACACCAAGTTTGTAAAATTCCATTGGTTTATAGGTCCCTTGGTACTTGCACGAGGTCACTACAACTCTTTAAAAGTGCAATTTCAACCTTTTGGGATTTAGAATTTTTAGCCTAAAAAATCACTAAAAATTTTAATAACTTTGGTACCTACACCACTACTAACACTAGTGTTAGTGTGGATGTCACTCTAGTGAGATTTACACAAACACTTCAAAATGACATCCCATAACATCTACAAATCTACATGGCCCCTTGCCTTTACCTTGGCAACCTAAGACGTTAGTTTGGAGGCCAAACGAGGCTCCAAGAGCTCACAAATCTAACTCTAGTGAAATGACCAAAAATTTCACTAAGTATGGATACTTGTGCTCTTGAAACTCATGATATTACATCATTGAGTGTCATGTTTGACATTTTAGCTTGTTCTTAGACTTCTTGTGCTCCTCGACATTGTTCTGATCTCATCTCAACTCATTCTAGTAGTAATCCAAGTTTCTTAGAAGTTGGAAGATGAAAATTAGAAAATTATCAAAAAATTTTCAAAGTGCCTTCCCAACGTTGACATTGATGTCAACATCAATACTAGTAGTGCTAACATCATTAATCATAATGACAATAATTATGCATCTAAGATCTTCTCTCAACCTCATGGCTCTCTTAACATTGTCTTTGCATCATTCAACATTAGTTTGAAGGGTGAAACAAGGTCTAAAACATGTAGAACCAACACTCAGCAAAAAAACATTAAAATTTTTATAAGTGCTAGTGATGTTGATGTTGATGTCAGCATCACTTTTGGTGGAATTGGGCATTGAGAAAAATGTTGATAAAAAATTTTTATTTTTAAACTCCAAGATGAAACTACACTTAACTCCAAGTTTAACTTCAGCAAATCTAACATAAAATTGACAATTTTTAGCCTATAAATATGAGCTACAAATACAAATTAGGGGTTGATTTCTTGAGATTTGATAGTGCTTGTTGGATTTTGGAAGATCAAGAACACAAGTACCTACTACCATCACAACACCTCTATACTTCGTGACCACCTTTTGTACATTTGACATGAATTTAGAGATAGAATTTTCAAGCTTCCACAACACTTTCCAGAGTTAGAATTTTTTCAGCTCTAGTGTTAATGATGAGACCCTTAGCCGAAATAGCCTCATTTAAGTTTAGAATTAACTTCAGCTTATGTCTACAGCTTCCCCATTCATATCGTAACCCTTAAGAGTTTAATTTTGTCCTTCAAATCTATAATTTGCCCAAGATTTGAGCTTCTTTAACTAGTTTCATTATACTTACGTTTTACACCTACAACTTATAATTTAGTTCTCATATTGTGGCATCCCATTTTTATTATTCTATACTCATTTACTTATATTCTATACTTACACTTTTTTCTATTTCTTACATCACATTATATACTTAGTTAAATTTTCAACATTTTATACTTAGCTATTTTTCACATAAAAATCCCATTTTTCAGGGAGGGACCTGAGATCCTTCTCTATACATAATAATATTAATATTTTAATAGTGTATGATGTTTTATATAGTTTTATATTTATCTTTATCCTATCACTCACACTCCATTCCACACTTAGTTTGTTTTCTAATAATTCATGCTTAGTCATTTTTAATAATTAAAACTTTACTTTTGCATTGTTGTCTTGTCGTTTCTTAGTTCGTGTGTAGTAGGCTAAGTCCATATTTGATTGAAGGTTTCATGCCACTTCATTTCATTATCATTGATATATTGAAAGATACATCAATCTAAAGACCATTGACGATTGTGTGCCAAGTATTCCAACAATTAGGTGAAGGTGTCATTATAGGAGTATAAAGAATATTTCTACAAAAACACTTATAAAGGATAAGTAAACAATGATATAGACCATATCTTAAACCTGTTTACTTTAAAATTTTAGGCTTATTTTACAAGAGGAATACAAATAATAGGTATATTGACATCAATTCTTACCTATAGATCCTCAAACATGCATCAAAATTTTTATCATCATTTTAAATTTTACTAATTTTGCTTCAAAATTGTGGGTCATATTTTTGGAACTTGAAATGAAAATAGAAATACAAATTCTTTACTAAGGTCTACAAAAAACTTGAATGGTCTTTAATATACATGAAATGTTTTTCCAATGTTTAATTTTAATATGTTTTTAAGAATCATGAAAACCTCTTTAATGAAGTAACTTAATGTATATACTTCTAATTCAAAAAATTGAAGCAAACATTTTATTTGAACATCATATTCAAGTTAATTATAAAAACGAAAAGTGACATAAATTGATGAATTTGTAATTTCTACAGGTACTATATCTATTTTTACTAATAGAATATCATATTAAATCTTGACATTATTTCTAAACTTATTTCAATTATCTTTATTGCTTCTAAGCTTCATAACAGTATATTAAAACTAGTTGAACAAACTAATTATATATTTTCTTTTGGATGTTTCAGATCCAAATATGTTTTATCACATATTTAAAGTGAAGAATGTATAAGCATATGTATCATTTAAGAACCTTTAAGAAATACATTCTTGGCATAATTATCTATCTAAGAACACAATGTCCTAACATTTATAGAAGGGAACAATCTAAATATTCCACTACCAAGGTAAATATCGTACCTATGGGATTTGATACTACATATCATTATTTTGTTTTTGCTAATATCAACTTTCATCCTTGAGACTACACATAAATGATCTAGGATTTGTACTGGTGTATATTCCATTTGGACATTTGTTTTTGTTGTTAAGATTATACATAAAAAAAACTAAAATCATGATAATCATCCTAGTCTTGTCCCAACAAAATAGGGTTAGCTACATAAGTTATTTTTTGTCATTTGCCTCTATGAAGAGCTAGATCTTTATTTATTTATAGTTTTTTCAAATCATCTTTGATTAGTTTTCTCAATGTCTTGATTATTGTACATCATATCTAGGGAATGCCCTGGCATTTGCAAAATTTGAAAAAGAACTCATCCATAACATTTAGCAAGGTTTTACAACCAACTACCATGTTATGCTAATCCTCTTCCTTTCATATTTGGACTTGGAACTAGCATTGGTAGAGTTACATAAAAAAATTCTTTCAATCTTAATGAACTCTTGTGCAATTAAATTTATCCACTACTCCAACTCATTGATGAAAATGCTAAATATATAGCATAAAGTAGAAATCCTTGTTTTACCTTAATAAACCTACTTAGCACATAACCTTTTCCTAAGTATTGTTATATAATAATAGGATTTGCACCCACCTATATAATTTTGAATAATAGATACTAGTTCCTCTAGGATATTTATATCCTTTAAACACTTCATATTTTATAATTGGAAAATAGAATAATAACCTCTTAGAAAACTTTAGAAGCATAGCATTAACATAAACTTTAGAAGCATATTTATTAAAATGTACCTAAACATTATTCAATTCTTTTTCTGAATATATTTTCTTCCTAGACTTCTATGCAAATCACATTGAAGAAGATCTACATAGAAGCATTAAGTATTCATTACTAATGGGATGCAATATTGCATGGGCCACGATATCGTGTACGCAATGTATCATACACGATATCGCGTCTTTCCCGTGATATTGTGTACGCGATATCGCAGTCCACCATCATTTCTATAAATAAGAACTAGCTCTCCCTTGTTTCTCACTCTAGATCTAGACCCTTAGCGAAACTCTAGTAGTTTTACCTCTCCAAAGATAGAATAATTTCCATGTTCCCATAGTAGGAGCTCCAAAGTGAACGGATCTTTATTCGAGCACATATTGTACCTGAGCACAAGTTTGTGTATGACAATAAAGACAAACTGTTGGATAAACCTTGTAGTGCATGGACTAAGCTAAATAGGACTTTAATTATTATTATTTATTGTTCATTGTTTAAATTCTTTATTAGTTAATTAATCTTTCTCAACCCTCAACACTCCTAAGTGCATTCAATACGACCGCTTTGAGCATGTGCGTTACGCTTGGTAATCCCAGGAACAAATAACATTTGGTAATCCCAGAAGGTTGCATCGGCTCAGGGTGTGAACAGTAAGTGGGAACGGATACTGATGCTAGGCATTAGAACTTAGTTAGTTAAAGTTAGTTACTTAGTCTCTTCACCCTTTACCTCATTAGCATAGGCAATAAAACATAAAAGACATAAAAATCACATACCTCAGACTTACTTAACCATACAACCATGACAAATACAAGTAAGTCTGGAAAGACAACGAATGATTAACCTTAGGTGTTTCATAAGGCGTGTAGGCACTTAGTTTGCGGAGTTCGACCGGATCGCACGTGTAACGCTCGTATTCATATGGTTGAGTGTAGGGGCACCTCGCCACTCATCATTGGCTCTGTTGCTAGGGACTAAGTTGTTTGTGCGCTAAGTAGAACATAGGAAATCATCCACATCATTGGGAAGCTTAAACAAACCCTTAGGATTAATCAGAAGAAAATTTAAACAACGGTCAATAGCACATCGACAAAATAACAATGTCTTCTTATTCTCATAAAAGCACTTCACCACCTAGGGATCACACAAGAGACAGTTGGCGATCTAACATGCATAACCAAGAACCACCAGTTCCTCAACAATATCGGGTGGTATATACTCATCATGATGAATATATACCTGATTTTACTTTTATCCTCCATCAGGAAGAACAACTACGTTGGAGAGACCTACAAGGTAACATAGTATTACCCCTAGATTGGGCAATCCCTAACATGATCCTTCATGCTCTTGCACATATAGGCATGACACAACTATACATTGAATACGTTGTAGGTGATTTTGACACAAGGGATTACCATCCTCCAGTAGCACAATGTTTAAGGGATTCGTGGCAGGAGAGCTACCATACATCATTGAAGGGTAAAGGGGTCCTGCACGTCCTAAGTGAAATTGGAGATGGTGAACCAATTATAACTAGTTCTCCATCAAATAATGTTCCCCTTCCTCACAATGGTGAGGAGGTAGGATATCAGAACCTACACTCTACAATTCACAACCTTGGTTTTGATGCCCATGAACACCAAGTGTTCATTGAGGGAACAAAAATACATGACAAGGATGGGCATTTGGATTGTTATCATGATTAGGGCCATAACCATAGAAGAGAAGGTGAGAAACATTGTCATGGGGATGGTTCCCCTTATTCTTCTCCTTCATCACATCATCCACCTTCTCCTTCCACATCAGGACGTAGTCACAAAGAGCACAATGGTGAGGATAAGGGTAAGCAAAATGAGAGACCTTGACGAGAGAGTTGAGAGTGAGAACGAGGGCATTCTTGAGAGTCAAGGCATAGAAGGGAAAGTAGGGAACCATGTAGGCATCATAGACGTCATGAGAGAGATGATCATGATGAACCTCTACTAGCAACTTGGAGTATGTTAGACATTATGGAGGCTGTGAGAATACCTACAAGACACCAAAAAGACAGTTAGATCAAGAGACTAGACATGAGCAATATCCCATGGTTTGAGGGGGGATACAATGCTGATCCGCAAAACCACTTATAGGCATTCCACAATGCCTGTGCCTTGCAGAATATTGAAAATGAGTGGCAGAAGTTAAAGTTGTTCCCTAGGACACTCATAAAATAAGTAGAGAGTTGGTACCAGTCCTTAGAGCTGGAAACTATTAGGAGGTGGAGTACAATGCTAGAATTGTTTAACGATAAATACAAAACGTACTCCAGAGTGTCCAACTTGTGTAAAAAGATCCAAGGATGGAAGAAGGGTAATCACGAACCCTTGGATGTTGCCATGGGCTGATATTACACATTGCTACATCATTGCCTGGGCCATGGTTATGCACAACGGGATCAACTCCGCCACCTCGTAGATGGGCTAAGATGCGAAACTAGGAGAACCCTTGGGACATATGCCCAAGGGAAATTATCTAAACTTAGGTCCCATGAAATTCATCGATTGTTGAAGCAAGTAGCTAAAGAAGAAGGGGAGCTATGAAAAAGAGAAAGCACGGAAGAATATAACTGCAGTTCTTCCCTCCAAAAGAAGTAACTAAGATTCTGTGAGGAAGAGGATGAGTCACCACTTGAAGAGTTGGTAAATAGAAAAACCTTGCTACTTCAAAAGCTAACAACTGAAGTGTCAGCTAAGGTAGATCAAATATGGGACTCCTTAGATAGTAGATTTGAAACCGTTCTCAAAATTGTAGAAGAGTCTAAGGAGCGAAGTAGTGACCATGATAAGAAAAAGAGGAGATATTTAAGCCATGCACATGACAAGGGTAAGGGAAAAATGACTATCACCGATGAGGTTGTGGATTCAGATATAGAAAATGACGGTGGATGTGAGATCTGCCAATATGACCATCCTAAGGGATGTTGCCCAATAATCTCACATCTATAAGAGTCTGGGGTGTATGCACTCAACCCAAGACTTAACAGATGGCAAGCACCCCGAAGGTTACCTTATCCCCAAGGTAACCCAAGGCAATTCCACAAACCATTAGCATATTATCCAAGTGGAACTCCGCCACAACCTATCGGGCAACATCAGCAGTGGAAATACCCACAGTCATGGGGGATGCCACCGTCGGGGCAGCAATACCCTTACTGGCAACCAGACCCATATGGCTATTACGTGCAGTAGCCAGTTTCTCCAAGTGACTGTATGGGTCACGCAACCCCACAACATCACTACCAAGTTAGGGAGTATTTTAGGACTCCTTCTCCTCTGGGAGACAGACCACATGCGTACCATCCTCTGAATCCATCCGCCACCCATACACTGATAGTTCCACTACCACCCACTCCAACAATGCAAGGGGAACTCCCAACTCAACCACAACAACATAATGCTACGAGAGCTATAAACCTTCAACTCGCTATTGGTTTTATCAACCGTACGAAGAGAAGACCTTTCTTCGAGACCAACAGCCCAAACAAGCTCTCACAACCACAAGCAGTTGAGTTTGTGTGTGCTCCTCCAACAAATAAGGCTTCAGAGCTCTCTTCAAATCAACAACAGGGTTCAATGCATACGATTATGTTAACACATACCGTTACTGATTGGATCAAGGTAGGCCACCTTCCCAGGAAACTCTCTGACACTGGAAGTCCCTTAATCTACCTCCAAGTCACCGGGAACGAACCATGTAAGGCTCTTCTTGACTCAGGTTCTGGAGTCAAATTAATATCATGAGAAATGTATAAAGCCTGGAACCTACCTCCACTCAAGAAGATCAATATTCAACTAGAGCTGGCTGACTAGTCTATCACCATTCCCTTGGGATTGGTGGAGGACATCGTTACCACAATGTGTAGTTGGTCATACTCGGCCAATTTCCTAGTGATAGAAGTCAACAGTAACAAAGGGGACTTCCCAATTATAATGGGGAGGGCATGGCTTAGCACCATCAATGCGTGCCTAGGAATTCGTGACCTTTCCTTGGAAATATCTAAGGAAAAAATTTATGGAAAGATCGAGAAGAAGAAAGTTCCATGCATCACATACAGTGACTTAGAGGGTGATGACATGGAGAAATGCTCAGCATCTTCTGCATGCAACTGGTGTGCCTAAGAAACTTAGATACAAAGGTGCTTGTATGTAGCAACCACACAATAAGAGAACACCTAGTGCTTGATAGCTCATAAAGAGAGTAGCCCACCAACATGCATGGAACAAACTGGAGGAACAACTCACACCCACAACGAAGGCATAGATACATTGGAGTATGAGTGTCGTTGACATCCATCTCTTAACCTGAAAACATCAATCAGGAGAAGTTGGAGACTTCTTAAAAATTCAAATAGATGTTCGTTATTTCAAATCTCTCCCTTTCCATTTAGTCATGGGGGAGATGGCCACCTATGCTGATCATTCAGGGCCCTCAGTTCTTTTTAGTTTTTGATTTATGAATTTTTGTTTTACACATTTTTGTTTTACAAATTCCTTTAACTTTTTTTTGTTTTTGTTTTACAACATCGTTCATAATTTTTCATTTCTTTGTGTGTGTGTGTGCGCTTATCTATTTTTTTAAGTTTGTCACCCAATAAGTGCTATTAAAGATGGTATGAACTGTTTCTCTATTGGTCGCTAATGTTTGGTTTTTACCTTTAAGTTATGATGTTAATACTAAGATATGGTTCTTTTGATATGACAAGCAATGATTCCACTTCATCCATACATCCACAAATTTCTATGGTCTCTCTTGGCTTGGAACTGTACAGTTCCTTTCTCAATAATAAGAACTATCAACGAATCAGTGATTGGGTATTTCTCAAATTGAGGAAGGACTTAAGGATTGAAAAGGGTGTGACTTCAAGGGAACTTGATGCATTTGTGTTGGCCATTCTCTTGGGTGCTTGGATGTTTTCTTCTTGAGTTTTCTTACCACTTCGACGTTACCCAATTATCGGAAAGCTGAGCTAATAAAAATAACAAAGTCTTTGCATGGTGTGGTTCTCATGCATAACACATAAAAAAAACAAGAAAAAAAATAACAAAATAGTGAGAATTCAAAGCACACCCCTTAGAAGAAATAATCATTTGGACTACAAGCACTAGTTATGGAACTAAAATAAACATGTTCCCTCTAACTAAGGCCCTTCTCACTTCCTATTCTCTCCTCCTTCGTTTCTTCGGAATGGTGATGGCTCTTTGGGGGATGCATTCTTGTTACTTCAAGTGGATGAATTGGCCTAATGCATTAATGCAAAGTCACTGGAAGTGGTTTGTTTGAGTCTAGACTTGGCATGGGATCTACTAAGTTACATTAATCATTGAAATACACACGGGGCTGTACACCACCTTGTTTTTGGGATTCCATTCCATTCTCTTCTTTTATCCTTCTCCCCATTGTTCACCTCATTGCCGGTTGTATCATTAGTGTATATTTTGGTTGATGCATTGTTTTCTTTTTGGTAAATTCTTGTGGTTAAGACTTTAACTCTTGTTCTAAATGACATTCCTAGAGCCTACAGACTCTTTGAATGTGGGTTTGTCAGGGCATTAAAGGCATGAGCCTACTTTGAGGAGGACCCATTGGCATTTCTATTTGGTACACTAGTTAAATTCTTTCCCTTAACATTTTTGCAGTCCACTCTATTTTGTTCATTTCCATCTTGAGATCCATTTCATCGACGTTATAGTTGTCTCTTTTTCTCCATCTTTCTTGTTCTTTAGTTCACTCTTAGTCATGGGGGTCCAGACCCAATTTTTTCAATTTTCTCCTAACCCCTACATCTTCAGTAGTCACCATGAATATATCTCCAGACCCGTATCAGCCATACCACAACTCAGCCAATGGATCTTTCACTGAAGCAAGGTATCCACTGCATTGTGATTCATTTACCCTTGCTAATATAAAGACTGTGTTGTGTGTGTAGATGACAATCATACAACAATTGATTGGATCTAGAGGAAACACTTGGAATGGATTGGTGCTAAAGCAGTTATGCAAGGAATGAGATGGATGGTGCACTTATGGATGGACAACAAAAGGTGCAATCTTGGTGTTGGCAGAAGCAAAACTTATTTCTCTCTCTCTCTTTTTCATCTATCAAATAAGGCCTGATGTCAAATGTATAAAGTATTCACTCTTGTTGTCGTGAACACCAATTTTGTCATGTTTTGTAATGATGATCCGTTCACATGTCGTCCCATTCACCATTAGTTCCATTCAAGTTAATAATCCCATACCTTCCCAATATTTTGTAAGGAACTCGAGGACGAGTTTTTATTCAGTCATGGGGTATGATGGGATGTGATATCACATGGACCACGATATCATGTATGCGATGTATTGTACGCGATATCATAGTCGGTTGCCATTTCTATAAATAAGAAGCAGCTCTCCCTTGTTTTTCACTCTAGATCTAGACCCTAAGTGAAACTTTGGTAGTTTTACCTCTCTAGAGATAGAATAATTTCCATGTGCCTGCAGTAGGAGCTCCAAAGTGAACGGATCTTTATTCGAGCAAATATTGTACCTGAGCATAAGTTTGTGTACAGCAATAAAGACGAACTGTTGGATAAACCTTGTAGTGCATGGACTAAGCTAAATACGAATTTAATTATTGTTATTTATTGTTCATCGTTTAAATGCTTTATTAGTTAATTAATCTCTCTCAACCCTCAACACTCCTAAGTGCATTCAATACGACCACTTCGAGCACATGCGTTATGCTTGGTAATCCCAGCAATGAATAACATTTGGTAATCCCAGAAGGTTACATCGGCTCAGGGTGTGAACGGTAAGTGGGAATGGATACTGATGCTAGGCATTAGAACTTAGTTAGTTAAAGTTAGTTACTTAGTCTCTTCACCCTTTACCTCATTAGCATAGGCGATAAAACATAAAAGACATAAAAATCACATACCTCAGACTTACTTAACCATACAATCGTGACAAATACAAATAAGTCTGGGAAGACAATGAATGATTAACCTTAGGTGTTCCATAAGGCATGTAGGCACTTAGTGTGCGGAGTTCAACCGGATCGTGCGTGTAACGCTTGTATTCGTATCGTTGAGTGTAGGGGTACCTCGCCACTCATCATTGGCACTGTTGCCAGGGACTAAGTTGTTTGTGCGCTAAGTAGAACATAGGAAATCATCCACATTGTTGGGAAGCTTAAACAAACCTAAACAATGAGGTGCTAGCTTAGTGGTAAGAGTCTTGGCTTAATAAGTCCAAATTACAGATTTAATTTCACTAGGTGATATTAAGTTATATATATTTTAAAAAATTATGGTTTGATAGATTTAAGGGTTCTTAATAAACATAAGTAAAAATTTCAATTAGCAAAAACAATTTAGTAATTATTGAAAAATTAAAAGATTTTATACTAATATTTTTTAATACATTCATTTTAAATTGAAAATCTATGAATCTTCTTCCTATACTATTATTAGTGATTGTTATTTGGCTTAATATTATATATCTTTTTTCTTGGCTAGAATGTAGAAACATTAGCCAGAATTTCAATGATCCTTGCAAATCATGAAGAAGCATTGGAGAGACTATTATAGATAGGACAAGTTATGTAGAATCTTTTTGGTATCCCTAGTGATATCATTACAATACAGTCTAAATTAATATATACCAAAGGCAAGTTGGTGATGGTAGAAACAAGGATGCGCCACATAGAAAATGAAGTGTAGATGTTATAGGGAGAATTAGTCACATTAAGAACTAAAATATGATACTTTGCATGACACATTGCACTTGATCAACCAGCACAATGTGGAGATGAGAAAATTAGTTAATTGATGAGCAAGTAAAGAAAAATGGAGATAGAGAGAGAGAAAGTGATATGGAACACCTCAGTTGTAGAAGCTTAGACATATGGACATGGTATGGCCATTCTTCCTTTGGAGGACGAAAATAAGAAAATTGCTATAGAGAATTTGAGGTTGACGGACATTGAAAAGATAAAGAACATACTAAAAGAAAGTATCCATAAGCTTAGAGAGTAATTCACCAAAGTCAACCTTGACATAAGATAATTGCCCTATGATGAGACGCGGTTTACACTAGGCCGCGATATCGTGTACGCGATATCGCGGTTGACGCGATATCGCATCCCATGCGATATCACGTACACGATATCGCGTCTTCTCCTGCGATATCGCGTACGCGATATCGCGTCGCGCCGTCATTTCTATAAATAAGAGGCGGCACTCCCTTCATTTCCAAATCCTGGCTAGTGTAGTGAAGCTCTGGCAGATTGATCACTCCAGAGTTAGAATTTTTCCCCATGTGCCCGCAGTAGGAGTCCTAGAGTGAACGGCTCTTTATTCGAGCAGCTTGTAACCTGAACCCAAGTTGTGTACGGCAATAAAGACGAACTTGTTTGGATAAACCTTGCAGCACGTGGTTTCATTTATTGCTTTCATTTACTGCTTTCCTAGTGCGTTCAAGTACGACTTGATTACGAGCGTCTACGGACGTGTACGGCTAGTCAAGGAATCGGCTGCTTGACGCAATGCATGAGTACGACTCAATTACGAGCATTGGATGCTTGGTAACCCAGTAGCGTATTCCAGGATTCTGCGCTTGGTAACTCCCGGGTCTAATGTGTACGGCTAGTTGAGGAATCGGCTGCTCATTGCTAGGCTAGATCGTGTGATAAGTACGACTTAGTTACGAGCACCCACGGGTGTGTACGGCTGGCTAAGGAATCGGCTGCTTATCACACGTAGGCTAAATAGGTGCCTCAGTACGACCACTTCGAGCACTTGCGTTACGTGTGGCGATCCCAGTAACGATTAGCGTTTGGTAAGCTGCAGTTGCATAGTTCAGGGTGTGTCCGGCAAGTGGGAACGGATGCTGACGCTAGTTAATTTAGACTTAGATCTTAGTTAGAGTTAGTTTAGTTTTCTCAACCCTTCCTCCTGGTAGCATAGAAGATAAGCCGAAAATACCAAAAAAATCACATACCTCAGACTTGCTTAACCATACACCGTGACACATACAAGCAAGCCTGGGAAGACAACGAACGATTAACCCCAAGTGTTTCTTGTGGCGTTAAGGCATTTAGTCTGCGGAGTTCGACCGGATCGCGCGTGTACGCTCGTATTCGTATGGTGGAGTGTAGGGGTACCTCGCCACTCATCATTGGCGCCGTTGCCGGGGACTAAGTGTTTTTTCGCCAATTTAACATAAGGGATATCACTCACATCGTTGTGAGCTTAAAACGAACCTTAGGGTTAATCAGTTAATCAAGAACAATAAATAACGGTGAAGTTAGCACACCAATAGAAATGGCTTCTTCTCACGAAATCAACTCACCTAAGGACAATACAGGAGAAAGTCAGCATCATACGCATAACCGAGATCAACCATGTCCTCAACAATCTAAGGTCACATATACTCATCCCGATGAGTATGTGCCGGATTTTACCTTTGTTTTCCATCAAGATGAGCAACTGCGGTGGAGAGACATGCAAGGTAACATCGTGTTACCCCCAGATCGCTCTGCTTCCAACATGCTTTTCCGTGCCTTGGTACGGTATGGCATGCAAGAGCTGATTACTGAATACGTTGCGGATGATTACACTCTGAGGGATTATCATCCCACAAAAGCCCAACGTATTCGGGATGCAAGGCAGGAGAGCCAACATTCACTACTGAAGGGCAAGGTTTCCCACGTCATTAGTGAAATAGGAGACGAGGAACCCCTCACAACGGGTTTCTTAGAAAATGATGTTCCTCCTCCTCACTCTAGTGAAGAGGTTAGGCATCAGGGCCTTAGATCAACGATACACATTCCAGGCTCTGATCCCCGTGAGCACAAGCTGTTCACGGCAGGAACAATCACTCACACTAATGACAGACATGCAGATCGTGACAACGATCGGGGCCGAAGCAGCCGAAGAGAAGGCAAGAAACATCACCATGGTGATGGATCCCCTTCTTCTTCCCCTTCATCACATCATTCACCCTCTCCTTCCACATCTGGGCGCAGCCACCATGAGCATAACGCGGAAAGTAAAGGTAGAAGAGATGAAATGCCTCGACAAGAAGGTCGAGAGGAGTTAGGACAAGGGCAAGGACGTAGGGAGAATAGGGAACCACAACGTAGACATCACAGACGTCATGAAAGAGATGATCATGACGAACCCCTATTCGCAACCCGAAGTATGCTTGACATTAGAGAGGCAGTTAGGATTCCCACAAGGCATTTGAAAGACAGTAGGATCAAGCGTTTGGATATAAATAATATCCCACGTTTTGAAGGGGGATACAACGCTGATCCTCAACATCATTTACAGGCATTCCACGACGCCTGTGCCTTGCAGAACATAGACAATGAGTGGCAGAAACTCAAGTTGTTCCCAAGGACACTCACTAAAGAAGCGGAAAGCTGGTACCGGTCCTTAGAACCGGAAACCATCAGGAGGTGGAGTACGATGCTCGAATTGTTCAACAACAAATATCAAACGTACTCCAGAGTGTCTAACTTGCGTAAGCAGATCCAAGGCTGGAAACAAGGAGCTCATGAATCCTTGGATGCTGCCATGGCCCGTTACTACACATTGCTACATCGTTGCCCGGGCCATGGGTACGCTAAGCGGGATCAACTTCGCCACCTCGTGGATGGGCTACGAAATGAAACGAGAAGAACTCTTGGGACTTACGCCCAAGGGAGACTCTCCCAACTAAGAGCCCATGAAGTTGAAGTATTGTTGGAACAAGTAGCGCAAGAAGAGGGTGAGCTACGGAAAAGAGAAAGTGCGGAGGAATACAACCGTGATCCCTCCCTTCGTAAGAAGGGAGTGAAATTCTGTGATGAGGAGGATGAGTCACCACTCGAAGAGTTGGTGAACAGGAAAAATATGCCGATCCAAAAGTTAACAACGAAGGTATCAGCTAAGGTAGAC
>MNCI01000986.1:231647-286787 GCA_015680685.1 Gnetum montanum
ATACCTCAGACTTGCTTAACCATACACCGTGACACATACAAGCAAGCCTGGGAAGACAACGAACGATTAACCCCAAGTGTTTCTTGTGGCGTTAAGGCATTTAGTCTGCGGAGTTCTACCGGATCGCGCGTGCATGCTCGTATTCGTATGGTGGAGTGTAGGGGTACCTCGCCACTCATCACCCTATCAGAACAAAACCCTATCAATGGAAGAAGTACACATAGTTTGATAAAAGTTAGCTATTGAAATTAGCACATGATAAAAATGAGACCAAGAAGAATGAGAGACTCAAGGAGCTTTTCAAAGAATAAGTGGGCATGTAAAAATAGATCAATGAGAAAGAAATCTAGATGGCCAAAGCCAAGATTAGTTCTATCATACAACAAATACCTAATTGGCAACCCATCATGGATAGTCTTGTTCAATTTCATCAAGCTAAGATAAAGAACAAATAGAATATATAGAATTAGCAAATCTTCGCTATGCTAACTTAGCCATATTGACAACATGCATGTCAAAAATAGAACTATAGGAACAAGTTGCTACAATCTATGACATGTATGAAAAAGAGTTTGTAGACAAGAAGGATGCACAACAGAAGCTTTAGATTGCAAACTCTAAACTAAAAGTAATCAAATCTAGCTACTAGCATGATAAATATGTTGCAGCAAACTTGGCCAAGAGAATGACTAATTACCAAGAACTATAAAAGATGGTTAGAGCCTCTAAGGTAGAAAGAACCCAATTTGCAATATGGTATGTCAAGGCCAATAAAATATTTCTATAATTAGTATTAAATCCTACACATATTGTTGAATTTTCATGGATGGTGCATGATCCTAGAACAAAGGAAGAAGAGCTTAAAGTGTTGGTAAACCAATACAAGTTCTAAAATTTCCTTTCACAAGTTGTTCTAATTCTAGTAAATGCTCCTTCATACATGTCCTCAATCACTTTAATATATTTATCAAGGATGATTTTCTTTCATAGAATCCACTAAATAATATTTATAAGCACTCTATTATTTACTTTTTCTTCAAGTGAATCAAGATCATATGTATGTTTTTTCTATGTTTTCTAAATTTTTCCTTTAACTATTATATTAAAAAGTAGCATCTATAGTAGATCTCCCTTGTGTACATCCAAATTGATTTTTTGATACTATTGATTCAAGTTTGAGATATTATTCATGAATCTCTTCTTTTATTTCATATTATGAACCATTAGCTTGAGCTGTGTACACTTTGCATAATTTTGCATATATTCTTTATTCTTATAGATGGGAACAATAATACTTTTTTCGAATCTTTTAGGCATTTCTTAATTCTTCAAAACTTTGTTAAAAATTATGTTAGTTATGAGACTACTATATCTCTTAACTCTTTCCAAGCTTTTATAAGAATATTATTAGTTCTAACATCTTTACCATTTTTCATCTTAAATATGGTGTTCTTCACTTCCAATGAGGAGAATTTATTGATAATATTAAAATGAGTTTTTCATCTTAGTTATCATATCTTAAAAACTTTTCATTTAATAATTTTTATACCTATCCAAAATTTCATTATCTTTTACTAAATTTTTTTTATCTACCTACTTAATACATTTTACATGATCAACATTTACAATTCTTATCTATGATATTTGTTGATATGTAAATAGATTTTATCTATCCTTTGTTCTTATCTTCTCATAAAAATCATCCAAGGGCTTATTTTGGCTTTCAATAATACTTATTATGCTTCCTTCTCTACCATTTTGTGCATCATCTTATCTTATTGGTTTCAATTAGATCCATTAATATGAAACACAAAACGTATCAAAGCCTATAAATTGGAAGAGCAAAAATAGTTTGTACATTTTTCCTACATGATAATGCAATTGTTATTCTACATGTTTCTATCTACAAGTCTCTCTTCACATTTCAACCTAAACATAGCTCATTATTGTATATCAACTTTACATAATAGAAAAATACAATTCCATGCAGTAAATAGCCTTACCAATCTATATTCTTAATTGTATTAATATAATGATTGAATAATGAAATATTCAATTAGGATGGAAAAATTTAAATATAATTCACTTAGGTAATCAATGGTTCAAGATTAGATTGTGGTTTATCTTTCCTGATCTTAATCCATGCCTTGTCTAATCAACTAATGTAATATTTTAAAAGTATTTTAAAAATCCTTCTTATTTTATAATATATTTTCTTTAACATAGCATTAAGGGAAGGTTATAGGTTCAAACATAGGTGTAAACATACCCTCTAACTATTGCTTCTAAATCATCCAGGTCTAAAACTCAAGAACTATTAACTATATCAATTTCAGATAATTACCCATAGTCATATAGTAACCAAAACATGTAATCAATTATATAAGAATTGTATAGCAAGCAACATGCTGAACCTTTCTTATCCTTGTGTGTAATGGCTCATCCAAGATCCAAGATACATCCCTACAAAGTTCAATATGATTAGTGTATAATATTATCATAATTAAATTTAGATGTATAAAAAAAGACATAACTAAAAAGAAAATGCAACAACCAACATTCATTTCCATAATTAATTCATACTAAATTAAATTCAACTAGGTCAAGCATGTTCAAACAAACCTTTACATACCAATAACCCAGTTATTCTAAACCTTGAGTTTAACAACTTTTTGTAAAATAACTACCAAACCTAAATGGTATGTAGGATCCCCCTTCTAAAGCTTCCATAGAAAGAAATCTAATAGATTGATCTGCATGCAAAGTTAGAAGACCTTAATTATGAAAAAATATTATCTTGTTAATGAACAAACACTCAATAAATTCACATAGACTTTAGAATATGCCTCCTTGAGACTTGAGGGATACACCCTAAAAAGAAGAGACTTGAATGGTGTGCATTTTTGCTAAACTCACTTGTAATTGGGATCTTAGCATTGTCCACATAGATTGAACACACAACTTGGAGTTTCCATATCAAAATTATTACCACTAGCCTAACACCACATTGTTATCACATAACTGCATGATTAAAACATCAACCATGTTTCCATTTCGACCACCCTACCTTAATCATATTTCTTACATCCTACTTAATTTCACCATGTAATTAAAGCATTGATCCAAAATTGTTTGTAGCAAGGCATTGTTAAACTTTTCCTATGTGAATTTAAAAAAGATATGAACTTTAGAAATTTTGTTTATTCTATTCTAACCAATAGCAAGGGATTAAAATCTTGTATGTAAAATATCACACTTCTTTTCAAATTTGTATAAATATTTATTTTTCACAATAAAGGTTAACTTTATGATATATTTTAAATTAATAGTTTTACTTTTCCTAAAAAGTACTATCCTCCTAGACTCACTAAATTAACAATAAACTTTGTATCCTCTACCCACTAAACTAAACTACTTTTATCATATGTATAACTAGTTTTTTTTTTGGCCTTTCTTTCTTTCTTTGCTATTTCTTTTTTCCTTTCAACTAATTATTTTTACTATATATCTTTCAATTCTTTTTCCTATATCTTTTTTTAATCATTATTTTTATTAAAATTATTATATTTAAAACTAAGACTTAAGTGGAATTTAATCTGAAAACCTCTCACCAAGAAAAAAATATACAAGCTGCAAATAATACAATGTGATATGGTATCCTTTTATAATATTTAAAATATTTAACCTTCATGACCTTACCTGGGGACAAACTTTCTCATAGGAACGAGGGCAAGTCCCTCGCGTTCTCGCAAATACCAACTCTATCCTCCAACAAACTGCATGTTTAAATGCAAACGTCTGCAACCGTCTCTGAAATGCTTAACCCATCTACGTATGTCGGACATCGCAAATGGTTTCGTCACCTCGTTCTGGTCAAACTAATTTTTTGATAACCAAATTAATTATTTAAATGTACGCAGCTGATGCATTTCGGACTTTCTCTTATCGTCTTGTCGGTTTATTCGTAGGAGGCCAGGAACGCATATGAGAAATAGTAAAATATGGAACACAAGCTAGATGAAGCAGGAAAATATACGTCTGAGAGTACCACAGAACTCAGATACCTAATGAAAAACTAATGCCCCCTCTAATCTCATAAAATTTTTAGGAACCTTGTGTTTCTAAAGCGGGGGCATGAACAGAAGGGCAAGATTCTCTCTCTAAATTTTTAATTTAATTTAAATTAAAAAATATTTAATAAACGTAAAATGTGAAAAAAATAAAAAAATATTTAATTTAAATATTTTATTATTTTGTGATTCACATTGTTGCAAACCCGTTCCCAATCTTTGCATACCCAAACGTGAATTGAATCATGAATCCTTGATTCCTCACTTCCAAGAATCAGATTCATTTGATGCATAGTGGACAACCAACAAGAGAAATGCATCAAAAGAATCTGATACCTGGAAGCGTGGAATCTAGAATTCATGATTTTGAATGCGTTTTGATTTTGATTTGTGTAAAGCTAGAAAAGATGGACACCCTTTCATTTTGTAACGGGGATGTGAATTTAAAAACTTAAAATATATTTGTTAAAAGTAAAAGATGCAAGCTCTTACTAATTTTTACAAATCTTAGACTAAGTGTATTTTTACATTTGTATTTTATGTAAGAATGTAAGGGATTTGTGTTAGATTTTTCTATTTGTACTTGATGCACACGGTTTGTAAAATTTCCCTGGAGTATAGGTAGAAATTGTTTATGCATAAATTTTGGGCACATTAACACCTGAACAATTAAATTTGTATGGGTACAAAACCCAGAAATAGTCTCGGAGAGAACTATGTGAAGTTTTCAAAAAAGTTAAATTAAACTGTAAAGTTAAAAATATTTAAATTTAATTACTGTCCTAAATTTCAAAACTTAAATAAAAATAATAAAATGACTACTAAATTTAAAATTCTCCCCAGTCTCCTCCCGCTTGCTGCTGTTGCAAGTTGCTGCCCTGTTGCCCAGTAGTAGCATTGTATGTGCAGGAGGAGGACAAGGTGCAGGAGGAGGAAGACAAGGACATGAGAAAAGCCCCGAACCATGGTTGGCCCAGTAGTAGCATTGTATGTGCAGGAGGAGGACAAGGACCATGAGGAAAGCCCCGAACCATGGTGCAGCCACGGCTGAAATACGAACACGATCTTGATCTTGGTCCCAGTAGGATCAGCCCCTGGCCTGGCCTCCCATTGCAGACGCATGCTGCTGTCTGCCGCGTCCGAGCTCCTGTTGACGCTGCCTGCCATACCCAGAGAGAAGAGGCCGAGGCCTGCACATCTTTGTGCTGCTCGCCCTCGCCCTCGTCCTACGCTGCTTGCCAGCCACTGGGGAGAGAGAGAGCCCCCGATCTGCCTCCTCCGCTCCCTCTCTTGCAACTGACCCTCCCTCCCACTGCTTTTATAGCAGCTCTCACCCCATGCCATTGAATGCCCACGTTCGCTACGCCCACGTTCGCCACTACTGCACCTTCGTCATTACTGCAACGTCAAGGTTACCTGCGTAACGTCCACCACCACCAGCTCGTCGGCCACCACCGCACGTCGGTTACTGCAATGTAATGTCCGCCACATTCGCCACCTTCACCACGTCGTCCACGTCGCTGCTGCGCCGCCTGCAGCTGGACTGCTTCTGTTCCAGGGCTCCTGCTGATGGCAACGTGCCCAAGCTTACTAGTTATGCTCTCAATTATCTTCTGTTCATGGTGTCCGAATATGGCGAGGCGATGCAGCAGGTTCTTAACAGTCGGAAACAGTATGATCTTTCTGAGGCCGCTGCTAAGGTTTTTGGGGCCTTGGAATCCAGTTTGGAGAAGAGGGCCAAGCAGTATAATAGTTCCGGATTAGCGCACTTGTTTCTCATGAATAATTACTAAGAATTACAGGTATCTGTTGGATCAGCAAGATAACGAGGCAACACTTATAAAATAAACTCCAGAGGAGATGGAGGATGTACTGTCTAAATTGTCTACTAAAAATACATCAGGCGCGGCTGGTTAGTGGTCTACTGTACGTTCTGGAGGTTTGATTGCTTCACGCCTCTTTGTTGGTCTTTGAAGGTTTGCAGCAGTTTATAAGCTGCCTCCCATATTTTACAATTTTTTAAAGCATTCTATTAATTCAAGCACTAAATTTCCCGCAGGGTCGGATCTGCTTTGGCAATCATGCTTGATCATGTCCGTTCCGGTATTATACAGTATCTGACAGAACCCATGCTTTATATACCAATTTTCATGGTACAAGACCTTTCGTTCTGTATTAAGGACCTTTGCGAGAATGGAAGATTTATAAGGTCATGCAATTTTTATTTTTATTTACTTTGGTTTCTGATCCAACTACCATAGGAGAGCCATCAATTCTTCCTAGTGATGAGTTGTATATCCCCTTTAGACTTGACTTGCAGTGTGTATTCTACCCATTTTCTGGTGATTAGATCAGTAAGTCATGGCCCCTGCCTGGCATGGATATGTTTTGGACTATTCATACCGGGGGAACTCGGGGGGCATCAATAGAAACAAGACAAAATGCTTTGCAAATCCTACAGCTTCGTTGGCGTTGTTGTATTTGACTTTCAGTTTGCAACTGAAATTTTATTTCTTATTCATTATTCTATTTTGGATTCGGTATTTGCATTAGAATATCAAATTATCAATGACTCTATAAAAGTAATTCGAGAAGGCCTTAATCCGCGCTGACCAGCACCCCACACCTTTTGTTAACTTGAACTTCAAAGAGGGGAGCTGAAAGAAAAGTGCTCAGATTGTGAAGAATTTTGTTTGTAATAATATGCAAGCCTCCAAGCGCTATTGTAAGCTTGAAAGAAATATACATTACATTCTGTACAGAATATAGTAAAAGAGTATGGTAACTGCTAACTGGTGAAGTAACAAAGAGGGAGAAGAAGATCGCTGATGACGATGAAACGTACAATTTCACAAGATTCAGAATCACATAAATGTGAAATCTTAAAGAATAGTGGTTGCGCAAAACCATAATTATAAATCACTAAAGAAATCCTTAATTGTAAAGTATTAAAATCATGTTTTAAAACTGAAAATGATTAAGAAATAGTTTAATATCAATGCTTCTATTAGTTCATTTAGAATGCGTGCACAACTACATATATTAATTGTCTCAAACTCTGCCTATTGAGTAGCCATAAAAATTTACCCATTTCCTCAGATTCGGGGTACTAAACGTTAAAACTACATCCAAACGTGATTGAGAAGTGCGAACAAAATCAGCCGAAGCATAAACATAATATAACGATGAAGAACGGATCAAGAATCCCCTATTGTGGAGTCTCTGCAGCGTGAGCAGCAGCGGCAGCATCTAGTTGTTGGATCATAAAATCGATGAAGTCATCAGGGATAGAGAAGATGCTTTTGATGGCATGGATGACAGCCTTGATCTTGTCGAACTCGTCCTTGAGGGCGGCAGCAACGGCGCTGGCTTTAGGGGAATGACAAGCCTCTGAACATTCTTTGCCCGCACGTTTTCCGGCCCTCACCAGCTTGATAATGTCTTTGACCAACTTCCAAAACCTCAGCCGGCGACAATCCATGGCCAATTTCAAGCTCTTCGTTGACAATTCCACTAACCCAATTGCGCATTTCCCGAACTCAGGATCCTTAACCAGCTTCTCGGCCCTGCCGATAACCTTTATAAGACCCTTCACAGCATCTTTCAGTGCACCGCCCAAGTCGCCCAAGTCGTCTAAGTCGGCTAAATTTACACTGATAACAGTATCACCATAACCATTGTTATTAGCATTACCATAAACATAACGATGATTTGGAGGAGCAACTTCATTTGAAATTCTAGCAGCGTTGCTGCCCTGCATCAACACCAGAGATGCCGTGACGGTCCATAGGAGGAAAACCGCCTGTGATACCGCTGCCATATCGTCTTCTTTTTCTTCTTGTTGTTGTTGGGCGAAACCTGAACAGACTAGCAAAAGTACAGCCCAGTACCGGTACTGAAACTACAGCTTTGTAAACAGGAAGCTGAAATACGTTTAAGTAAAGTGTGTGTTGTGTATTTATATCAATGAGCATGCATGGCTTACTATTTTTTTGACTTAGCAGATATCGCGATCACTGAACTGATGATTGATATTTGTTTCCGTTTCGTTGTCTCAATTTTTTAAGTGGCTGCTCTTAGACTTTCTTTTAAACTTCATCTGGTTTCCAGTGGTTTGTGCACCTGTTCAATTTTGCCTTTTTCTCGGAAAAAAAAAAGAAAAAAACAGAACGAAAGCCTTTATCTGTGTCATCCTTTCCCGCACTGATTTTGTTAGTTTTGGACTTGCATGGACGAAGTCCTACGACTCATTTGACCAAACATGAACAACTAAAGTTTAGTCTTAATTAAGCTTTGCTGTTTTTTAGAGTAAGATGAGAGTTTCCGTACTACCGTTCCCATCGTTGCTGATTTAATTTATGTTTCTAATTTAATTTATTCTCCTTTCTCCTAAAAGTCAGCGACCGAATTTGACGGGATTGCTTATCTTGCCTGGGATGGCTACGTAAACTTTCTAAATGGTTTTGTGGTAAAGATTGCTGCCCCTTATTTATTGAGAGGTCGCAGCCTCATTGGTAATAGGAGCATTTTCTCTGCTACGTATTTATGAAAAAAATAAAAAAAACTCAATTTTAAGCGTAGCACTCTCTTTAGCGGGTAAAAAGTTTCAGTTTTAAGGTTATGCGTCAGATTATAAATAACTCTGTTCAAATTTATGCAGTAATTGAAGTGATGCAGTAGTTCTATTAAAAGAAAAATTAGAAATTTTGGTGAGAATAACACTGCAACAAGATCATCATGATTAACGAGTCTTGATTTTCTTAGGCCACGTTGGTACAACTTCAATGCGTATATCAAAATGTATGGTCAGCTTTGCCATCACAACACTATTGATAAAAAACAATAAATGCTTATATAAATATGTGCACTGACTTTATTTATAGCATCATTAGACAGGTAGTAAAGTTGGAATTTTGTTATTTGTTTTTGTGAAAATTAAAATTTAGCACCAAAAGTGCTGGTAACATTAACTAAGTATGCCGTGGAAAGTCTTATTCAAGAGACTCTATACTTGAATATATTTTCATGATGGCAATAAGATCAAGATCTATTTTTCTTCATTGTAGCACTTAGCTTACTTTTATAAATCCCTTAATTACAGTTTAACTTTAATTGTTTGAAGTATCTACAATGTGGTTTTTCTCTAAAAACTACATTATTAACAAACTTAAAATATTCATAAGAAGATTTCCAACTTTAATAGATTCTAATGCAAGAGAGAATATCCATTATTCTAGTTTATTACAAAAGATGCCAAATAAAGTGGACAAAAGTGAACATCCTTATTTCACCTCAATATTACTATTTAGAATAAATTTTTTATGTGTTATTATTCAAGAACATAATTTATACTAAACTATATAACTTTTGGATAGCAAATATAAGTTCTTAAGGAGTATTAATATCCTTAACTACCTCCATAATTTATACCAAATAATAAAGTCATAAGCTTTAGACAAATACACAAAGCAAAGATAAATCTTATTAGATGATCCTTTAACTTGGTCCATACAATACCTTAATGTAATCAAGTAATCCACTATGAAGCAATATTGCTTAAAACCTACTTGTAAACTTGCTCAAATATTGTCTAATTTTTTCCAACTATTTAACCTTCTCTTGAGTATATTGACTTGTAATTTTGTAAGAAGATGGCTAATCATAATAGGTGCATAAGGTTATCTTTATCACTTTTTTAAAATAACATTATTGCTTTACTCATGCTTCAATCTTCTCAAATCCCTAACTAGAAATTAGTATTTAATAGTTTACAAAATTCTATACAGACCATGGTTCCTCCTCATTTAAGCAACTCTACATATAAGCCTGAAGCATCTATTGCTTTGATAGAAGCTAGTTGAGCAAACCTTTCTTTTGTCTTAGCTTGTGTGATGTATAGAGGCACTTGAGAGGTGGAGTAAATTTGGATAACCTATTCATATTTAAAATGCACTCCAAAGAGTTTAGTAATAGCTAAAAAAATAGAAATTCCAGGTTTTTTTTTTGTCTTTTGGGGAAAAAGTTATAAAAATACCTTAGGATTATTTTTAATCATATTGAGAAGTTATGCCTGCTACTCCCTAATAAATTTTCTTTACTTTCATTGAATAAAATTCTTGTATACTTTAATGATTCTTAGATCACTATTAATTCTTAAAACTACAATCAATCTTGTTTACACTCAATGTCAAACCACCAATTTTCTTCCCTACCTTTTGACAATGATGTTACACTAGATGCAGTCTTTACTATAAATTCTATAATGTTCGTATGGCTTTCATTGTGAGCTCAATGTCTATTGACTTTCTCTCTATATTGTTGCTATTGATTATTTGTTAATTTGACATTCTATATCCTTTTGGCTTGTCTTGCGTATAGCTTTGATATTGAAAATAATACAATGATGTGATGATTCAAGCACTTAATCACTAACAACCAAATTAAAAATTATGTTTAAATTGTCACGGGTACAAAGAAGTAGGTCAATGATTATAGAATTTGAGTATTTGGAAATAACATTGAGAAATAAAAGATCAAAACATTGTTACTAAAAGATTAATTCTTGACCAAATCTATTTGTAAAAATATATGGAGAAACACATATGTATTCATCATATGCCAAACAATTGAAATCTACTTCATGTTAGTCCAAAATTGAAAATTGTTGAGAAGCAATGGAAGCATTAAGATCTTCACATATAATTACTTTTTCAATATGAGTGATAAGCAGCGAGGTGCCCCTACGCCCAACCGTACGAATATGAGCGTTCACGCGCAATCAGGTCAAACTTGGAGGATTAAGTGCTTATGCGCTTACACAGAACAATGATGAGTTATGCAATCGTTGTCTTCTCAAGCTTACTTGTAAGGCTTAATTGTATGGTTAAGCAAACTTGAGGTATGCGATTTTTATTCTTTTATGTTTTATTTTCTTGATGCTTAAAAGAGAGGAATGAGGTAATTTAATAACTAATTTGATTTAACTAGTTAACTATTCTCTAACTAGTCCTAACACCAGCATCCGTTCCCACTCTCCAGACACATCTTGAACCAGTGTAACACTACTAGGATTACCAAACATTAGTCATTACTGGGTTACCAAGTGTTTCGATGTATGCTCAAAGTGCTCGTGCTGAGTGTGCTAATTCATTGGTAATTGACAATTAATAATTCTATGAAATAACATTAAGTAACTATTGAAAGCATGAAATAATAGTAAATAACATAAAATGCAATAATTAAGCTATTCTGAATGTTGCAAGGTTTATCACAAAGTTCATCTTTATTTTTGAACACAAGGTGTGCTTAGGTACACAATGCTGAAATAAAGATCTGTTCACTTTATGACTCCTACTGCGGACACTTAGAAATAATTCTAACTTTGGAATAGAAAAACTGCAAGAATTTGACTAAGGGACTAAAAACTAATGCGAAACCAAGTGCCCCTATCTCTTATTTATAGGTGACAAGACAAGTTCCAACATCGCATATCTGATATCGCTTCGGCATCTACAATATTGTGTATCCGATATCGAGGGTTTGATATCGAAACTTATCAGACCCTCACAACTGAATGAAAACTCATCCTTGCATTCCTTATAAAATATTGGGAAGGTATGGGATTATTGACTGAATGACAACTAACGGTGACATGGAATGATAGACTCAAAGTGCCCAGTGAATGGATCAACAAACGTATTACAGCATTGGTGTTCATAACCATTGTGGTGAACACTGTACATAGATGACATCTAGACCCTTATTTAACAACTTGAAGAGAGAGAGAGAAAAGAAAATGAGGCATGTTGCTGTCGATGTCAAAAATGTGCACATCGTTGTTCATCCATGGCCACATGACCAAGCTTATTCCTTGCATAAATGCTCTTGCTCCAGTCCATCTTGAGTGCTCCCTTCTATCTAGTCCATTGTTCATGTGATCACCATCTACATACAACATAATCACTAATTAGCAAGGATAGATAAGATATAATGTAATTGATACCTTGCCTCAATATGAAGCACATTGGCTAGGTTGTGGGTATGGCAGATACTAGGTTAGAGGTTTGTAACTGATAACTATCGAAGGTGTAGGGGTAAGATAAGTAATAGAATGAAAACATTTGTGACAGGGACCCCCATGACTAAGAGCGAACCTTCGGTAGCAGTAGGATGAAAAATGAAAGAAAAAGGAAGATAAGAGGAATATCAACAATGAAGGCAATAAAGATGCATAGAAGGGTAAAGAAAAACGGATGTCATAGATGGGGTGAAACAAGAAATAGTTGATTGCAAAAAATGTTTAAGGGAAATAATGTAACAATTGCACCAAAAAGGAATGCCCATGGGTTCTCCCCAAAGAAGGCTCGTGCTCTTTATGCCCTGACAAATCCACAAACCAAAGAGTCCATAGGCTCTAGGAATGACATATGGAGACAATAGTTAAGAAGTCACCTACAAGAATTTACCAAAAAATAACAATGGGTCGACTAAGATATAGATGAATCATAAAACTAGTAATGAGGTGGAATATGGAAAGCAATATGGAAGGAAAGGGGATATTGAAATGGAATCCAAAAATCAAGGGTGTGTAAAGTCCCTTGTGTAATATGTGGTTAAGGTGACTTAATAAAATTCAGTCCAAATCTAGATTAAAACTAACCACATCTATTGACCTTGCATCAACACATTTGACCAACCCATCCCCTTGAAGCAACAAGAATGCCTTTACATAGCAACCACCATTCCAAAAGGAGAAGAATAGAGAAGCAAAAGGTGAGGAAGGGCCTTAGTTAGAGGAAACCTTCAAACATGGGTAATATGTCTTTCTAGTGCCATAACCAATGCTTGTAGCCCATGTTCCTTTATTATGTCTAAGGGGTGCGCTTTGAATTCCCACTAGTTTTTTTTTTTTTTTTGCGTGAGAACCACACAATGCAAAGACTTATTTGATTTAGTCAACTTTTTGATATTGGTCAATAGTGGAATGGTGGAAAACCTATGAAAAATATTCAAGTACCCAAGAGAATAGCTAGCATGAATGCATCGAATCCCCTTGAAGTCACACCCTTTTCAATCCATTTGAATCTTTACTTGGTTTGAAGAATATCAAGCCACCAACTCATTAATAGGTTTGCTTAGAGAAAGGGATAATACAGTTCCAAAACCAAAGGAGACCATAGAGTTGAATGGATGAATGGATGTTGTGGACTCATTGCCTATTTTATCAAAAGAAACCATATCCTAGTATCAACATTAAAGGTCAAAGGTAAAAATCAAACATTAGCAAGCAATACTATTATAGTATAATTACCATCATGAGTACTTATTATATGACGAGTGAGAGTAAATCAAACAAAATGTAATATAGAAAGAAGTAGTAAAAATGTTAACGATGGTGTAAAACAAAAACAAGTAAATATGAAAAATGTGTAAAACAAAAATGTGGAAAAAAAAGAGAGACTAAGGGCTGAGAATGACTAGCATTGGCAGCCATCTCCCCCACGACTGAGTGAGAAGGAGGAGATCTAAAATAATGAGAAGGGTTGTCTACTAATAGATGTAGTGTTAGCACTGGTCATTTTGGGCTCATGAAAAGGTTTAGTTTGCTGGATTTTGATCAATAATTTCTTATTTGGGTTTTCAGGTTTATATATCATCATGGCCCTTGAAGGAAAAGTTTCATGAATAATATAAGGTCCTTCCCACAATGTTTAAAATTTAGTTTGTTGTGGCACATGTGTAGGATTCCAATAGAGAACCCTATCTCTTGGTTGGTATTTGACTTTTCTAATTTTCAAGTCATGACGTTGTTTATTGAAGGCCTTGTGCAGTTCATTGGATGACAAGGTGGCTAATTGGTTCTCATCTAGTAAGTTAAGATTCTTTAATTGTTCTTTTTGCACTAGACTAAGGTCAAGGTTAAGGTCACATGCTGTAGATATTGTACAAAGCTTAGCTTGGATAGAAAGTGTTGGAAGTTTACTATACACTAACTCATAGGGAAAGTAGCCTATAGGGAGTTTCCATGTAGAGTGGTAGGGCCAAAGAGCATTGTTAAGTTTGATGCTCTAGTCTTGCCTATATTTGCTAATGGTTCATGTCAAGATTTTTTTGATTTCCCTATCGGTGACTTTAGCTTAACCATTCACTTGAGGACGATATGATGTAGTTAGTTTATGCTTGACTCCTAAGTGTTGCATTAACTTCCAAAAAATTACACTTGTAAAGTGTGTACCATTGTTAGAAATAAGTGCATGAGGCATGCCAAACCTAGTTACAATTTGTTGTTGAACAAATCATGTAGTGGTAGATGATGTATAGTCAGTAATAGTGGCTACTTCTACCCACTTGTAAAATAGTCAACAACAACGACAATGTATGCTTTTCTATTAGACATCAGTGTAATAGGCCCCATAAAATTAATACCCATATGTCGAAGGGTTCTAAGGGTTGAATCCATTGTTGTGGGCCCTCCATTCTAGCAGTCATTCCCCCATCGCGTTGGTAGTGCTCACAAGATTGGACAAAATGATGGATGTCCCAAAATAATGTTTGCCAATAATATCTTGTAAGAAAGATTTTAATGGTTATTCATCTCCTAGAATAATGACCCCCACAAGGGCCCTCATGAGAATCTTAGAGAACTCACAATTGATCTACATCGGGACCACACCATCGGACCAAGCCATCAGAACACACCTTGTAAAGGTGTCCATTGATTTCCATGAATTATTTGACTCAATGGAGAAACTGTTGTTTCTTTCTAAGGTCCAGATCTCATGGTTTTTCTTGTGTGAGAACATAAATAAGAATGCTACTATACCAATTTATATTTGTGGGTGATTGGTTGTTTATTACACCTGCAAAGAGGAGTTCATCAGGGAAGCGATCAGAAATTGGGTATTTGTCCTCTTTGTTGTTCCATCACAACTGAGATAAATGATCAACAACAACATTTTCGGTGCCTTTACAATCTACTATTGTAATATCAAACTCTTGCAAGATCACCAGCCATCGTATGACACGAGGGGTCACCATTGGTTTATTCATAAGGAACCGGGTCGCACTATGATCCGTATGTACAAATACCTTATAGCCTAATACATAGTGCCTAACTTTTTCTAGTGCAAATACCATAGCCATTAACTCTTTTTCTATTGTGGTATAGTTGAGTTGTGCACCAACAATACTTTGACTTGCATAGTGAATGTAATAGGGATACTTTTGATCATCTAACTATGTAAGTACAACTCCTAAAGAAAAATTGGACACATCAGTCATTATATGGAATAGTCTTGACCAATCAGGAGGTTGTAGAATGGGTGTTTCTATGAGCTTCTGCTTCAAGATTTGGAAAGCTAGCTCACTTTCCTTAGTCTATTCAAAGGGTACATCCTTCTTCGTTAGTTCGACTACTCGTTTTATGAGCTTCGAAAAGTTCTCAATGAAATGTCTATAATAGCCAGTATGTCCAAGGAATGATTAGACATCTTTTATAATTTCAAGTTGATGAGTGATTCCTTGGATGAATCTAATATTTTTAGGATCTACCTCCATCCCTGTTTGTGAAATTTTATGCCCTAATACAATGCCCTCTTGGACCATTAAATGGCTTTTCTTCCAATTGAGCCTTAGGTTGGTTTCAACACATTATTTCAGTCCTTGCTCTAATTGGTCCAATGCTTGTTCAAAGTTCACTTCATAGGTGGAGAAATCATCCATAAAAGCCTCCACACCATTTCCTATTTGCTACTGAAATATACTGAGAACTAGACGTTGAAATTTTGCTGGGGCATTGCATAAGCCAAACAGCATCTGTCTATATGCAAATGTTCCCCAAGGACTTGTGAATGTAGTCTTGGCTTGGTCTTCTAGTGCTATTTGAATTTTATTTTACCCATTGTAACCATCCAAAAAACTATAATAGCAATGCCTTGCAATGGTATCTAAGACTTGGTTAACGAATGGCAATGGAAAATGGTCTTTAAACGTTGCCATGTTTAACAGCCTAAAGTCTATACACACCCTCCATTTACCTCCCTTTTTTGGCACAATGACTAGTGGACTAACCTGTTCACTGTTAATGATGGGGTAGATGAACTCAACCTTCAAAAGTTGTTTGATTTCTTCTTTAACTACTTGCTTAAGCTTTGGATTTAGTCATATTTGTGGTTGTCATCAAGGCTTCATAGAGGGATCAATGTAAATTCTATTTTGGCATATCCTAGAATTGATTCCGATTAATTCAGGATATGACCAAGCAAAAGCTTTTGACCATTTGTTTATCATCTTCAATAGTTTTTCTTTTTTTTGAGGAGCGAGCTTAGCGTTAATGATTACTGATTTTCCATTCTTGAAAAATGTATACTCCATACCAATGGGCAATGGTTTTAATTCAAGGGGCTCTTACTTAAACTCATCAGGGATTTCCAACTTCCCCTAGTTGATATTTTTGATGTCAGTGCTTGGAAGTTGGCAATGGACTTGCTCTAATGCATCTATGCTATCAATATAGGCACAATTCAAGCTCTCAGTTGGTTCCATGCATATAGTTGAATTGCTCTCTGGGTCAACTATCAGCCACTAGGTGCCTTCCTATCTTGTGGCTGTTGCATATAGGCATCTTTGTATGTCAGATATTTGTGCACACTGGTTGCATGCAGGCAATGTTAAGTGTTGTACAAACCAGGACTTCTACACGCAGTTGCATCCTATGTCACTATATGCAATGCATGGAACTTTCTTCTTCTCGATCTTCCCAAACACATTTTCTTTTGATATTTTTAGGGAAAGATCATGTATGCCTAGGTGCGCATCAATCGTACTCAGCCATGCTCTTCCCATTATGATTGGGAAGTCCCCCTTGCAGTTGTTAACTTGAATAACTAGGAAATAGGCTAGATACGACCATCCACAAATAGTAGTGACTATGTCCTCTACTAGTCCCAGTGGAACCATGATGGACTAGTCGACCAACTCTAAATAAATGTTACTCTTCTTTAGTGGAGGCAAGTTCTAGGATTTATACATTTCCTGGGAGATTAAATTAACACCAAAACCTAAATCCAAAAGATCTTTGCAAGGCTCATTTCTAGCGATTTGCAAATAAATAAGAGGACTTCTAGGATCAGAGAGTTTCCCAGGAAGATGGCTAGCTTTAATCCAATTAGTAATGGCATGGGTTAACATGATAGTATGCATTGGGTGCAGTCTTTGGTTTGAAGGAAGATTCAAAGATTCAAATGATAATGAGGTGTTTGGATAATTAGTCGCTTGTGGTTATAAGGACCTAGTTGGACTATTGATTGTAAAGAAAGGTCTCTTCTTTAATTAGTTGTCCAAAACAATAGTAGGTTTAGGGTTAATAGCCCTTGTAGCATTACGTTGTTGCAGCTGGTCAAGAAGCTTGCCCTGCATAGTTGGAGTGGGTGGTAATGGAGCTGAGGGTGGAAGAGATGCAGACAGATGAGAGGGATAGTATGTATGTGGAACATTGCCCTAGGGAGATGAAGTTTTATAGTGCTCAGGGGTCTAGTAATGAGGTTGAGGAGCAACGTGACTAGTCGAGTCACATTGAGAGATTGACTACTAAATGTAATACCTGTATGGGTCAAGTTGATGGTAAGGGTATTGTTGACATGGTAGTGGCATTCCCATGTTTCTGGGTGTTGCCACTATTGATACTATTCATTTGGTTGTGGTGGAGCTCCTCTTAGATAATATGTCAAGGGTTGGTGGAACTGCCTCGGGTTACCTTGAGGATAAGGTAACCTTCTGGGTGTTTGTCATTTGTTTAACCATGGGTTTAGTGCATACATCCCAGACTCTTGCAGATGTGACACTACTAGGCAACATCCTTTAGGATGGTCATATTGGCATATCACACATCCGCCATCATTGTCTGTGTTTGAACCCACAACTGCTTCAATGACGACAACTTTGCCCTTACCCTTGTTACGTGCATACTTAGCTTCTTTCTTTTTCCTTCTCTCTTGGTCACTACTCTGTTCTCTAGAATCCTCTACTATTTTTAGGACAGTTTGAAATTTGTCATCTAGGGAGTTCCACATTTGATCTACCTTTGTTGATACTTTGATGCAAATTTTTGAATGGGAAAAGTCTTTCTATTCACCATCTCTTTAAGTGGTGACTCTTCCTCATCTTCACAAAATCTAATTTCCTTCTTTCGGAGGGAAGGATCTTTATTGTACTTTTTCATACTTTCTCTTTTCCTCAATTCGCCTTCCTCCTTGGTAACTTGCTCCAACAATCTTTGTATTTGGTGGGCTTTGAGCTCAGATAGCCTTCCTTGGGCATAAGTCCCAAGGGTTCTTCGCATTTCGTACCTAAGCCCATCTATGAGATGGTATAGTTATTCCTTCTATGAGTAACCATGGCCAGGGAAATAATGTAATAATGTATAATATCAGTCCATGGAAGCATCCAAGAGTTCGTGTCCTCCTTGTTTCCATCCTTGGATTTTCTTACATAGGTTGGACACTTGGGAGTATGTTTGATACTTATCGTTGAATAGCTCCAACATGGTACTCCATCGATGAATGGATTCCAATTCTAAGGACTAGTACCAGCTTTTTGCTTCCTTGAGCAGTGTCCGTGGAAACAAATTTAGCTTTTGCCACTTGTTTTCTATATTTTGCAAGGCACATGCATTGTGGAATGCTTGTAGATGATTTTGAGAATCAACATTGTATCCCCCTTCAAATCGTGGGATGTTATTCATGTTTAGTATTTTAATCCTAATGTCCTTCTGGTTCCTTGTTGGAATCCTAACAGCCTCTGTTATATCTAACATACTTCGGGTGGTGAGTAGGGATTCATCATGATTGTACTATCTATGGTGTTTATAATGCCTAGGTTGTTTCCTACTTTCCCTTCTTTTGTGATGTGTCTCTTTGGACTGCCCTCATCCCCTTTCTTGATTGTCTTATCTATGATCTCTATTTTTCTTAGCATTGTTATCATGGTCTTTCCCCTTACGATTGCATTTAGATCTCGAAGGAGAGGGGGAAGGAGATGATGAAGGTGAAGAGGAAGGAGGACCAACACCATGATGGCATCTTCCATTTCCTCTTTGGTGGTTGCAGCCTTGGTCACAGTTACGATCGAAATGTCTATTGTTGTGATGTGTTCATGTTCCTTTTTTGGACCCTTTGTGTCATTTGGTACTAGAACCTAGGTTATGAATAGTGGAGTGAAGATTCTAATACACAACTCATTGATCGAAGTCAACGAGAGGAACATCATTTTGTGGAAAACCTCTCAAGAGAGGTTCACCACCCTCGTTTTTACTTAGGACATACGGGACATCCTGAGACCACTTCCCCTTGACGAATTTGTAATTTCTCTCTTGTTGTAAATCCATATAGCATTGTGCCTCCATGGGTTGATAATCTCTTGAATCTTGTTCATGCACAACATACTTCGATTGTAAGTTTTGCATACCAATTTGTGTGGGAGCATGAAGAAGCATGCTTGGGATTGAATGATTGGGAGGTAACACTATGTTACCTTATAAATCACATCATTGCAATTGTTCATCCTGGTGGAGGATAAAGGTAAAGTTTGGTATATACTCATTAGAATGAGTGTATACTATGTGAAATTGTTGGGGCACTGGCGAATCATCATGTGCACTCTACCTCCAATTGTTCATTGTGTTAGACCTAGTCGGTGAAGCACTCTCATAAGAAGAAGGAGACATGATTGATTATTCAGTGTGCAATACTATTTTTTGATGATTGTAGGATAACTAACCCTAAGGGTTTGTTCCAATGATGGAAATATTTCCTAAGTTTCAATCAGCACATAAACAAAAAAAATCCCTGGCAATGACACCAATGATGAGCGGCAAGGTATCCCTACGCCCAACCATATGAATACAAGCATTCATGTGCGATCCGGTCGAACTCCAAGGATTAAGTGCTTATGCGGTTACACAAAATAAGGATGAGTTATGCAATCGTTGTTTTCTCAAGCTTACTTGTAAGGATTAATTGTATGGTTAAGCAAACTCGAGGTATGTGATTTTTATTCTTTTATGTTTTATTTTGTTGATGCTTAAAAGAGAGAAATGAGGTAATTTAATAACTAATTTGATTTAACTAGTTAACTATTCTCTAATTAGTCCTAACACCAGCATCCATTCCCACTCTTTGGACACATCCTGAACTAGTGTGACACTATTGGGATTACCAAATGCTAGTCGTTACTGGGTTACCAAGTGTTCCCACGTATGCTAGAAATGGTCATGCTAAGTGTACAAATTCATTGGTAATTGACAATTAATAATTCTATGAAATAACATTAAGTAACTATTGAAAGCATTAAATAACAATAAATAACATGAAATGCAATAATTAAGCTATTCTGAATGTTGCAAGGTTTATCACAAAGTTCATCTTTATTTATAGACATAAGGTGTGCTTAGGTACACAATGCTCGAATAAAGATCTGTTCACTTTATGACTCCTACTACGGGCACTCAGAAATAATTCTAACTCTGAAATAGAAAAATTGCAAGAATTTGGCTAAGGAACTAAAAAATAATGCAAAACCAGGTGCCCTTGTCTCTTATTTATAGGTGATGAGACAGGTTCTGACATCGCATGTCCGATATCTCTTTGACATCTATGATATCGTGTATTCGATATCGAGGGTTCGATATCAGGACTCATCAATGAGAAATTTCATTAATATCATATCCTAAATATTGAAAAGGATATTCTTTGGATGGTTCTACATCATCATAAATGGAAGATATTTTTCAAGCAAAGTAATAGAAAACAAGAACGATAATGTCTGCTCATGCTATAACTAGATATGTTGCTTATGATTATCAAATTTATGATAGTTTACACAATGCATATACTCATATCTCACCAAATATGTAATACCCACAAAGATTCTTCCTCACTTGCCTTTTTTTTAATTGAATATTTTAAAAAACATTGAATAAAAAATTGTGTAGAATCTTTCATTTTCCAAGTTTCAACTAACCTAAAAAGTGTCAAAGACAACAAAAAAAATTTATATTACATAGACCCACTACTTTATTAGCAATTGATCCTTCAATATCTAGATAATCATAATATAAAGCTTCTATGTATTTTTTGAAAAATTCTTAACATACGTTGTATTGGTAATAACTAAAGTGCTTTCTATATTTAAATATGTCATCAGTCTAATCTCTCAAGCTTCTTTAACTTTCTATCATTCCTTAGCATGCTTTACAGTCTTTGTTTGTCCAAATTCTATAATCATGTAGATGTTAATGATGCTTGTAAGATTTTCTCTTTAGCTTATATAGTACCAAATTTCACCAAAATAGTGCAAGGTCTCTTGCTCTATTTTCCTGTTTGTAAGGCCTTTTTAATTAGCTATTCAAGGATGAACATATTTTTTGTCATTATTTGCTTTATTTGAAATAGATAGAAGAAATTCAAAATATTTTCCTACTTAATGAATTTAAAGTAAAAATATAGACATAATATGATATTGTACTTCTTAAAGTAAAGATGTCCTTATAGGTTGAAGCTATTTATCAATTTATAACTTATACTCATAATCTTTCTAAATCTTCATTGGATAAATACTCTAAAAAAGTGATAATGGAAACCCATGATAAAAATGGGTTCATGAGGGAGTTATATGATTTAATAAATGAAATATTCAAGAGTACATTCTTTATTCTAATCCTAATCAAGTTTGAAAATTAGTAAAACAGAAGTATTTTAAAAACTTTGGGCAAATGTACAAAAAATTTTCTATATGAATAGTATTAGAGGAGGCCATAATTCAAAGGAAAACTATCTATCTCCTACTATTCCTCATCATTTGAGATGCATAATTAGCAAAGCATAAAAAGGATATCATCGTCTAAGAGTTAAAATAAGTAGATAGTTTAATATTCCATGTCAAAAATGAATGTGTTGATTATGCAATAAAAATAATATTGAAGAAGGAATAAAAATTAGGTTAGTAATAAAGCACTTGCATTTTGTGTAGGCAATCATGGGTTTTATTCCCATTACATTCCTACCCTCCTCCAATATTAAAAAAACATTGAAGATAAATACCACATTTTCTTACAATATCCAACATTTGAGAACATTAAATATAAATGAGATATTATAGTTGCAAATTTGGTTGATTTGTCCCAAATGTTACCAAGAATATTTGATAATTTCTTTAATGATGTTTTCAAAATTCATAGCATGTTAATTTTTATAGCTTCGTAAATCTTAAGGGTCTATAAGAAAACATGTTTTTTTAATGGTCCAAAGATTGCTTCCCTTTCAAAAAGGCGGTCAAAAGGAGTATGGAGATATTCACAAGTTTCATGTTATTTTAACCATCACCTAAATAACTACATGGCTCTGATTCCTTTTGTGCTATATCATAAGGATATGTAGACTTGTGATAAACTTTGGCTCTAATGCTCAGGCCACTACCATTCTCTACAAAGTGGGGCTTAAGGCTACATGCATTAGAGTAGGAACATGTCTTAGCTCTCTTAAGGAAAAATATTTCTATGTATTTTTGAGTGCTCTCTATGAGTGTGGTATATGTTGCATTGGGTGGTCACTTATATGATTATAAAGGCATCATTGCAATACTCCTAAACCATGGACTAATGGATCACATATGTGTTATTTACTTAGGTTGTTCTCACAGGTTCTTAAGGACATTAAGGCATAGTCCACCTTAAGTCTGCTCTAGAAGTGTTATGATGTGATAGTTTTGTGTTCATGTATAATGGAGTAATACTTAGATTCTCATCCAACTATCCTTTGCCAATGATGCCTTAATGGGTTAGCTCATGATCCATAGAAGAAAATTGACAATATTTCAAGCTATTATATTTTCAATTCTCATGTTCGTGAAAAATGTCCCGATAACATTATTTTTTGATAGTGATGCAAGCATGAACTTCTTGATAGTTTCAACATTTTAGTTCTTTTGTCCAAATTTTTCTCATAAAGGATCTAATTTGGGTAGTGGAATGATTTTACTGAAGGTGGATGCTAATTCATCCTTATATGAAATAACATGATGCATGTTAGTTAAATTTTGAATGTTCAAATATAAAAGGACTTATGTGCCTAATTTTGATTTCTTGAGATTGGAAAATAACGGAATATGTAGGAGCACTCTTGACAGAGTAATGATGATGGTGGATAAATCTTTGTATTCACCATCTTCCTTCCGTATCAGCCTCTTACATAGTTGAGGACTTAAAAAGATTATCTTCTACCCATATGGTCTAATGCATCTGGTTACATATAATAATTGGGTTAAATAGTGGGTCTTGTTTTATAGAAGATCTTAGCGAAGGTTGTTTCCAATGCTAGACACTTTTTTGAGTATGACAATGAACAAGAAATAGAATTTTGTGTTTTAATTTTTATCTTTGTTTCAAAAGCATTCTCATGGATTTTTAATTCTTACTCAAGAGTTTCTTGTAAAGAAAAGGAGAAAACTCTCCCTAAAGAAAAAAATTATATTAATCATAATTACTAAACAAATAGCAATGAAAATTTTTTCATTCTTGAGCCTTCAAAATAAAAAGAAACAACTACTAGAGAAAGTAAATTAATAATTAGTATTTTATATAAAGTTTTAATTATGATTTTTGCATACTCATTTATATATTTAGAAGCCCCATGCCTTTGTTAGTGTTAATTTGTATTTATTTTGCATACTCCTTTTTACCTATTTATTGAATGTCTATTGTTATTCCTATCATTTTTTTCTTCATATCATTTACCATTCTTTTTAGCATGTGATTTTTATTTTTATGGAATACCTTTTTAGCCTAAGCCCAAGGTAAAGGGTTCTATATAATGTTCATTTTAATGAGAAGTTCAAGGAGAAATTTTGGAGTAAAGCATTCAAAATATTTCATAATTAAAATAATTATCTATGCCTTATCTTTACCTATAACCATTGCTAAATAGATTAGAATTGATGAACACCTAAACAAAGATAGTAACATCCTCTATTTTTCTTTGATATTGGAAGAAAATTACATTTTATTACATGATGAACACCCAAAAAATGATAGTAACATCCTCTATTTCTCTTTGATTAATGGCTAAATAGATTAGAAATGATGAAAAACCTAAATAGGGATAATAACATCCTCTATCTCTCTTTAATAATGGAAGAAACTTACATTTTCATAACATGTTGCAACAATTTAACCCAAAAGTTTACTTGTAAAAGTTTACTTTACATGTCAATTTTATAAAATCTTTTCTAATATAATATAATTCATATATTAAACTCTCTAAATGAATTTTTGTGTAAAATCCCCACATCTCTTTGAAATTGGAATCTTTTCTGAACCTAATTATTATCCCCAAATTCCATTAATGTTTGAGTAAATGTTTCCTTGAAGTTTTATTTTAGTTCCTTATTCAATACTGGACTTGCTATCAAAATCAACCTAGATAATATTTATGTTTCTACCAAAACTATAAACAAGCAATACCCAAGAAAGGAGTATTTTGCTCGCAGAAATGCAAACCACTTTTTAGTAGAATTGTTAAAAATGCCCTTGGTTTTATTTAGAGACAAAAAATGCAATGGCATATTATCAAAAAGATTGCAAAACTTAACTAAGATGATTGGCTTATGGAGGGCTAACATAATGAGTTAGGTCATTATGCTCAATCTAGCTTTATTATTCTTATATGCAAATAAATTATGTAGGCATCAACTTTGCAACAACTCCATGTAATGAGGGAAAAAAAATACTTTGATTAACATACTATTATATATGGTTTGTGAAACTTTCTATGAGCAACTTATTCTCAAGTTTTCTCAACAAGGATAACAAGAGAGTCTCAAGCAAAAGCCCTAGAGGTATAAAGGCTAGAGCCATTGGTTAAACCTCTCACAATGCAAATATAGCTGATGATTTCACCTTCTTCCTTTTTTTATGTGATAATATCTAAATTATAATGTTAATTAATGATTTTTTGAAAAAAGTTTACACATCATTATGAAAAGATTCATAATATTTCCTAAGTTTTTCAAATTTTACATTTAAAATTTTAAAAAGTATTTTATGTTCAAGGAAAAATGTCATGCAAATTCATACTATGATCATAACATTCTCTATTTCTCCTTGTTAATAGAAGCAACCTACATTTTATTACATGATGACACTAGGAATGAAATTATTGCATGTCACAATGGCTATTTTGACTATTTCCTCACCTATGGAGTAATGACAGGATGCATGTCAATGCCTTCTGGTACTTGAATGCATAATCTATTACTTCTATTGCTACCATCTCATGTTCAATATAGAAATCTAACAATGAGAATGATGCCACCAATGGTTTAGTGACCTTAGAGAAATTCTCAATGAAGCACTGATAGTAGCTAGTGTGTCCAAGGAATGACCTCACATCTTTGACTATTTCTAGCTATCTAGTAATTTCTTGGATGACCCTTATTTTTTTAAGGTCTACCTTGATCCCTTTTTTAGAAATTTTATACCCCAAAATAATGCCTTCCTAGATCATCAAGTGGCTTTTCAGCCAATTGAGCCTAAGGTTTGTCTCCACACACTTTTTTAGCACTTGCTCAAGATGGTCCAAGGCTTACTCAAATGTAGTTGCATAGGTGGAGAAGTCATCCATGACGACTTCCATCATGCTACTAATCTACGATTGGAACATGTTTAGGATAAGTTTTTGGAATATAGCAGGGGCATTGCATTGGCCAAATGCCATCATTTTGTATGTGAAAGTCCTTGAGGGACTTGTGAATGTTGTTTTGGCTTGATCCTATAGTATGATCTAAATTTGATTATAGCCATTATAACCATCTAGAAAGCTCTAGTAGCAATGCCCAAAAATGGTATCCAACACTTGGTCCACAAATTATAACAAAAAGTGATCTTTGTAAATTTCCATGTTCAATAACATGAAATTGATATAGATCCTCCAGTTTTCATCCTTCTTTGGCACTATTACAAGTGGGCTAACCCACTCGCTATCTGCAATGGGATAGATGAACCATGCCTTAAGGAGTTGTTCAATCTTCTCTTTCACAATCTGCTTTAATTTGGGGTTCAATCACCATTGCGGTTGCCTCTTTGGCTTCATGGAAGGACCTATGTAGATGCGGTGCTCACATATCCTAGGATTAATTTCCATGAATTCAGGATATGACCAAGCAAAGGTTGTTGAGCATCTATTGACCATCTCCAATAACTTCTTTTTCTACACAGGAACAAGGTTGACATTGATGATAACTAGCTTTTCATTGTTCAAAAAGACATATTCCATTCCTTTTAATAAAGGTTTTAGCTCAAGGAGTTCTTTTTTAAAGCTTTTAGGAATCTCCAACTCTCCCTAGTTGATTTCATCAGGTTTATCATCAAAGAGTTATCGATGAACTTGCTCTAGTTCATTTATGCCTTCATTGTAGGCATTCATAAAGCTCTTAGTTGGTTCTATGCATATTGTTGAACTACTATCAGGTTCAATTATGAGCCACTGAGTGGCCTCTTATTTTTTGGTTGCTCCATATAGGCACCTTTTAATTTTTTTCACATCGGCATACTATTTGCATGCTATGATAGATGTGCTTTTTACGGTCCATAATTTCTGCACATAGTTGCACCCTATGTCATTGTATATGATGCATGAAATGTGCTTCCTCTCAATCTTTTCAAATTCATTTCCTTGGAAATTTCCAAGAAGAGGTCTTAGATTCCTAGCCATGCATCTATGATGCTCAGCCAAGACCTTCCCATGAAGATTGGGAAGTCCCCCTTGTAGTTATTAATACAAATCACTAGGAAGTTAGCAGGATAGGACCACCCACAGATGGTGATCACAATGTCCTCCACCAGTCCTAAGGGAATGGTTAAGGATTGATTTGACAACTCAAGACAAATGTTACTCTTCTTGAGTGGAGGCAAGTTCCAAGCTTTGTGCATTTCATGAGAGATCAAATTCACATTAGAACTTAAGTCCAGAAAAGCCTTGCAAGGCTCGTTCCCAGTGATTTGCAAATAAATGAGGGGACTTCCAGGATTATATCTTTTCCTCGAAAGATGGCTAGCCTTAATCCAATTAGTGATTACATGGGTCAACATCATAGAATGCACTTTGGAAGGTGTTTTGGTTTGAAGGGACATAGAATGAGATTGTAAAGGATGAGGGAGAAGCATGGTCATCAACCGTAGACATTTGTAAATGCTTAGAAGGATTACTAGTTTAGAAGAAGGATCTTCTTGAGGGTTTGTTCTCCAAACCACTTAGCTAAGGAGCCAACTATAAGTTAACAACCCTCATGAAGTTTCTTTGCTACGGCTAGGCAGGAATTTTGCCTTGCATGGATGGAGTTACTGGTAGTTGAGTTGAGGGTGAAGGTACAGGTGCAGAAGGATGAGAAGGATAGAATGGAAATGGGGATTCCCCTCTTGGAGATTAAGCTCTACAATATTCTAGAGGGTAGTAGTGATGTTGAAAGGAGGTGTGACTGGAAGAGTCACATGGAGAAATCAGTTGATGAACATAGTACCCATAGTAATCTAGTTATCGGTAAGGGTACTATTGCCTTGGTAGTAGCATCCCCCACAACTGTGGATGTTGCCACTACTAGTATTGCGGAGGAGGTTTGGGTGGAGCTCCGCTTAGGTAGTAAGCTTGCTATTGGTGAAACTACCTGTAGTTTCCTTGAGGATAAGGCAACCTGTTGGGTGCTTGCCTTCTTGCCAATCTAATATTTAGCACATACACCCTAGATTCATGCAAGTGTAACATAATGAGACAACGCCCCTTAGGATGTTCATATTGGTAGATGTCACACCCACCATCATCATCTATCTTAGATTTCACAACCTCTTCAGTGGCAACAGCTTTGCCCTTACCCCTTTGATGGACACATTCAACCTCTTTCATTCTCCTTCAGTCATAGCGGCTACCTTGCTCTTTGGACTCTTCTCCAATTCTAAGGATAGTTTGAAATTTTTTGTCTAAAGAATCCCACATTTTGTCTACCTTGGTTGATATTTTAGAAACATATTTTTGGATCAGCAAGGTTTTATGTTGCACCATTTCATCAAGTCGTGCCTCATCGTTCCCTTTTTCAGATGGAAGGATCCCAGTTGTACTCCTTTACACTTTTGCTTTTCTACAACTCACTTTCTTCTTTAGTGACCTGCTCAATTAGCCTTTGGAATTGATTGGATCTAAGTTATGAAATTCCTCCTTAGGTATAAACCTCAAGAGTTCTTCTAGTTTTTTTTGGAGCCCATCTATTAAATGATGAAGCTGCTCCCTTTGAGAAAAGCTATGGTCTTGGAAACTTTGCAATAGAGAGTAATATTTTCCCATGGTTGCATCCAAGGATTCATGTGTTCCTTATCTCTACCCTTGTATTTGCTTTATGAGATTGGACACTTAGGAGTATGTCTAATATTGTTGTTAAAGAGTTCAAGCAATGTACTTCATTGTCTGATTGATTATGATTCTAAGGACCAATACTAGCTTTCAACCTTATTAATGAGTGTTTGTGGGAATAACTTTAGCTTTTTCCATTCATTTTCAATGTTCTACAAGGCATAAACATTGTGAAAAATCTTGATTATGCTTTTGTGGATCTAAGTTATATTTCACTTCAAACTTGGGGATATTGGTCATATCCAACCTTTTAATTCTGCTATCTTTCACATGCCTCATCAAAATTCTCATGACCTCTACAATATTTAGCATATTTTTGGTTGCAAGTAGAGGCTCATCATAGTCATAGCCTCTATGATGATCATGATGCCTATGATTTCCTCTTTTGTTCCTTCTTTCACGGTGGCAAGCCTCCCTTGATTACCCATGCCCCTAGTCTCTACTAGTTTGGTGGGCCCTACAATCATCCTTATCCCATTGATCACCTCCATCATGGTCTACAACTTTGGTTGGAGCTAGAGGAGGATGAAGATGAGGATGTTGAAGGTGAAGAAGGAGGAGAGCCAGCACCAACATGATGCTTGCTAACCCCTCTTCTTTAGTCACGGACATGATCATGATGCTTGTTCACATTCTTGCCTTGGCTCCCACCTTTGGAGCCCCCATGGTCATGGGACTTGTTCTTCCCTAAACCAGGATTATTTACAATGGATTGTAAGTTCTGGTTAAGGGTCCCCTCATCAAAGACAAGGGGAGGAGAGTCTATGAATTGAGATTCCCTAGAAAAGGAATCCTCTCCTTCCTTCTAACCTAGTAGGAACAAGGGGTTTGTGAACTATTTCCTCTTCGATACTTTGTAATGCATCTCCTATTGCTAATCTTTCTTACGTTGTGCCTCTGTGGGATGATAATCCTGATAGTGATGGTCTTGCACAACATATTCAACATTGAGCCCTTGGATGCCCAATTTCATGAGATTTTAGAGTAGCATCATAGGAATTGATTAATTGGGCAACAACATAATGTTGCCCTCCATGTCCCTCCACTATAGCTATTCATCCTGATGCAGGATGAAGGTGAAGTTTCGCACATACTCATTGGGATGAGTATAGACCACTCTGCATTATTGGGACATTGGTAGTTTTGACCCTTTATGCCTTTGTTAATTAGATGTATGCTCGAACAATGGTGGATATTCAGCCTTGTGAGAAGAAGACATTTTAGTTGGAAAGAAAAACAATGTACTTTTACTATTATATTATTATTATTGGTAATGATTGCCAATTTAACTTCGTTACAATGTCGTTGAATAATTGCACCAACTCCTAGGTAGAGCACGTAGCTAACTAAAGTCCTTGGCAATAGCGCCAATGATGAGTTATGAGTAGTCTCTATGCCCAACCATATGAATCACTAGTGTTCACTAAGTAATCTAGTCGAATTCCATATATTTTAGCTCTCTAAGTACACTAAGTCTAGGAAGTGAATCTAATGTACATGATCATTGTCTTCTTAGTTTTACATGTGTAAATATACAGTTAAGTGTAATTGAGGCATCTGATTTTTATCATTTTATATTTTTTTGTTTAAATTGCCTAAGTGCTGTAACATAAAATAAAGTAATTAAATGTTTGATTAACCTAATAACTAACTAATATCTTAACTAATCCTAACATAAGCATCTATTCCCACTTTCTGTACACATCTTGAACATGTTACAATGCTACTAGGTAACAAAGCATTAAGTGCTACTAGCATTACTAGGTGTTAACATATGCTTGAAGTGGTCGTACTTATGCGGATTAATAAATTGCTAATTAATTAATTAATTTGATGCATTAAAGTAAATTACTCAAATAATAAATGCATTAAGTAAACATTAAGCTAATTTCAAATGTTGCAAGGTTTGTGAAGAAAGTTTATCTTTATTGTTGGTCACATCAAGGTGCTAAGGTACATCAGTGTTTGAATAAAGATTTGTACACTTTTCACTCATATTGCGGGCCCTTAGCAAATATTTTAACTATCAAATCAACAAAACACAAGAGCTTTGCTAGGATACTAACTATGGAATGCCATAAATGCAGCTAGTGAGCATGTATTTATAGGCAAAGATAGACATTGCATTGATGGGATCATGTCAATGCATCAAACCAGACATCGATGACATCTCGTCAACACAACCTAAGGAAGATGCTTCATCACTACCACAACTATAAACAAGTAACACCCAAGAAAAGAGAATTTTCTTCGGAAAAATAGAAACCACTTTTTAGTAAAATTGTTTAAAATGCCCTTGGTTTTATTCAAAGATAAAAGTTGCAATAGCCTATTATGAAAAGGATTGCAAAACTTACCTGAGATGATTGGTTTCCATAGGGCTAACCTTATGAGTTAGGGCATTATGCTCAATTTTGCTTTATTATTCTTGTATGGTGATAAATCATGTAGGCATCGACTTTGCAACATACTATTTTATATGCTTTGTTAAACTTTCTCTGAGTAATTTAGTCTCAACTTTTATCAACAAAGCTAACAAGAGAGTCTCTAGCAGAAGCCCTAGAGGTATAGAGGCTAGAGCCATTGGTTAAACCTTTCACAAAGTAAATGTAGTTCATGATTTCACCTTCTCCCTTTTTTCTGTGATAATATCTAAACTAACAATGTTAATCAATGATGTTTTGAAAAAATTTTACATATCGTTATGATGAGATTCATAATATTTTTGAAGTTTCTTAAAACTTGCATTTAAAATTTTGAAAAATATTTTAAATTCAAAATAGGGAAAAATTTGTAAAAATTCTTGCAAATTCACACTATGATTGTAAGCAAGCAATGTACATTTTATTACATGATAACACTAGGAATGAAATTATTGCATGTCATAATGACTATTTTGACTATTGCTTCACCTATGAAACAATGAGATGATGTATCTCAATGCCTTCTGGGACATGAAGGCACAACTCATTACTACTAGCACCTCATGTTCACCATAGAAATCTAACAATGAAAATGATACCATTCCTTCACAAGTCCTTGAGGTTTTCGATGATGTGTAGATGAAGAAGACTAGGAAGGGATATGTTCTATAACACACTTCTTCCTTTGAGGTGTTGTAATTTTTGAGTTCCTCTTCCTTAGTCGTCATTATTAAAAAGGTTTGAATACTTGACATTCATGCTCACCTAAATAAGGAAAGAAACATGGAGACCTTCAAACTCTTCATCGATGTAGAGATATAATGTAAATGAGTCTCACAAGGAAACATGAAAATTATAAGGTCTTTCTCAAGTTTATTTCCAAGATTTTATTTTGTTGAGTTTGCAGGTTATGTGATTTTAAAAGTCACCTATTTTTTGTGGAAGCATTTAGTCTCCTTTTACCTATGCATCAAAAGAATCCAATTCATGGAAGTGAGGAATCAAGGATTTGTGATTCCGAACGTGTTTGGGTACGTGTGCCTCAAGAAAAAGTGGGGACGGGTTCGCTGGGGATGTGATAGAGAAAATTTAAATATATTAGTTTTTTAAAAAATTAAATCTCATATGTCATAAAAATACATTCTAAAATATAGAACAAGTACAATGTATATCCAAAATATTGTTAATGCTTAAAAATAGCACAGAAGATTGCAATATCACCATTAAACTGAAGCAAGAAAATTTGCAAAGGTATGGAGGACATTTAATCCATTTCCTTACTTAGGAACCATAATCTGGCCAAACATATAATTTCTGCAACAACCAAATTGACAGCAATAAAATGAAACCCTTTTGTTACTCAATCCAGTATTTCCAAAAATGAAATTAAGCCTAACATGCCTCAACCAAATTTATAGCAAATAGGTCCACTAATACTTTTGTTCAACAACTACCTGTGAGTACTACCCTAGAGACTACCGGTGAGTAGCCCTAGGGCCACGTTGAAGATGACCGCATTATAAGAAGACACAACTTAACTAAACTAGGCACAACTCACCTCACCTACAATGATTAAAAACCTTTCCCCTCACCTACAATGATCAAAAACCTTTCAGAAGTCAGAAAATCGACACTAGTCATGATGAAGGGGAAAGTAAGAACATCGACACTAGTCATGATGAAGGGGAAAGTAAAAACAGAGCACCATGAGCTTGCATATGGCCATTGGCCATGTGCTGGTGGTGGGCTTCATTGCTTTATACGCAAACAGATTTTTAAAAAAGTTGAGCAAGCATTCATTGCTTTATAAGCAAACAGATTTTTAAAAAAGTTGAACAAGCATCCATCCGTCATCATCTTCATGACTAATGAGTCATGACGATGACCCTGTTTTGTTTTTTCTTTTTTCAGCAGAGATGAGAAAAAGAGCAAAAACCAGCAATGAACAATAAACACGCGTGAATGTGTGAGTCATGGTGGAACCTTTGACGCTCCCAAAGGCAGGCGAATCCATGCAAATGCAATTTTTTCCTCGCACGCCCCATCCAAAACTTGATTTCCGTATGACCCATACTTGCCCCTTCGGCCTTCAGTTACCATAGTAGCCCTTTCGTGATTTCTGTGTGTTTGTTTATTCATTCGTACTCCCTTGTTTCCTGTGGTCCGTCTCATGCCGATGCTATGAATCTTGATTGCCTGCTTGCCACTTAACAATGAAATGAAATTTTGGGTATGATTCAGAACAGGAGAAGATACGTAAGATTTTAATGCATGTAGACATCGCAAAAAATAAAAAGGCAAGAACACTACGAGGCACGGCCACCATTTCAATGTATAGGTTCAGACAAAATTTCATTGGAAATTATGAAATACGTACCCATTGCAAATTTAATGCGCATGCTCTCAAATCCGACGATAACAGTTCGTCAAAATTTATCCGGAATCGCGAATCTCCGGCGCATAGCCTTTTACCCTAGGCTTCATCGGTTTGATTGTTAAGGACTATTTGCATGTATATTCATTTTTGTTTATCCTTGTATATGTTCATTAGGGTTGTTTGAGGTCCTTTTTTCTTGGGGGGTTTCTCTAAGATGTTTTTTGAGAGCTGTAAAGTTATCTCTTTAATACATGGGTGATGCTTTGTATGAAAAATAGAAGATTAAAAAGAAAAAACACTGCAAAAATATAAGAAAATGTTTAGGAACAAAATTTCAAAGAGCAGCAGTGAAGCATGAGAGGAATGCTGCGCCATTAAGGAGGGCGGGCCACAGTAGTTATTGAAAACAAACAAAAAACAAACGAAAAAGAATGCAATGGGACTCATTCAAAACAAACAAAGGAAACAAAGGATGGATGACGGAATGCAGCGACAGTAGAGAAGAATAGCGATCCTGGGATGGATCGATGGATGGATGAGACACAATTATAAGGATGTTACTTAGTTGGGATGGTGGCAGTTGTTGTGGATCTGGCCCTGAGTGCCAGTGAGGACGTTGAGGCGGTCCATCTTGAGCATGGCAGTGACGAGGTTGTGTAAGAAGACAGATTGCCAGCGGGTTGTGTGACGAGTGGGGATGTGAGGGAAGAGCCATTGTAGAGCTCCTGGTCCGAGTGCAGAAGCCCCTTTTTGTGGATGAGATTCACGTAGTAGCTATTAGTTAGCGAATATGTTGGGACTGCCCACATCCAGAGGAGCCAGATTATCATTTGAGCCGCTCCTGGGGCAGGAGTGCTGCCAGATGCGTGCGAATCTGCAGTTGATTGTGGTGTCGCTGTAAATGTGGGCTCCGAAGTTGGTGCAGCGGGCCTACCCGATGGTGTGTGTGCCGGTGAGAGGGACGAAGTCGGTGACGGAGAGTCCCTGATTGGACAACGTCGGCGGAAGCATACGCAAGGAGGCACTGGCTGTCGTGAGGGAGTCGCGGCAGCTGAGCTTGACCTTCCAGAAGGGTCCGCCCAGAGTGAACGTCGAGTCCTGTCGGGCACACCGTCTCCAGTCGTGCTTGATGGCATCCATGACTTGGTAGCCGCGGATGGAGTTGTTGTTGGTGGTGCACGTCTTCTCGGTGTTGTTTCCGTCGAGGAGAATGGAGGCATCGCAGCCCTGCATGTAGCAGTCGTGGAAATGTAATCGCAGCAGCGACGCCCCCATCCGTGCTTCCTTCGCTATCGCTGCTCTCACCGTGTCCACCACGATGAAGTTCGCCGGTGGAAAAGTCTTGGCGTACAAGTTCTTAACCTCCTCCTGCTACTGGGATGTTGTTTTATTCTGCACCTGCGCCACCTCAAATCCGGTAATGGCGAGTATCGCCACTGCCATGCACATGTGCATCATCATCATCCACGTTTCCGCCCTTGTCAGTGTGATTCCCATTCTGCTCATGTTGCTAGTGCTGCGATTCCTCTGCAACTCTGCCACAGCTCTTTGGATGATGAGGCGTGGAGGTCACGCGCTCGTGCTCTTGTTTTATAGCATTCACACTATTTCAAACAACATTATACCACAAAGAACATTATACTAGGAAAGCTCCTCTTATTGCTCTTACAAATCTTCATTTGAATCTTTGAACTTTTAGTAAAACCTAAAAATAAATTTAAAAACTATAATCAAAATGCTTAATGAGACAGAAAAGTGTAGTGATGTTCTGAATGTATAATCAAATTAAAAAATCATGTAAGCGAACAAATCTTAAATATATTATGAACATGGGTAGCGAACAAATCTTAAATATATTATGAACATGGGTAACTACTTAATCATTGTTAAATAGAGAGTGAAAGGGACTTATTTTTATAATACATGTTATCAAACTTAACTAAAAGGTAAGATTTGAGAGTAATTGGTTAAGCACAAACTTGAATGATACTAGATTTTAATTGAATAGGTAAATATAAGATGAGGTTTATTCTATTTATAAAAGTCCAATAGTGCATTATGAAATAAGATAGAGATATGCCCCCTTTGGAAGTTTACCAAAGGACCTAAAGAAAACAATTCTAAAATCTTTTAAAAGTCAAATTCTTAATAAAAACGATGGTGTATATCTATGACAACAAAAATTAAATGATTTAACTAGGCAAGAAAATAAATCTAAATTTTATTAGAAGATATTATACTTAAGCATCATGTTTAAGGATGATGAAGTGAAATATTTGACTTTATGCATTTTTAGAAACATAGGTCCTGCTACTATTAGTCCCAATAGGGAAGGCATAAAACACTTTCTTCAAGATTAGCTACAACAACCATCTATTGCAATAGATAATGGGATTCATGAAGGTCATGGTAGTGGGCATGGTTGTGGCTGAGGTGGAGGATGACCACAGATCATAGAAACTGGAAATCCAGAATCGATGAGTGTAGAGGAGAGAAGATGATTTTAGAAATGAGAAACAAAATGATATGAGTGAGAATGACAACAAATTATATGAGATTTAGGAGTACGATAACAAATTTATTTATGCATTTTTTGATATATCAAAACAAATATTTAATGTAGGCAAATCTTATTGTGTTATTTATCTACTTATATTGCAAATATTTTTTAGGCTGCATCAACTTCGAATCTTCTCTCAACACCTGGAAATTCATCCTTGGGAATAATCCACATTAATAATAATAATAATAATAATAATTAATAAGAAATGCAGGCTATTATTGTCTACCCATATTCATGTTAGTATTTATTGTTATTGAATATTTTATTCACATTTCTTAACATTTTGTAGGAAATTGGAAATGCATTTGCACCTATTATTCAAGCAACATCTGTGTCAAAAATCACACATGTAGAAGAACAATTGTAACAAGATCAACAATAGGCAAAGTATAGAGAAAGTGAGTGTCGAATAAGGTAACATCAATGAGAGAATAATTAATTTCATGAAATGCATGAAGCTACAAATGTTACGAATGTACCAACAGTGGAAATGCCTTCTTTAGAACATGTTTAGTCTTTTCCAAACTTGCAAAAGACATCTACAAAAATTGCTCATGTAATACATAATTTTAATATTGTAGTTAGAAGTTTTTGAAATGCACATTCTTGCAATGTATGTAATCAAATGTTTTTTGGCATATTATTGGATTCAACTAGAAGTAGAGGATCCACATGTAATATGTGCATTAATGAAAAGAAACAAAGTATTTTTGATAGTTTTGGTTGTGAAATCAAATAATTTTCTATTAAAAATAACATAGATCCAAGAATCCAACTACTTGTCTTAGCCTATTTAACTAAGGTTGAAGAAATGTTAATTGTAAAAATCAATCCCATATTACAAGTTACAGATGTAGTTGGTGGATAGTTCAGGTATAAGGATCACACAATTAGCTTTTCTCAGGATGTCACACAGATTACTAAGAGACTTTCTTTTAGAATTAAAGATATCCCTTTGTTAATCTTAAGAAGAGTAGATCAAATGGTCACCAAGTATAAATTCACTGTTAACAAGAGACGGGTTTATGAAGCCTTACATTTTAAGAAGACAAATGATTTGTACTATCATGATGTGAAGATCAATATGCATGCATTAAACGATGTTGCTAATACCAGTGATGTTAACATCTTTCATCGCATTCCTTATAGTCCATTGTTAGAAAAGATTAGAGAAATGAGATTGTAGTTTAAAGGTCCTTTACTTCAAATAGATGAAGAAAACATTATCGATAATACACATCAATTGCATCTCATCTTGGAATTGTAAGCAAGAAATTAATTGGATAAGAGCATGGATGCATAATCCATCGTTTGCAGGATTTAGATGTTGCTCAGTGGCCTTCCATGTTTGATTTTCCCATTAATGAGTTTAACATGATGGAGCTATTTACGATGGCATTTCCAAGTCCTTTTCCATAAGAAAAATGTGATTTTCTTGAATGAAGAGCTAAAGATGTTAAATTACATGAGTATGCAAAACATCTTATTCGCTACAAAGATGGTGGATTTGGATGACACAAGCATTTCAGGTAAATATTATTTCTTGATTTATTTTTTATTTTCATTATTCATAGTATTTTTTAAAAAACATTGAAACAATGATGTATGATTTATTTCTAGGTATTATATCTATAATGTCATTAGAAGGGGACAGACAATGGAATATACCTCTATATTTTTTTTAAAAAAGAAGTTTGTTGATGCACCCATAGCTGTTGAGGAACAATGAGAGAATTACATAATAATCAATCACATGCCATTGTTGACAATTTGTTGCAATATGGCACGTCCATTTGTGGTACACCATCTTATTGGAGAAAATGTAAAGCAAAGCTAATTGACATGATGAATCAATTGGAAACACCTACTATTTTTTTTTTTACTCTAAGTGCCGTAGATCTTTATTAGCTTGAGTTGCATAATCTAATGGAAGGAGATCCACTAGAGAACTCATTAGAACTCAAATGTTGGAGGCAAAGTAATATCATACAAAATCTACATATAGTTGTAGAGTTCGTGCATCATTGTTACATTTCCCTTCTTAAAATAGCTTTAATGAATGAATTCCATGTCATTGACTATTGGATATGATATGAGTGGCAGCATTATGGATGTCCACATGTGCATGGTTTCTTGTGGATACAAGGTGCTCCAAAGGTAGACAAACTCAGCCATAATGATCCTCATGTCATGTGTAGGGCAAAAGAATTTTTTAATTCAATCACAAATGCATGGAATCCAAGATTTACAGCTAATGGACATCTAATTAATGTAAGTTCTCATTTATCTTTGAGGTTCTTTACACAAAGTTTTTTGTGTTGATATTACTTGGAATATGCAGATCTTAATTTCTCCATTATATCTTTCAAGTTGTCTTCCCACTTAGGCTTGACATGTGAATATGTTATGTCATCCATGTGAGTTGATTGCTGAACAACTACAATGTATGGATTTGGAAATTGATTATGTTAATTTGCTTAATGCTATTCAAAGACATACTATTTGCAAACTCAATGCATGCTTACAAAAACATAATGGTAGAGAATTTTGCAAGTACCATGTTCTAATTAAATTTTTATTTCCTTACTATTTTCTTGTCATTGCATTCATTTTTATTAGTAGGTATACTTTAATTTATCTTGAATAAAAATTATATAGATATTCGACTTCCATATCTTTCAATTCTAGGTACGATGTTCCTTGGTCATTATATTTAGAATCCACTCTTTAGAAAGATTGAAAAAATAATAATGAGATTAGTTATGTTCATTGAAGAAATGATTTAAGGCTTAATGTTTATAACAGAATGATGCTTCAAACATGGAGGGCAAATATAGACTTTTAGCGAGTAATGTCACGATATGTTGTCATAAAATATATTGCAAAATATCTAACTAAATCAAAGAATAAATTAAAATCTTTTTATGCCATGTTGCTACAAATTTTAGAGTCAAGGGATCCTCATGAGGATGCTTTATCAGTCTACAGAAGGCTCATTATAGATGCTACTACAGATAGAGACATTAGTACCATGGAGATTTGTCACATGTTGTATGAGCTTCCTTTGGTAAACTGTAATTGTGTTTTTCACACATTGAATGTTTCTTGAGAGGTGTATAAATAAGTTCAAATTAATTCAAATGAAACTGATTAAGGTGAGGACTACACAACTCTTATTAATATGTATCACAAATGTTTGCTTTTGATGGGGGTGTATCATTGTTGTAGGATTTTAAACAGTACAATTGCAACATGAAGAATAAGAATAACTCAAATTGGAATTTGCATCACCCATAGCCAGATGCTATTATGAGATATTATCCCAAGTTTCTCATCCCATTGAAGGAATGATGAGTCTTATGCTATTGGACGCGATATCGCGTATGGGATATCACAGTAGATGCAATATCGCGTATGCGATATCACGTACGAGATATCACAGCTGAGACGCAATATCACGTATGCGATATCACAACCTGTCTCCTCATCTATAAATAAGAATCAAGAAAACTTAGAAAGTGTGTTAAGTTTTGATTTTAGCTCTTAGTATTAAAGTAGGAACTTTCTATTAGTTTTTCCTCTCAACCCTTTCTCCCAGTGCATGCCCACAGTGTGATGATTGTAATTGTATGGCATCCTTATTCGAGTGTGACGTACTTGGACATGCACATGAATGACAATAAATATCAAGATTACTTCATCATTGTAGCATTCACTTAGCTTAATTAATTAATTAATTAATTGTTATTGTTATTCATTGCTTTCTTAGCTAATATCTCTCTACCCTTATCTCCTAGTAATGTAGAATGAGTACGACTTAATCCCGAGCATTCAAGTGTGACTACTTGGTAACCTAGTAGTGTACTTAGGCCATGCACTTGGTAATCCCAGTGGTAGTCATGCATGAGGTCCAAGATGTGTACAAATGATTAAGGAATGGATGCTCATCACACTTAAGCTAGCTTAGACTCTCTCTCTCTCTCTCTTCTAATTTAATTAATATTATTTTCCATCATACTTGGGAGTAGTACTAGTGTAGTAACACATCATACACCTCACTTTAGAGTAAACCATACATGACAAAGCTAATACTAGTCTAGGTGGGAAGACAGCAAACTGTGACCTATGAGTAACTATCTAGATACCACAACTAGCCCATCTGTGGAGTTTGACCAAATCATGCGTGAAATGCTCGTATTCATATGGTTGAGTGTAGTGGTACCTCACCACTCATCATTGGTGCTGTTGCTAGGGACAGTGCTAGTTATCTAGATTAGTTATATCATACAAGGTCATTGTATAGGAATTAATGATATATCTTTTAGGAAGAAATAATTATAAAAAGTCACATACAAATTCACACACAATTTCACAATCATGCCTCTCCTACAAGACTATGATAATGCCACATCTAGTGAGGCAATTCATTGGAGAACCAACAAATTACATGACAATGAAGATTGGAGTATGCAATCTGAGGTGGGGGTTTCTGATAAACATAAATGAAGGAAACATTGTCCCAATGCACGCAAGCATAACTTACTCGATGGCGATGAACCCCTACTAGCCACTACAAGCCTAACGTAAATACAAGAGGCTGTTCGAATCTCCCATAGGCATCGTAAAGAGAGCCGCCTACCTAGGCTTGATTTAAACAACTTTTCTAATTTCTCAAGAGGTTATGACTTAGATCCGCAGCAACATTTACAAGCCTTATACGATGCCTGTGTATGGAAAAACATTAATAACGGTTGGCAAAAACTTAAGGTCTTTCCTATGACACTCGTTGGCCAAGCAAAAGTATGGTATAGATTGTTAAAACCAAATTCAATACAATGTTGGCCAACAATGGCAGAACTCTTTAACGAAAGATATCAAACCTACACAAGAGTGTCAGCCTTAAGGAAACAAATCCAAGAGTGGAAACAAGCACAACATGAACCCTTGGACATGGCCTTGGAAAGATATTATGCACTGTTAAACAACTGTCCAAGCCATGAGTTCTCCGAGGAAAGGCTAATGTATCATATCATTGATGGGATTCATGATGAAACAAGAGAGACCCTAGGGATGTATGCCTAAGGTCAACTATACAAACTATGAACCCATCAATTCCAAGAGCTTATCAAGCGGGTAGCAAAGGAATAAGGAGAAATGGCTAGATGGGAGAGTGTTGAAAAACATCAACGGAACTAGAATCTCAACTTAACAGAGGTCCATAATCATAAAAAGGAGAAATCAACCTATCTCAAGGAGGAAGAACCATCTTTGCCAGTACAACAATCATTAGATGAAATCGAGGCAAAGATCAATAAGAGGCTAGAATGGATGCATAAAAAGTGTGGAAAATTTATCGACATTATTGGAGATAGAGTTTTGACAACCCGAGAAGTAGGACAAAATATCATTAGACATTCAGAAAGAAGGAATGAAGAAAATAAGAGTTCAACTACCGATCATACATATGAATGCAACATTTGCCTATACGATCACCCCAATGGTCAATGCCCAATATTCTTACATTTATATGAGCATTGGGAAAGCACATTACATCCAGATTTCGTAAAGAGATACTGTATTTGATCACAGTGGCAACAATCCTAGTCGTGGGGGAAACCATCCCTAAACTGGAGACACCCTTTGTATTATCTGAATCCAAATGCTTATCTAGTCCAACATCCTATTTTCCCAACTGGGTCAACATACTATATCTCGCCACATTATCATTCTCCTCAATGCTATCAACCCATGTCCTCAACACAGCCACTACCTTGTGTACATTACACTTCTCCAAAATTTCAACATTCTCATCCTTTCCCTCCTTCTACATTGCCACAAATTGTTCCTGAAGTGTCTGCACCACTACAACAACCCACGAACGTTACTTGTGCTACTACTGCCAATAACAGTGAGAGGCCTCCTCAACATCAAAAGCATCCCTTCTTTAAACATGACCATAGGAAGGGACAACACAATTCCAAGGCCACTACATCCTTCAACTCAGCATAAGCCCAACATTGTGGTGCATCCTTCTCTTCGAACGCAACGCCTCGTGTTACTTCATCAGGGCCACCAATCAACACTCCAACAACCATATGGCCCAATAAATACAACTATGGAGAGAAAAATCCTGATCCTTGCATACCATCTTATGGTCCCAAGTATCATAATGGGTCAACTAATTATCCGGGAACCACATCTCATAAATTGCCCCACTATGCTTACTATAATCAAGTGTGTGAACCCCAATGGGGTAAGTGTGACTGAGTTTCAATATTTCCAACATGCAAGGATCCTCATCTTTCATTTATTAATCCTTGCCATCCTCAACTGTTTAATTATGGGGGATATCCCTCATTTTAATAACAAGTAGGATTAATAAATATTTTTCATTTTCTTTAATTTTACAACTTTTTATTTTTCAATTTTTCATTTTTCAATTTCTTGTTTTATCTTTTTATCTTTTTGTCTTTTTGTCTTTTTATGTTTTTATAAGTAATCTCATCTACGAATAAACACTCATGTGGCTCGTTGGTTCAAGTGTGTTCTATGTTATCAAGTCTTGAAATATCAATTATTTGGACAATGAGCCCATTACACCCACTCATCCATTCTACAAATAGGAGGTTTTGTTTGAGGGTACAGTGATATTCTTAACATTCTTAAAACTTAAAATTAATTTTGTGTTCATTATACCTGGAATGAAGAAGGATGGACCAAGAGGGCATGATTAGGGTGTAACATCAAGGGGACTTGAGGATTTTCTTTGGTAACATTTGTGGGAGTTATCATGCAATGTGGTTTTACTAAAATCCTTGTAGATCTAACAAAAAATGGGAGTAAGAGTGATCAAAAGGGCACTCAAAAATCCAATGCTATTCTAAGGGGGTCCCACTGGAAAGACATGCACCCATGCCTGAAGGTTGGCAGCTTCTCTAGATTCAACAGTCAAAAGAGAGAGAGAGAGATAAAGAAAAGAAAAGAAAAAAAAGAAAGTGCCACAAAGCAAAAATCACTCTTCCCTTGAACCAAATGCCAAGTGATTGTATTCCTTGTTACTCTGGTACTCTCATAGTCGCTCATCATGGGATGAAACAATGCGGTGTCACTGATCAGAGGAATGGGCTTGGTCCTGATCTTGGAATGATGGGTTAATGACACCTTAATCATGCTTTACATGTAGGATTCATTGTGCCCTAGGTCAGTCACCTCATGTCCCAATCTCTACAACCCCTTTTGTAGTCTGTTTCATCTTTCTATTCATGTAATTGTAACTCGTGTCTTGTGTAGCGTAGAATTCTTACCTCATTTCGGTGATACTTACATGTGTGTGTTTTGTAAAACTGGTATGGATTACATTTAACCCTTCTAGTGCCTACATAAATTTTAAGGTGTGGTTTTGCAAGGGCATTATAGGTTGGAACCTGCTTTGGGGAGGACTCACTTGCGTGACTTTTTCAATTTGTACTTGTCGCATACCATCACATCATCTTATACCCTCTGAGTACTTCATTGCCAAATCTATTCTTTCCTTTGTCATAATTTTATCAAACATTCCTCAAAACCAAGTCTGTTTATGTGTCACCTAAACAAACCAAGTCTGACATTAAACTTTTAGGGCAACTTCCTTGAAAAAAATTTCTAACTCTAAAATCACACTAGCAAAGAATTTAACATTTATTAAATGAAATGAGTAAGGTATGAAATAATTGAACTTTTTTCAATAAACTTACTAATGATTGATCTTTGTGTGATTATAGATGGCCCCTAAAAGGAGACAACAAGGAGGACCTTCTCGAGGTGCAATTGAACGACCAGGGGGAGGTAGAGGCCAAGGACTTCATGTAGAACATGCAAAGTAGGAGGCATAATCACTCAACATCCATCATGGAACTCCTATTACTACATAATCTATCCAAGAAAAAGGTGGAGAGGTCAGGGCCTAAGCCTATGAAGAGAAATGATGGCTATTCGCAGCATAACATGTTAAGGCTGATCAAGTGTTATCGCAACTTCCATGTTCATGGAAAGTGTTGACTCCATCAAACATTGGAACATCAACATGGAAGGCTCATAATCCTTGGATAGAAGAGGAGAAACATCAAGCACTTCTTTAATGGTATCAATCTTAGAAGCTTAATCGTGTACGAAAAAGGAGAGGCACCCATAGAGGAGCCACAAATATCGGGAACCCCATGAGTTCCAGAAGTTTTATCTTTCGTGTTTGTGTCCAAATTTTGTTTAATTCTCCACTGTGGCATAAATAAATTCCTAATCAGTCAATAATCCCATACCTATCCACTGTGGCATAAATAAATTCCTAGTCAGTCAATAATCTCATACCTATCCACTGTGTAATCAATTGAACTTGTTCCTCACTTTCTTTGACTCGAGGACGAGTTGTTATTCAGTCATGGGGGTATGATGAGTTGTGTGCTATTGGTCATGATATCACATACGTGATATCACAACTGATGCGATATCACGTACACGATATCACAGATGAGACGCAATATCTCAACCTATCTCGTCATCTATAAATAAGAGGTAGGAAGACTTAGAAAGTGTGTTAAGTTTTGATTTTAGCTCTTAGTGTTAAAGTAGGGACTTTCTGTCAGTTTTTCCTTTCAACCCTTTCTCCTAGTGCATGCCTACAATGTGATGATTGTAATTGTATGACATCCTTATTTGAGTGTGATGTACTTGGACATGCACATGACCCACAATAAAGATTGAGATTACTTCATCATTGTAGCATTCACTTAGCTTAATTATTTAATTAATTAATTGTTATTGTTATTGTTATTCATTGCTTTCTTAGCTAATATCTCTCTACCCTTATCTCCTAGTAACGCGGAATGAGTACAACTTAATCACGAGCATTCAAGTGTGACTACTTGGTAACCTAGTAGCATACTTAGGCCATGCGCTTGGTAATCCCATTGGCAGTCATGCACAAGGTCCAAGACATGTACGAATGATTAAGGAACAGATGCTCATCGCACTTAAGCTAGCTTAGACTCTCTTTCTCTCTCTCTCTCTCTCTCCTAGTTTAATTAATATTATTTTCCATCATACTCAGGAGTAGTACTAGTGCAGAAACACATCATACACCTCACTTTGGACTAAACCATATGTGACAAAGCTAATACTAGTCCAGGTGGGAAGATAGCGAATTGTGACCTATGAGTAACTGTCTAGATACCACAACTAGCCTGTTTGTGGAGTTCGACTGGATCGTGCGTGAAATGCTCGTGTTCGTATGGTTGAGTGTAGGGGTACCTTGCCACTCATCAAGGAAGGTAAATAAAAATGAATTGAATACTATTGGACTATGTTTTTGTTACATTATTCGTTTAGAGATGTGAAGTGAGATCTTGGTTCTAATGATGATGAGATTGAAATGAAGTGGTTGTCCATTCAACATCTATATGTAGCATCAGAGATTAATACTAAAGAAGAATTCCAACAAGCTTTGGAGGAAGAAAGATGATTTGTAGATGTAACTCCCTAGGTGCAAGATCATAGAGAATATGATTTTAAAATCTTCAATTGTCATCTATTATCAACAAGTCATTTTTAGAGAATAGAATTAGAGATGCTTAGCCTACAAGATGTTGATAGGATGCATGATTAGTGTTACAGAATCCTAGAGAGGATGTTGCAAAATTTACTACAAGCTTTATTGCTAGCAATAAATCATCTTGGTCCATGATTGTCATTGATTATGACTATAGTGCCTATGATTTTGATAAGCTGGGTGCTAAGCAAAAGAAATGCTACAATAAAATTGTAGGGCACATTATGTTTTCACAGTCAATGGATGAAGTTATTTCTCCTTTACGAACTATTATCCAAGGAACAGTTGGTATGCGAAAGTCATTTCTCATCGGCACACTTCATAATTCTTTCATAAAATACTACTATGAAAAACATAATGCTTTACTTGTTATGGAATCCACAGGAGCTACTGCATTTAACATTAATGCATCAACCATTCATTCTAGCTTGAGCATTAGAATATGTGCCTATAAAGAACTCTCTTTCTCTACAAAGATAAGTATACAACATCGACTATCACAAGTAAGATATAGAATAATTGATAAAATGAGTTTTGTGGGAGGAAGATTATTACAGAGCATTGATAGATGACTGAGAGAAATTTTTCCGAGCATCACAATGAAGTTTTGCAGGAAGATTAGTTATACTAATATATGATTTGGATAATCTTCCTCCTATGCTTGATGTTGTGCCTTATGCATCTAAGAATCTAAATATTGTAGGGGTTTGGCAATCGTTTGATACCTTTGTTGTTTTAGATGTAGTTTATTATCAATATGATGCAATTTATTATCAATCTAGAACTAATCCTCAATAACATAGATTAAGGGAAGTATTGATGCATATTAGAGATGGAATAAGCCATGATAAAGATTATAATTTCTTGGCTGCTCGAATGAATCTTCCATCCACTTTGAGTGGATTAGATGGTTTTGAAGAATCAATGCATTTGTATGATACAGAGGATAAAGTCTAATCACACAATAAGAAGATGTGGAAAAAAATGTAGAGACCTATTGCTATGTGTGTAGTAGATAGAGATCCCTATAGATTTAGAATCTCAAATGATGACAACGATGATATTGAGCGATTTTTGCTTATATGTGAAGGTGCAAGGGTTACGCTCACAGTTAACCTTTGGCCTGAAGTAGGATTGGTGACTGGTGCACTTGGCATGATTCATAGTATTATGTGTCATTTAAATAAATAGCCACTTGCATTACCATCATACATTGTTGTTGATTTTGACTCCTACATTGGATGTCCCTTTGATAATGGTAATCCTCATCATGTGCCAATTAAACCTGTGGTTCAAGGACCATTGTGTCAGTTACCGTTACAATTGGCATGGGCCATAACTATTCATACATTTCAAGGAATGACACCAGATAAGGTTGCTATCGACATTGGTTTAAGAGAAGTTATAGGTCTAACATTTGTTGCATTATTTAGAGTCAAAACCATTGACTCTTTGAAGATTGATCCTCATTTCTATGTGTAGAGATATAAAAAGATTTCAAATATTAAACATCTCCATAATAGAATTGCAAAGGAAATTTTTTTTTCTCAATTAGAGGATTAGACATATTGAGTTTGTAGTTATCACTATATTTTGCCTATTCCTCAATTGTATTCTACACCTCTACAATGTTTGTTGTATTAATTGTGCAATGTATTTCTTAATCAATATATACAAAATATATAAATTTTTATTTCTACCAATTTATGTTTACTAGTATATATTATTTGGTATGGAAATAGTAATATTATTTAAATAGTTCTAATAATATTTTAACAACTTGGACATTTATAACAATGATAATTGATAATGACAAAACTTAAAAACTTAAACAAATAATAAAATTCTACTAATAGCCCATGAAACTACTCCACTAGCTTATATATATATATTTATCAATTGGCTAAGATGATTTTAAAGAAAATAATGTTAATCAAGCTCAACTATTGGATGAGGAAACAAGATATCTAAGAACGGAATCACTCATCCATCCTTTATTTCTCTACTCCTTTTCCAATTTAGTTTTACCCTATTGGTTAAGTTTGTTCTATCTTTGTTCATGGATTTTTTGAGAAATAAATCTCTTGCATAACTAATAACTCAAAAACTCCATGAACAAACAAAGATGGAACAAACTTGATTGAGAGAGTAAAACTAAATTGGAAAAGGGGTAGAGAAATAGAAAATGGATGAGGGATTCTATTTTTAGATATCTTGTTTCTTTGTCCAATAGTTGATTTTGGTTAACATTATCTTCTTTAAAATCATCTTGGCCAATTAATAGATATATATATATATATATGCTAGTATTACTTCCATGAACCGTGCATGTGCATGTTTTCCTCTTTTGCGCCTCATCTTAAAACTTGTCCATACAGTAAAATTCCAAAATCATAAATGTTCTATGTAAGAATGATACAAAAATATAGATTACTTCTCCAAACCCGTATCTGCACCAAATTCAAAATCTATGTACATGTAAGTCAGCGCAACAAGTTGGATGAAGCAGGCCAATTTCTATTTTAATGAAATACAAGTATACGCCACAGCTCAAATCCTATGGAATGAAAAGCACCATCTTAAAGTGCATGCACAAAATATAAACAAATTTTCAATGGGAGTGGCGTGGCAGGACGACAGCACCTGCAACTAGCAAAAGCATTAGTAAAGTGAACCTTTTCTATCCCGATATCTTCTTGACCGATATATTGTAAATTTGTAATACTTGATCAAGCTATACTTTTAAAGGATATCCAAAATTCCAAATACACATATGGTTAAAAAAACCATAGTTTTTCAATCAGCTATACATGATCCGTTGAAGAACGGTTTCGTCGGATTAGAATTTTTGTTGAATTAGTTGAGTCTGTCTAACTTTTATAATAAACCTTATTTTTAAGGAGCAAGGTTATTTTTCCACTTTAAAATACGACTCTTTTCTACTTTAATTTTTAATTTTTATGATTATTTAGACACTGAAAACTACTATCCTAAAAGCTAAACTTTTTAATAGAGAAACTTCATAATAGGTTTCAAAAGCTAACGTATGTATTTTGTAGGCTATGATATTTCTTTGTACTACTCTATTGATAAATATTTTGCAGGGTAAACATCCGCAGTAAGTTTGGCTTATAAAAAGTGGTATAATGTGTAATCCCATAACTTCCATAACCACAAAGGCTTTCCAGTTTTCACAAAGCGCACCAGTTTGAACAGGTTTGCTGTGTAACAATTGTGGAAACATGCCTCCTACGTAAACATGGAAAGTTCTAAAAACGATTCAACTTTCTATTGTGATAGCTTTGAACAACAACATGACAGTTTTCGTTGCTATCCATCGGTGGCAATCGATTCATTGTTATCTGATAATGGTCTCATATTTTTCTAATAAATGGTAACTGATTCTGAGGCTTTCGAGGTTCTTGATGGGAGAACAAGGCACGGGAATCAATTGCAGTATTGCAGTTTAGGTCCCTTTCACAGTTACTTACAGTCTGCATACACCATCACCGCAGAGCGCCCGTGTGAAAGAAGAACATTCAGGCATCAATGGCATCAATGGTTGGAGGTCAATTCGATCTATTTTTTAAATTAATTTGTGCATTTTTTTTCATGCACATTTGTAGATTAAGAGATCTGTTTTTACATACTTTCGTTTGTGCAATCCGGTTTTGATGCACGTAAGATTTTCTAACATTTGGTATCAGAGCAAGATAGATCCCTGCCTTGATGCTTAGTTTTGGTTTTCTGGGTTTTGCCTTGTTTGCGTTTCTGGTGTCCGGCTCCGTTTCTTTGTTGTTGCTTGAAACCCTACTGCGAGAGCCGCTTCCGGTTCCAGTGTCTGTTTTGCGTATTTTCTTTTCGATTGCGGAACTCTTGTCCCTGTGCTTCAGTCTGCGGATTTGGCCTCAGAATCTTTAAGGTTGCAGAGCTGAGGTTATTTTTTTATTGCTCGTCTGGGCACGTTTCTCGAGCTAGTCATGGCGCGGCTTTAAAGAGGAATTGGTAGCGCCTGTTTAGCTGCTACATCAGTGTGTTTTGCTACCAAATTAAACACCTGCCCTCTCTGTGTCTTGCTCCTTATCTGCTTTTGAATTGCGTTACGATTGCCTCTCCTTTCCTCTGTTTCTGCTTTTGCATTGCATTACGCTATTGGAGCGTTTCGGGGTTTTGTTTTCTAAAAGTTCTAGCTTGGATTCTGACTTGCTATGGTTTGCAAGCCTTCTTGAAGCCCATTTTGTTGAAGGAGCAGGGGAGTGTTTTTCCTGTGAAGGGTAGTTTCAGAAATGGCGGGTGGATCCCGTGAACAAGTAATTTAAGGCTGCGTTTTGGGGATATATCTGTCCTGAATTCTTGGCTGGTTGAGATTGGGATTTGGTTTTTCATGCGATTATTTGGCCATACTTTCCGAGGTTCATACCGATAAGTGATGCCTTGGTAATTATTTTTTTAAATTCTGGTTTCTGGAGAAACTGCACATATTTTATTCTATGATTGCGGCAATTGTTCGCGGATGCTGTAAGGTCCGCTTAAGGTTGAATTTGCTGCTGTGTTTTTTTTTAACCTGCTGAGATTTTAAATCACTTATTTTGGACCTGGAGAAGGGACCGTTACATTTAATTTATTCAATGGATGTATTTTATTACATGCGGTTTTCAATATGGCTATGAAAATAACGGAAGGGACCGTTACATTTAATTTATTCAATGGATGTAGTTTATTACATGCGGTTTTCAATATGGCTATGAAAATAACGTAAACCGTTTCACACGTAAACTATTTATCATGTTGAATGTTGGCCTTTGAAATATTTAATTTGCTCACATGGGTGAGTAATTTTGGCATTATGGAATGATAGTTTTTTTTTTTTTGGCACTACCATTTTTCGAAATAAGGATGCATTGATTTAAATGATTCATATGGAAGAAAATATATATATAGATATATATTCCATTGTTGTTTTGAAAAATGGCAATTATGGACTCATGTTCTGGTGTTTTTCAAGCAAGAAATGATTGTAGGATTTTTTATGCTTGCTTAGAATTTAATTGCATTTTGTCAATATTGATTTTGATGCATAATGTAATCGTATGTATAACATGATCCTTATAATTTGTATAGTCATAGAGTGGCCACAGCATCTTTGATTATACAAAATTATAAATTAAGAGTTTTGGATCACATAAGTAATTGTGATTAATCACATGTAATATAATAGACTTTATCCCATAGGAATTTCTATTATATTTAATGTGGTCAAGATGAAATGTTGAATTATTTTTCTTAATTTGTCCACAGGGATTAAGAAAAGGCATATAATTCAATAGTTTCCTCATAAAGATATATGGATCTATTTGAATTAAAATTTAGCCCACAGTCAATTTTATGTCGTTTGATTCATATCTTTCATGTTTTACATTGGTAAATGTGCCCTAAGGTATTTCATTACATATATAGTATTGTGATTAATCATCTGTCATATGATAGATTTTGTCCCACATGAATTTCCATTATATTTACAGTGATTAATCAGGGTGAATTATTGAATTATTTTTCTTAATTTGCCCACAGGGATTAAAAAAAGGAATATAGTTTAATAGCTTCATCATAAGGATATATGAGTCTGTTTGAATTAAAATTTAGCCCACAAGCAATTTTATGTCATGTGATTCATATTTTTGCATGTTTACATTGGTACATATGTCCTACAGTTTATAACCTCAAATTTAGTGACATAAGTATGTTTATTTGCAGCTATGCAACCTGTAAATTACTCTGACTTTAAATGTGACATTCCTGAATTGATGGGTGATAATTACAAGGTGTGGAAGGAGAGAATTTTCCTTCATTTAGGATGGATGGACATTGATTATGCTATCCGTAAGGATGAACCACCTGCGGTTAATGCAACCAGGCATCTAGATGATATTGGTCTTTATGATAAATGGGAGCAATCTAATCATCTCTGCGTAATGTTCATAAAAACCAAGATCTCGGCTGGTATAAGTGGATCATTAGAACAGTATAACAATGTGCACGCTTTGTTAAAAGCTATTGATGAACAATTTGAAACATCAAACAAAGCGTTGGCCAGAACCTTGATAATGAAGTTCTCATCCATGAAGCTCACTAGAATTGGTGGTGTGCGTGAGCACATCATGCACATGAGGGACATAGCGGCTCAACTAAAAATACTTGAGGTTGAGATGTCTGAATCTTTCCTTGTGCACTACATCCTAAACACGCTCCCACCGCAGTATGGACCCTTTAAGATTTCTTACAACACACATAAGAACAAATGGTCAATTAATAAATTGATGACCATGTGTGTGCAAGAAGAGGGTAGACTTGCCATGCAAGCGAAGGATAGTGTGCATCTGGCCATGCAAGGAAAGAATACAAAACAAGTCAACACTAAAGGGAAGTGAAAAATCCCTCCACAAGCTGATATCAAGAAGGAATCTAGATGTTTTTTCTGTAAAAAGAAAGGGCACATAAAGAAAGATTGCCTTAAACATCAGAGATGGCTTGAAAAGAAAGGTACTCAATCCTCATTTGTTTGTTTTGAATCTAATATGGTTGATGTTAGTCATAACACATGGTGGATTGACTCCAGTTCTACAATGCATGTTACTAATTCCTTGCAAGGATTAGCAAACCTAAGGAAGCCAGTAGGAAGTGAGTCATGCATCTATTCGGGCAACAAGATGCGCTCACATGTGGAAGCGATTGGCACATGCAAATTAGTTTTAAGTAGTGGTTTTGTTTTGGATTTGGAAAGGACATTTTACATTCCTTGTTTTTCAAGGAATTTAATTTCTGTATCAAGGCTTGTATCATTGGGATTTTCCTTTAACTTTTCAGATACTATGTTCAGTTTATCTTATAGATCTGAAATAGTTGGAAATGGTACATTAACAGATGGTCTTTTTCAACTTAATTTACAAAACGACACTTCTTACACTTCTATGCATGTTCATGCTGGCATTAAGCGATGTGTTATGAATGAGGAATCCTCTATGTTATGGCATCGTAGATTAGGCCATATCTCCATTGAGAGAATCAAGCGCTTGGTAACTGATGGAGTACTTAGTACTCTTGATTTTACTGACTTTGACACTTGTGTAAACTGCATAAAGGGAAAGCAGACCAATGTGTCAAAGAAAGGTGCCAAGAGGAGTTCTGCCATATTAGAAATCATACATATGGATATTTGTAGTCCAGATATGGATGCATATGGTCAACAGTATTTCATAACCTTTATTGATGATTACTCATGATACATGTATCTCTACTTGCTTCATCATAAAAATGAAGCTTTAGATGCCTTTAAGGTATTTAAGGCTGAAGTAGAGAAACAATGCGGTAAGCAAATAAAGATAGTGAGGTCTAATAGAGGTGGTGAATACTATGGTAGATACACTGATGATGGAAAAGCACCTGGTCTCTTTGCTAAGTTTCTTCAAGAGCATGGGATTGTTGCCCAATACACTATGCCTGGTTCTCCAGACCAAAATGGTGTGGTAGAAAGAAGAAACTGAACATTATTGGACATGGTGCGGAGTATGCTTAGCAGCTCCAAGCTTCCTAAGTCTTTGCGGAATGAAGCCCTTAAGATGGCAGTGTATATATTAAACCGAGTTCCAATCAAGGCTGTCTCTAAAACACCATTTGAATTGTGGAAAGGTTGGAAACCGAGTTTGCGACATATACGCATTTGGGGATGCCCATCTGAGGTAAGAGTCTATAATCCACAAGAGAAGAAGCTAGACCCTAGGACCATAAGTGGGTATTTCATTGGATATGCCGAACAATCTAAGGGATACAGATTTTATTGTCCATCACATACTACTAGGTTTGTGGAATCAAGGAATGCTAAATTTCTTGAGAATGACTTGATTAGTGGGATTCATCATTCCTGGAACAAAATTCCAGAGACTGATCATGCGGATGCTCAACCCTCTACTTCAAGTACTCGATTGATTGTTGTACACAACACGCCTATAGTACAAATACGTGATGTACATCCACCAATCGTTGAAGTTCCACAAACTGCTGGTCAAGACATAGTAGATCCAGCTAAACAACAGATACCAGTTCCTGTTGAATAGCCCATTGATCATCTTGCCCCTCAGGAGCTTGATGAACCATCATTAAGACGATCTACTAGAATAAAACGATCAGCCATTCCTAGTGACTATATAGTGTATCTATAGGAATCTGACTATAACATAGGAGCCGAAAATGATCCTGACACATTTTCACAAGCGATGAGTTGTAAGGAATTCGACTTATGGTATGATGCCATGAAAGATGAGATGAACTCTATGTCCACTAATGGAGTCTGGGATCTTGTCAAGTTGCCCAATGGTGTTAAAGCCATAGGATCCAAATGGGTCTTCAAGACTAAAAGAGACTCCTTGGGCAACATTGAAAGATATAAGGCTAGACTTGTTGCCAAAGGGTTCACTCAGCAGGAGGGAATAGATTACATGGAGACCTTTTCTCCTGTATCTAAGAAGGACTCCCTTCGTGTGATCATGGCATTGGTAGCTCACTTTGATTTTGAACTACATCAAATGGATGTGAAAACAACATTCCTTAATGGTGATCTAGAGGAAGAGGTTTATATGAAACAACCTGAAGGATTCTCCTCTAATGATGGTGAGCAATTGGTATGCAAGCTTAAGAAGTCTATATATGGCTTGAAACAGGCCTCCCGTCAGTGGTATTTGAAATTCCATGATGTCATCACTTCATTTGGCTTTGAAGAAAACATCATGGATCAATGCATATACCAGAAGGTCAGTGGGAGTAAAATCTGTTTTCTTGTCCTCTATGTGGATGATATCCTTCTTGCAACCAATGATCATGGATTTTTATATGCGGTGAAACAATTTCTCTCTAAGAATTTTGACATGCAGGATATGGGTGAGGCATCTTATGTCCTTGGCATTAAGATCCATAGGGATAGATCTAGATATATTCTGGGTCTATCGCAGGAAACCTATATTAATAAAGTTCTAGAGAGGTTTCGGATGAAAGATTGTTCACCAAGTATTGCACCCATTGTAAAGGGTGACAGGTTCAATTTGAACCAGTGCCCTATGAATGATTTAGAGAAAAGTCACATGAGCAACATTCCATATGCTTCAGCTGTTGGAAGCCTTATGTATGCTCAGGTCTGCACACGACCTGACATTGCATTTGCTGTGGGGATGTTGGGCCGATATCAGAGTAATCCAGGTATCGACCACTGGAAGGCTGCAAAGAAAGTCATGAGGTACCTTCAAGGTACAAAGGATTACATGCTTATGTATCGACAAACTAACCATTTGGAGGTGATTGGCTACTCGGATTCAGACTTTGCTGGCTGCGTTGATTCCAGGAAATCAACATCAGGTTATGTTTTTATGATAGCTGGAGGAGCCATCTCCTGGAGGAGTGGAAAGCAAACCTTGGTTGCTACTTCCACAGTGGAGGTAGAGTTCGTTTCTTGTTTTGAGGCTACTTCACATGGTGTATGGTTAAAGAGTTTCATATCAGGGCTTAGAATTCTAGATTCGATATCTAGGCCATTACAGATATTTTGTGATAATTCAGCTGCTGTCTTTATGGCTAAGAATAATAAGAGTGGCAGTCGAAATAAACACGTCGACATAAAGTACTTAGCCATAAGGG
>MNCI01000986.1:287075-367890 GCA_015680685.1 Gnetum montanum
AGTTTTCGTTGCTATCCATCGGTGGCAATCGATTCATTGTTATCTGATAATGGTCTCATATTTTTCTAATAAATGGTAACTGATTCCAAGGCTTTCGAGTTCTTGATGGGAGAACAAGGCACGGGAATCAATTGCAGTATAGCAGTTCAGGTCCCTTTCACAGTCACTTACAGTCTGCATACACCATCACCACAGAGTGCCCGTGTGAAAGAAGATCCAGAACATTCAGGCATCAATGGCATCAATGGCTGGAGGTCAGTTCGATCTATTTTTCAAATTGATTTGTGCATTTTTGTTTCATGCACATTTGTAGATTAAGAAATCTATTTTTACATGCTTCCGTTTGTGCAATTCGGTTTTGATGCATGTAAGATTTTCTAACATGCTGTTCTGAAATAAGAACAAAAAAAGCAAAAATGGCTATGGAACTCGGTTGTACATTAAAAGTTAATTCTTTTGGATTTAATATTGGCATATTGCTAATGGTGAATTATGTTATTAATTATTATTACTGTCGCAATGTTACTTGTCAGCAATAATTGGAAGCATAGCATTAACAATTTGAGGGTTAGATTACGGTGAGATTAACGTTGTACAGGCTTTATAATTTATATGCAAAAGCGTGATGAGGTGGGATCCATCAACGCACATTCAGTGGCTCATCTTTGCTTTTACTGTAATAATGTTGCCTTAACTTTGTCTTGCACCCCAAGGAATTTCTTTAGATCTAGTGCATTTGAGGTAGAAATCTTGGGGAATACACATCTAAGCAAGCATAGCAACCCTTCAAATACTTAGAAGGGAGTGTGTGATGCAATAGCTTCTTAGCAAGAGAGTACACCTCTAGGAGAACCTTTAAACTTTGAACAAGGACTTAGTTAACAAGTACACATGCAACCTTGTAGACATCATTGGTGAATGGGGAGATAATGTATTTACAAAGGGCACCTAACCCCTAGACCTTTCACGATCTAATATAAGGTTCAGTAGGGCATTGCACCAAAATTATCCAATCTTGGTTGCCTACATATCTATGACCGCCACAAAATTAGGGCCATGTAGTTCTCCAAGTGAGGGTAAGTAGGAAGAGGACTAAGAGGGGAAGCAATAGGAGGGAGTCCTACTGTTGGCTTGGTACTACTAAGCCAAGATGGGTATTCTAACCCTTGAGTGCCACTTAAGAGCACCTCAGAGTGTTCCATGGTCCTTGAACCATGGGAAGGAACTAGGAAAATCACTACCCTAAGACCTCTCTCACAATCCTCCCCTGCAAAAAGAAGTGATGTTCTTTGAGCGGAGCCTAGGATAAGCTTCGAGAATATACTTGAAGTATAACCTTTGAGTTGAGTTGGTCCAACCATCTATGTGCTGGATCACCATATCTATACCATCAACATATTTTCCTCTTACACATCAACATCTGTCTAGGTTGGTAGAAAGGGAGTTGAGCATGATTCCCTTTTGAAACAAGGTACAAAGGAAGATCCCTTGAATTTGACCTTATTGTTCGTAGATGCACTAGCATGACAATTTACATTTTCATTGTACAACACTATATCCTATATTTGCAGTAAAGGAGAAGATCCAAAATTTGCATGGAAAACTTCTTCAAGATGCTATCCTTGCATCCTGACATTGTTCATCAATGGAACCCTTTGAGCATGTCCAGCATCGAAATCACTTGCCCGAATGCTTGAACAAGTGTTGGATGGGTTGGAAAGCTAACCTCAAGATAGTCCTCCTTATACACGTTTCATGTTAACCACTACCATATGGTCCATTACGATCATCATGTCTCATTTATGGGAAAGGATTAGCTACATTCACCTTATAGCCTATCCTTCCTACTTTGAGAGGTGGGAGAAGCACAGTTTCATAGGTGCTTAGTCTAGGGAAGCATGTTGAATCACCTCCAAGGATAACTACTATCATGAATTTTCCAGGGAACATCTAGGTTCTTGGAATCTAAAATTCCTACCATGAAAGGAACAACCACATAGCATGATCAACACATCTCATTTGTATTTTCAACCGAAAGGGAAGAACCTCATTGGGAGGTTCCTTCTACAGGTAGGTACAACAACCCAACTACATTGAATCCATGGTCCATATCAAAGTAGTCCACATAGCCAACAAAACCATACTACCCAACTGCTACAAGTTGAGGGAAGACATAGCTTCATAGGTCTTATCCACATTCGATCTCACTTCAAGGCTTGACTTGAAAAGCCAAAGAGTTCATTCCTAAACTTCCATAGGGAGGAGCTTCATTTCACCATATGAGGTTTGGGTTTTCATTTCATATGCTCCAATCCATCCTATTTACAATAATTGTGATCGACAAGACCACACCACTGCCTATTATCATCATACAAAAACCAATGATCTTGAGAGTTATCAAGAATAGTTTACCCATAGGAGGACTAGGTCCTTAAGACAATTTGAAATTACAATAAATGAGCATATTATCAACATCAACTACTAACTCAAAACAATCCATGATTCATCCCCAAAGGGTTTACAAGAAGGAAGGTCTACTAGAGGATCTGAATCAAGGAACAACCTTTGGAGCCATAAAATTTAGAGAGTGTACATGAGATCATACCTTGCTTACAAGAGAAGACGTATATGCATCAAGCTTGCATCAACCAAATAGTCTTACAAAGGAGATTCCATGAATTCAAATGTGGTAACAATATCTTGTCTTTGAAAACTAGTCTCAAAAGTTTAGGCACTTGGGACCACTACTTGGAACAAGTCCCAAACATTTACTGCATTTGAATCCCATCTAGAAGAACAACTATCTCAATACCACCTACACTGTTATGTCAGTAACTAAGGAATGTATCCATCAGAATGGAAAATGGACCATGCCAACTGACTAGAGAGTTACTATGAAATAGAGTGCATGTTCATTCTATCCCACAATAGAGGTTGGAACACTAAAATAATCAACAATACATTAGAGAGATGGGGTGATACAGCATAACCCATATAAGTGTTAGGAGACCTAAGTCGTGAGAGATTAGGATTGAGTGTTTTTCAGCACATGGCCTCCAAGAGAAATCAATGATTTGAGTAATTGGAACACTAGTTTTTCAAGGATTGACCACCATTCCAATGCTTTAAAAATTTCCCTAAAGACCACAACCAACCATTGAAGAAGAAGCCTAGGTATTGATACCCATAACTCAACACTACATTGTGGTCAATCATGACAACATCATATTTGATTTGAATATTTAGTTTGCCATTGCAATTTACATGCCACCATAAACCACCTACTATCAAGATCAAGTTCATTGAACAAATTACTTGAATTTAGGCTACACTTCATTGTCAACCATAAATGAACAAGATTTCAACCAATCAAGGAACTTAAAAGGAAGAGTTCCATAACTTATCCTGTCTCATTAATAGCCATTGAAAAACATATCATCATGACATGCCAAGATCACTAGAAATATAAAGCATTAGTTCAAAATCACCATGGGCAAGGACATGTCATGGCCTTCTTATTATAATACTATTTATTCAATAGAATTTGACATAGAGCTTAAGGAAGATCTCATATCAAGAAACAGAGGTTACTTTCAAGACATAGAGAGAAGATGCTTTAAGGATAAGCACAGGAAAATATCATACATCAAGTTTGGCCTTGTCATAAGATGTGACAGAGGCCTATAATAAGGGGACAACTAATCCACATAGGAAAACAACATCTAGTACTTCTATGTGCATAATTTGTCAAGACTGAATGCATCACAACATTATAATATTATATACTCAAAGGTAGGAATATATTTTGTAAGCATAATACATAACATTTGGGAACACTACCCAGGCCTAGAAGGCTTTAGGACAAACTACCCGAGCCCATCCTAAGCTAAAGGATTTAGGCCACCAGGACCAATACCAAAGTTGCATCATCCTATTTTGAGAAAAACCTATCTATGTCTCTACACTCATATAGACAATTATAGCATTGCACCCAGTGCAAGATTTCCATAAAAAACAAATGACCTGGGACATGAACATAATGATTGAATAATTTAGAATGCCATCTAAGAATCCATCACCCATCATAGTGGGATCTCAAGGCATTAGCCACTCCTAGGCCATTACTATTTGACATGGAAAAGAATACTGTTCTATGTGATTTGCTAATCCAATATCTGTAGGGTTCTAAGATGGACCACCATCCTCTATTAGTGTCCACCTAGCACTAAGAGGCAAACAAATCATGATGTACTAGTTGCTTGATCACAACAAGTACTGATAAATCCACAACCCAATGTTAGGATTTGAAGACCTTATAATCAATTCATTGAGGTCTCAAGAGGACATATCTTCCCCATAGCAATAGTGCTCACAATGTCAATTGAGGTTTCCACTATTTGCATTTTGTACATGTGCTACCTACAAGGCAGAGATAATAACTTGGAAATAGAAGAGTTAGTAAGAATATGATCAGTACATCAACCTCATACACAACCATCGAACATGATCACAACAAATGACAAATAATAGTCTCACAATACCATAGAGAGCAAGACCTCAAGAACATGCATAGAGATCAATCATGCAAAAACTTGATGGATCAATTAGATACACTCACACAAAAGAATTTACCAAGTGGCACACCAAGAGAAAGAATTGGAACACTCTCAAAATTCCAGAGATCCACATACAATAAATGTTCCCAACCATTGACATCGGTTTCCACTAGGATCAAAGTCTCAACAAATCTACAAGAGGCATAGGTACTAGAAAATCATCACCTTATTTGAAAACATAAAGAGAGAGACCAAGATCTAGCCAACAATAGATCTCAATAATAAAGATTCAATTCTTACTATGAAGAGCAACATTAGAGAGGATGCATTCACAAGGGAAGACTCTCATCAAAATAGGTGAGGTCTCAATAAGAACCATCAATGGGATGGCCTGCTTTAGAAGGTCACAAAATCAAAATGCCCAAAGGAATGTCATCAACCAAAGAAGTGATGCCATGAAACTTGGGGCAACATAACCAACTCAAATGATAAAATGCAACACCCAAAAGATTCACAACAAGGGCAACCATACCCAAAGCATAAGAGGATATAAAAATCAAGATCACAACAAATTGATCTTGGGATGGGACTAAAGGCCTTAAAATTCATCCTCAAAAAATCCCAACTAGTGATCACCCAACATAGAGCATAAGCCTTGCGTTAATGAAAGATAAACACAGTGAGAGGGATACATACATAAAACTCAAAAATGCAACTGAAGAAAGGCACATTGACACAATAAGACAAACATAAAATTGCAAGCACGAGCATACATAAGTATATTAGTAACAGTCTTAATCCACCCAGAACAAGGCTCACTAGAAGCACATGTCCAAAGGCCCTCCATACTGAGTTACTTGGGAACCAACATGTTTTAGTATGTAATTCCCACATTCATTGTATCTAAGATAATTGGGGGTGCAAGGATATCACATCCTACACAATCTAGTTAATGCCATCTTCAAACATGTCATATAGGTGGAAATAAAAGCAAATACTAGGTCCATTTCATCCCAGATGAACCATTGGAGATCATAGATTAAAGCTCCTTGAGCAACAGTTTATAGGTTACTAATAGAGCTCTCATTAGTCCTATTAAAGTAAAATCGTAGCTAGTCCAACAATGAGTAATTTAGTGGAGGATAACATCACAATGTAATTGTATATGTCCTCTAGAAAGAGCAACATACAAGGGCTACTAACACTATAACATTGGACCCATAATGAAAATCTTATAAGAGTCTTACCACAAGGAAACTCCTTGGAGGATACATAAGGATATGATCCTATATCATTAGCATAAATAACTAGAAGGACCATAGGTAAGAAACCTTGAAGGAATAATGACACAAGAGAATAATAAGATTGTCACAATATGATACTAAAATGCTTTGATACCATCTGTAACAGCATTGTCTTGATGTTGTCCAACACCGCAAGGAATTCTTGTAGATCTAGTGGATTTGGGACAAAAGACTGGGGAATACACCTCTAAGCAAGCATAGAAACTCTTTGAATACTTAGAAGGAAGCATGCAGTCCAACAACTTCTTAACAAGAGAGAGTACACATCTAGAAGAATCTTTAAACTTTGAACAAGGAATTAGCAAACAAGTACACATGCAACCCTGTAGACATCATCTGTAGGAGGGAAGACGATGTATCTACAAGGGGAACCTAATTTCCAAACCCCTCACAATCTAGTACAAGGTTCAACAAAATCTAGTACAAGGTTCAACAAGGCACCATACTAGAACTATCCAATCTTGGTTGCCTACATATTTTGACCACTACAAAATTAGGGCCATGTAGTTCTCCAAAGTAAGGGTAAGTATCAAGAGGACTAAGAGGGGAAGCAACAAGAGCAATTCCTACTGCTAGCTTGGTATTGCTAAGCTAGGATGGGTTTTCTAACACTTGTGTACCGTGCGAGGGCATCTTAGAGTGTTTCATGGTTGCTAAACCAAGGGGAGGAATAAGGGAAACCACTACACTAAGACCTCTCTCTCATTTATGTTCACTTTTAATTTAATTTCTAAGTTGAATAGTGAAAAACTATGAATGATGTATGAAGTTGTTAATTAAATGGTAAAGTGACCCATTAACTTGTTAGTTAAAATTATTGAGCATTTTGAGCTTGTTTGTAAGTTTAAATTTGCTGTAGAGATTTATATCTTTCATCTGTTCTTTTGCAAGAAACCTTTTCTTTGCACAAGTTATTCATGGAACATCAACACCTAAAAGGAGCTTGTAGATATATTTTCTAGCTCTACAAGGGCCTGCACTTTCAATGACTTCTCTTTCTACCATGTAACCTTATAGTTTTGGTTCTACATAGCTCACCCAAAATGGTTCTACTAGCTCAATATTACGTGCATCCAAAGTTTTTAATCCAACTCAACTCCTTGTTTTAGTTTTAGACTAGTTTTTCAATTCTACAAAGGGTGCTTGAAATGGTTTTGCCACATTAATAGTTTTTACCATATGTGCAAGGAAAAATTATTTTTTAAAAATAGAGAATCAATATTATTATTTTGAAGAGCATGTAAAGCCACATTAGCTCCTAGCCATGCAAGCTTGTAGAACCAAAATCACAATTAGCCCTAGAACTAAATTTAGTTCTACAAGGCTTATGAAATAGGTTCTACATTGAATAGCTTCTATATTCCACATTACCATGAAAAAGAGGCCTAATATGTATTTTAAAAAAGGAAAAAATCTTTGAGAAGCATAACTTCCTTAAATAGTTTTTGTTTTAACAAGCTTATGCTAAAGTGTATTTTCCACTTCAACTTGAGAGAAGAAAGGACTTTAGAATCCATTTTCTCAGTTCTAAAAGAGTTATCCTAATAAGTGTAACACACTTATCTCATTTACGAGAGAGCTTAATACTAACAAGAATTTAATATGCAATGTTAGCTTAAAGAGAGATAATGCCTTAAAATCATTTGTGGTTCTAGAAAAGTAGTGCATTATTTGGAACCAAAGAGCTCTTGAAAATTCTTCTACCAACACAACATGATCATAGAGCTAGTTCTATTCAGCCTAGCCTTTTCTCATAAAGATAAACTTATGAAAGTCATAGTTCATAAATGAAAAGCTCATTTATAGTAAAAGTGCATCATATCTAAAATTTCTATGAAAAAAAGCTCAAAAATATAAAAATACTTAGAATACAGAGAGCCATTATGTAAATAAGTTAAAGAGTATATTATTGTAGATATTGGTAGAGCCACATTAATGAAAAAGGACAATGACAGTTAGATGAAGTCAAATGAGCCATTATTCTTGATGCAATCTAAGTCAAAATATTGCCATAGTAAGTAAAAGGGATCATTACCACAAAAAATGAAATAACAAATTTCTTTCTCCTCTATGAAGCTTTCAATGCTCATCTCTAGCTCATACCAAAAGTAGTAATATAGGTAAATATCTAATGGATACTAATTTTTCTTTGTCAGCCATTCTTCTCAATGGTTTTGCAATAGCTAGATCTTCTTCTCTCCCATGCTTCTCTAGCTTTGTATCTCTAACATATCAATAATGCTTTAAGAAATAGTTACAAAGAATGATAGCTATAATTTTAAGTTCACTAGCTTAGCTTGATAATTCCTGTTTTGGTCCTCTTGTACTTGAACTAGAATTTCTTCTTCTCTTCTTCTTGGTTCTTATTCTTTCTCTTTCTCTTCTTTGTAAAAGCTCTATTCTTTTTCTCAAAAAAAAAAAAAAGTTTTATAATTCTTGAGTCTTTGTGTTAAGAAAAGACAAAGTATTTCTCTCTTCTTTTGTGATGTGAAAGCAAATTTCTATCACTTTGATCTTGGTCATTGTGCTTAATCCAAGGCTATAGAAGAAGCCCTTAAAAGCCTTTTGTCTATTTATTCTTTCTTTCATAGTTATTCTGTTTATTAGGTTCAGTTTTCTATTTGGGACTTTTTGCTAGTATCTAATTAGCTTAGATTTTTATAAGGCCCTGATTCACTCTCCCCTCTTAGTACCTTTAGCTACATCCAAGAAAAAAAAATTGGCATAAGAGCCTAATCAACACTTCTAACCTAACAATTTATGTTGCATTCCTTTATTTCCTAGACATGGTGTAGAATCCAAACTTCTCATCTATCAGAGCTCCATGGTTCAATGGCTTAGGTTGTCCTCTATGGAAGTTTAAGATGAAGACATATCTCCTAGCTGATGGTAATAAGAAATGGAAGGTAATAAATAGATGAACCAATAATTTTGTGCATGATGCTTGAGCTATGAATGCATTGGCCTATGGCTTGAATACAATAGTATGTATGAATATTATGCATTTTCAATCATAGAAAAAAATGTGGGATCATCTTAAAGTTATTTATGAAGTAAATGATAAAATAAAGAAGTCTAAGTTGTTAACATTAAAAGCTTGGTTTAATGTTCTAAATATGGAAGAAAATAAAAACATTAGTGGTTTCTTTAGTAGAGCTAATGAAATTGTTAGTGAAATGTCCATGTTGAGAGAAGCATAATCAAAGGATATCATTTGTTGGAAAATCCTATCTGTATTTCCCTCCAAATTCAAAGCAAAGGTGTCATCCATAAAAGTGATTAAAGATCTCTCTAGATTGATAGTAGCTAGGCTCTATAGTATTCTTTTAACCTTTGAAATTAGAAAAGGTGAAGTCAACCTTTAAATCCCTCAATGGAGGCAATGTAAGCTTTGGTGATAAAGGTAAAGTTGTGGTAAGAGGTATTGGCTCAATTAACATTCATAGTGCTTTCATAAAGTTCATAATGCTTATTTTATTGATGACTTGTATTATAATTTGTTAAGCTTAGGATAATTTTCAAGAGAAGGTTATTATAATATCACTTTATTAATGAGAAATGTATATTCGAAAATAAGGAAAAGGATTTTAAAGTTTATGTTACTTGAGTAGTAAATTATGTATATTTTATAAATGAGAAACCTTAATATTTGACTCTTATTTTTGAGATAAGTGCTAGCAAGTTATGGCACAAAAGAGTAGGACACTTAAATTCAAAAAACATCCAAGCTCTCATCAAAGATCAAAGCATAAGAGGCATTCCTCAGGTAAGTTAACTAGAAGAGGTATGTTTCACATGCCAACATAGTAAGCAAATTGGAGCTACCTTTAAGCTAGTGAGCTTTCATTCTAAAAATAAGCTTAAATTATGACATATGGATGTTTGTGGACCTTTTGATATAGTTGGTTTTGATGACAATAAATATTTCTTTCTTATTGTTGATGATTATACTAGAATGTCATTACTAACATGTATTTAGAAAATTTTTGATGTCTTTAAACATTTTAAGATATTTTAAAGTATAACTAAAACTGAAATAGGGTGTAAAATCAAATCTATTATGATTGACAATGGACATGAGTTCACCTTAAATGAATTTTATGAGCTATGTAGAGATTTAGGTATTAAGAGATAATATTCATTAGCTAGAACACCTAAGAAAAATGGTGTCATAGAGCAAAACATAGAACTATACTCAAGATGATCTAATCAATGATGAATGGGAAGAATGTACCAAAGTATCTATGAAATGTGGTAGCCAAAACAGTTATGTATATCATCAAAAAATATTTAGAAAGAGTGGATATTGATAATACTCCTTATCAAATATGGTATGATAAAATTTGCTAATGTTCAATATCTAAAATTTTTTTGTAGCAAGTGTGATGAGCAGCGAGGTACCCCCTACGCCCAACCATATGAATCAAAAGCATTTAGGCATGATTCATGTGAATTCCATGGAGGGGAATAGTTGTGGCATCTAGATTGTTATGCCTTGATCACAGTTTGTTGTCTTTCCACTTGGAGTAGTGGTAGCTTTGTCACGTATGGTTTAGTCCAAAGTGAGGCATATGATTCTTGATGTTGTTTTGGCCTTATGCCACTTCTAAGGAAAATAAAGAAATAAATTATTTAAATTAATTAACAATGGAAAGTAAAGTCTAAAATAGCCTATGGGCAATGAGTGTTCATTATTAGCTTGCTGTACACATCCTAAACCCATGTATCCACTAATGGGATTACCAAGTGCTATGCTACTAGGTGAACTAAGCAATAATGCTATTGGGGTTACCAAGAAAATACATGTTTATACTTGAAAATGGTCATGCTCATTTTGCTAATTAATTAACGTGCATGGAAATGTAAATATTAACTAAGTACATGAAAAGTAAATTACATGGAAATTAAATCTAATCTAAGTGAATGTGCTGCAATTAATAAGAATCAATCTTGATCTTATTGTCATTCATGGAATGTGTCCAGGTACATTTCCACTCAAATAAGATGATATACAACTAAGTCAGATCCACACTATGAGCACCTATTGACTATTTTCTAAGATATGGAATAAAATTGCAAGAGTTCAACTATGTTATTAATCAAAGAATGCCAATACACATTGGAAGCATGTGTATTTATAGGCAAAGAATAGAGACTATGTTGATGGGGCCCCATAAATGTAGCAAATGCTACATCAATGCAACCCCATTGATGGGGCAACAGCACATCGATGAGGATCCATCAACAAGGCCATGTCGATGAGGGTCCTTCAATGTGACAATTTGACATTTCATCATACCTCCACGACTAAATGAAAATGCATGCTCGAGTTAATAGGATAGGACAATGCTTTCCTTACAAAAAATTGGGAATGATGGATTTATTGACTGACTCTAAGTGCCACATTACAAAATTTTATTCGAGTGGATGCATTACAAAATGATTGGACAAACATTAAAGACTACATACTTTGTAGAGGTCTTTCAAAAGTTTATTGAAAGTAGTGGTAGACTTTCAACCTTGATTATTATGTTAATGCTTCTCTAGTTATGTAGAACATTCTTAAAGGATGGATAGAAATTTCTTCTCATCATCCCATGGATCTAGTAAACATGAGATGCTTGAGTTGCTATCTTGTATGTGCTACGATTTTTTCATGGGCATATCCTCCATTATCATCATCTTGATTTCCTTTTTGTGCTAGCAAAAGACCTCCTTCCTTGGACATTTCTTTTAGCATCACCTATAGTTACCAAAGGATCAACATTAGTTTTGGTAAATTTTCCTTAATAATTAACCCTTTTGGATCCCTTAGTTTTCATTTAAGCAAAAGGTGATTACAACATACTATGCCCAAGGCTATGAGGTAATCATCAAGCTGTTCACATTATTTTGATCAATTACTATTAATTACCATGATGTTCGAAAATAGGATGTTAGAGATATTTCAAAGTAGACATCCCTAGTCCCCATGAGTAATAAGCATAACTTTGGAAGCACACAAGTTTTCAAACAATTGAAACCAAAGGTCTAATTTAGAAGATGACTAAGAAATATTAATGGATATGAAAATAGAAAAGAAGGAAAAATTAATGAAATGGATGAGAAATAGTCCCAAAATCATGCATAAATTTAGAGAAACCATCATTGATGTTTTGGAAGATGTGAAGGTTAGTTCAAAGCCATGATCAACAAAAGTTATTCAAGTGGATCCTTCCCAAAGTAGGCTCTTGCCATAATGCCTTTGCATAACGACTAATATAGATGTCTGTGGACACCCTAGAAGTTAAGTGTAGATCATGTTTTTGTTGCAAACGACACACAACTATAATGGTTGGGATGTTGCATTATACTACACAAAACCAAAAGGCTCATAATTTCATGTAGCAATGAGGTGAATAATGGGATGATACGGGATTATAGAGATCATGATGTAAGGTACTTGACTAGGTCCACAATAGGTTCTTATGAGAAATGTGATTTAAATGATTAGCATACCTATCTGTCCAAGTTTAGACCAAGTCCATACCATGAACAGTGATCTCACATTGATTTGTTTCTTCTTTTTGACCACCATGAGTCCACAACCATCCCAAAAAACAATCATCACTTCAAAAAGATAAGAAAAGAGAAGAAGGAAGAAAGAGCCTTAGTTAGAGGGGCACCTTCAAGTATGGGTAACATGTCTTTCCAACCCCACAACTAGTGCTTGTAGCCCATTATTGTGTCTATGTCTGCTTTAAATTCCCATTTATATATATATATATTTTCCTTTTTTGTTCATTTCATTTTTTTGTTTTTTAAATTATTTTTTCTTTTTCTATTTTTTTGGATTTTAAATGTTTTTTGAAATGGAAATCAAACTATGCAAAGACATAGCTTCCGATTTATTGGTCGATGAAGAAGTGATGATATGTTCCAAGAGGAGTCATAAACCACATGAAGGAAGTTAAGAAGAGAACCCAACAAGTTTCCTTGAGGTCACACCCATTGCCATTTTCACTTGGTCATTCCCTCTTTCTTCAAGGTATAATGATCATTGATTAATTTTAGTTTCATAAAAGAAGAACCAAATTATTTCCATGAAAAAGACCTTTTATTTAGAGAAATGGAGGAATGGATGAGGTGGTCTCATTGCTTTACATAATTACTTACCCAATCATCTTGATAGGATAGAGCAAAAACCCAACACATAGCTTTTGACTTTTGCATCATGACTTGGCAATATTATTAATGGAAACATAAAAGACATTCATAAACATTTAAAAAATGACTTAGGAAAAGAAAATATTATAAAGAAAAGAAAAGAAAAATATTAAGAAATGGAAAACATATGAATAATTAGAAAATTTTTGAAAAAAATAGAAAAATGATAAAAAATTGTAAAACAAAAAAGATGAAAAATACTTATTAGTTCTTGAACTAGGATGGAGCATCTCCCCCATGACTAATCTATGGTCACACATTTGGGAGATGGACCACATAATCCCCTAATTATACACCACAAGTTTTCCATTTATCACCATTATTCATTTAATTAATCATGTGGTAGCACATCTAACATTGGTGATAGTCTCGTTTGGATCATTTGGAGATGTATCGATGTGTTTGCTTCTTCTTCTTCTTGATTTTTTACTTTAATTCTTCGGTCTTCATGTTTAAGATCCTTTTCTGGTGTATAATCAGAGTATAAGATATATGGGTCTAAGTCCTCTGGTTGGTCCTTTTTCTTAATTATAGAACTAATAAGTGGATTAGTTGCCTCCATGCATTTTTGAAACAATTTTATATTCTCATTTTCAAGCCACTAGGTGTCTTTTGATTTAGTGGATACTACGTAGATTGGTTTTTGCTCATACACTTGCTCTTGAACTTTTTGTGTGTTGTGTTAATATTTTGAATTTCTAGCCCACAAATTCACCCTTTACTATTAGTAGTGATGCATGGATTCTTTTGTCTCTCCACAGTGATAGGTTCATCATTTTTGTCAAATATTGGAGCAACGATGGATGTTGGCCTTTGCTTATGATTGAAGGATATTCATTGTGAAAGGAAGGTTGTTGTACTTGATTGGCATTACGCTGGTTTAGATTAGTTAGTAGGTCCATGAGTGTTGTGCTTATGCATGGGAACCTTCCTAAAGAAAGGATGTTTCAAATATTGTGGGGGAGATCTATTGGCATTATCATTTCTATGTATGTTACAACACAAGTGGCATTCTCTTGTTGATGTCGTGGTGCTAAACATTCCTATGTTGCTAGCAGTGACATATAGTGGAGGGAAGTATGAGAATATTGATGATATGATAAAGGATGAGAGGTGTGAGGTGGTGACCTCATAGAAGATATTGTAGGATGATGATATTCGGGAGAGTGATAGTAGTGTTTTGAGGTAGAGGAAGCGGAACTAGTCAAGGAAACAAGTTGTTGAACATAATATTCGTATGGGTTTGGCTAGCAGTAAGGGTAATGTTGGTTTGACGATGGCCTCCCTTATGATTGTGGCTTTTTCCACTACATTGGATGATAGTGTTGAGGCTAGTAAGAAGTCCCACTAGGATGGTACGATTGGTTGTAGGACTATATATAATTACCTTGTGAGAAAGGTAATTTTCTAGGCATTTGCTTTTGTACAAGCTTGGGATTCAATGTAAAAGCCCAATACTCATGTAGATGTAACATGACTAGGCAATATCCCTTCAAATGGTCATATATGTAGATGTCACATCCATCATCTTCTTCGGTGGTTGAGTCTATAGTTTCTTATTCTACAGTCAGTTCCCATTTCTACTGATTAGTGTTCTTACTTGTCTCTTTGTTCCTTTTCCTCCTTTTGTTGTGGTTACTTGATTTGTTTTGCGTTACTCTTCCCTCTATGATTTCTATGCAAGTTTTCTATGCAAGTTGTAATTTTAGCTTTATCTATTAGTGTCCTAGAAAAGAGCTTAAGCTTTTTCCACCCACTTTCAATGTTTTGTAAGATGCAGGCATCATAAAAGGCTTGCAAATGATTTTGTGGATCAGAATCATAGCCTCCCACAAATTTAGAGATGTTATTCATATCAAGCCTTTTGATGCAACTTTCCTTGCGATGCCTATGGGGTATTTTAGCTACCTCTATGATCTGCATCATGCTCTTAGTGCTCAACAAGGATTCACTATCATTAGACACGTGGTAAAAATTTCTATTTATATTTATCTTGTTGTGACTATTTTTTCTATGCTCATTTTTATGTCTTTGATCTTGCCCTTGTTTTCAATTTCTATTTTTATTTTGACCCCATAGTGGAGCTCTATCTCTATACCTATATGTTCATCTACATTAGAACTAGACATTGAAGAGGATGAGGAAGATGAGGAATGGAAGAGTTGCCATGGCTTCTATGGTGTTCCCCATGGTTCCTTGATTTATTTTTTCAAGGTTTTGAGGAGGTCCTAGGCCTTGAGGCCTCCCCTAGTCTAGAACTTCATCTCCTCTAGGATTGTTTGCCTTAGGTAAATGTAGTCCTTGAGTGTAGTTAAGGTGGTCATGAACATATGAAACTCCTACATGAGATTGGTCACTCCAATTTTCTTTAGTATATATCTCATTAGTACTCTAATGAATGTTCTCTCAATATGATGCATTGTCGCTTTCTTATGAGAGAGACATTTTTGTTAATTAGTGATGTGTGTGACTTAATATTTTCTAAAAGATAATTCAATAATCTATTTATAGTGATCGTGTGTGATATAACTAATCTAGATAACTAGCACCATCCTCAGCAATGACGCTGGCGAGGTACCCCCTATGCCCAACCATACGAATCACAATCATTCCTATACGATCCAATTGAATCCTATGGATGGGACTAGTTGTGACATCTAGATCATTGTGCCTTGATTGTAGTTTGTTATCTTCCCACTTGGACTAGTGGTAGCTTTGTCATGTATGGTTTAGTCCAGAATGAGGCATATGATTCTTGATGTTGTTTTTTCCTTATGTTACTCCTAATGATAATAAAAAAAATCAATTATTTAAACTAATTAATAGTGGAAAGTAAAGCCTAAACTAGCCTATGGATGATTAGTGTTTGTTCCTAGCTTGCTATGCACATCCTAAACCCACATGTCAACTTCTGGGATTACCAAGATGCTACTAGGTGAACCAAGCAATAATGCTACTAGGGTTATCAAGTGAATACGTGTTTACACTTGAAACTAGTTACATTGATTCCACCAAATGATTAAGATGCATGGAAACATAAATATTAACTAAGCACAATAAAAGTAAATTACATGGAAATTAAATCTAATCTAAGTCAAAGTGCTCTAATGAATAATAATCAATCTTGATCTTATTACCATTCATGGAATGTGTCCAAGTACATTGCCACTCAAATAAGATGTCATACAATTGACTGAAATCCACACTGTAGGCACCTACTGACTATTTTCTAAGACTACAGAATAAAACTGCAAGAGTTCAGCTGTCCTATTAACCAAAGAATGCCAATACACAGTGAAAGCATGTGTATTTTTAGGAAAAGAATAGATACTACATTGACGAGGCCTCATAAATGCAACAAATGCTATGTCGATGGGGCCTTGTAGAAGAGGCCATGTCAATGAGGGCCCATCGATGCAACACTTTGATGCTTCATCAAAGTGCTATATTAAGAATCAAGATAATGTTCATAAGCTTGATAATCATTGTGAGGATGGTTTTTTATTAGATATTCTAGTCATTCAAAAGCTTATCATTTCTTAAATTTGAAAACATTAAAAATTATTTCATGCTAAGATTGATAAGTTATTTGAAGAGGCTAATAATGTGGTTGAGAAAGATATGAATGCAAATGAAGAAGAAAATAATGATGAAAATTTGACATCTAAACAACCTGATGAGAAGAGTAGATAGCCTTAGATAATGAGGTAGAAAAAGAGTAACATGCTACAACCAATTATGGTTTAAGGAGAACACAAAGGTTCAAATCCATGATAGATATCCTTAAGACACCTCTTAGACAAAGGATAGTAAGTGCTAAAGCTAAAACAATGGATCATGGCTTTTTAGTATGTTTTCTTGCTTTTTCTATTCCTCTAATCATCAAGGAAGCTCTTGGGAGTGAGGATTGGAAGAATGCTATGAATGATGAAATGAAGTACATTGTAAAGAATGATACTTGGAAGGTAGTCCCATACCTCAAAGGAACTAATGGCATTGGAACCAAGTGGATCTTTGCAAATAAGTTGAATGAGCATGGTGAAGTAACCTAGAGTAAGGTAAAAATAGTAGCTAAAGGCTTTGATCAAATTAAGGGATTTGATTATCAAGATAATTTTTCTCTAATTGCAAGAATGGAATTTATTAGAATGTTATTAGCTTTTGCAACTTATCAAAGATTTAAGATCTATCAAATGGATGTGAAACTAGCCATTCTGAACAAAGAAATAAGGAAGATAGTGTATATTGAACAACTAGAAGGATATATTAACATTGAAAAACCAAATCATGTGTATTAGCTACATAAAGCTTTATATGGCTTAAAATAAGCCCCCAAGGTATGATATGCTAAGCTTGATTCATATTTAGCTAGAAATGGATATTTGAAAGCTCTTCTAGATAGTACTCTTTATATTAAAAAGGATAATACAAGTTTTTTAGTTGCTTAGATTTATGTTAATGACATAATATTTGAAAGAACAAGCTCAATTTTAAGCAAAAAATTTATTGAAGCTATGAAATCAAGTTTGATATGTTTATGATAAGAGAGTTATCTCATTTCTTGGGCCTACATATTCAACAATGTAGGGATGGAACCTTCATTTCTCAAATAAAGTATATTCAATAGATGCTGAAGAATTTTGGCATGATAGAAGCTAAAACTTGTGTAATCGCTCTTAGCACAAGTATATACCTCTACAAGGATGAAGATGGGAAGAAAATTAATGCTACAATATATAAATCCATCGTAAGAAGCTTGCGTAATGCTATAGCTAGTAGGCGTAATATAGCTTTTGCAGTAGGCTTAATTTTTAGATATTAGTTAGTACCAAAAGAAGCACACTTTGTTACAGCCAAAAGAATTCTATGGTATTTAAAAGGCACAACTAGTTATAAGCTTTGGTATCTAAAAAGTAGAAACTTTGAATTACAAGCATTTATAAATGTAGATTGGGTAGGAAATCAAGATGATTGAATATCCACTAACAGAAATTTTCATTTTTTCAATAATAGACTAGTATCATGGTTGAGTAAAAAGTAGAACTCTATAGCCTTATTGTTAGCTAAAGTTGAATATGTTGCAACATCACACTATTTCACACAAATTATCTAGATGATGGAAGTACTAAATCTTTTTTGTATAGCATTTTATAACCCAAAAATTATTCATTGTGATAATAGTGCAACTATTTCTATTTCTAAAAATCCATTTTTAATGGAAATACTAAACATACTAAAATAAAATATCATTTTTATCGAGATCAATTAAAGTTACAAACAATAAAATTATCATATATTTCATCCAAATAACAAAGGGAAAACATTTTACAAAGGTTTTGAATAAAGAAAAATTTTTATATTTAAGAAGATTATTGGGTGTAACAACTTTACCCAAACATGCTTAATTTTCTTCCTTTCTATGTTGTGAGTTTAGGAATTTTATATGAGCTAAACTCTTATGTTTATCTTTATTTTTTCTAGTTTCTTGTTAGTTTAGTATAGCTATATCTTTTGCTTGTTTTTAAGCTTGATTTGCTTGATGATAATTAAAGCTTCTTTTCATCTTTTTGAATAAAAAGGGAAAGTAATATGTGATGTGATTGTTGATGTGTGAGTTGTTGTTTTGTCATAAATAGTTTAAGATTATTTCTCTATCTTTATCATGTGTACTAATAGAAGTATTAGCGTTTTGATTGATGATTTCTTTGTATAAGCTTGTTGCATTACTAAGCCTATCTTATGCTTGATTGAGTTTTTTTATTGTAAAGATGTAGTGTACTTCTAACTACTTGATTAAATGTGAGTTTTGTGTGTATGATTAGCTATACGAGGTGTCTAATTATTTGTTTAATTTTTTGATAGAGTTATGAGCTATGTCATGACAATGATTTTCTCATCTTTAATTGACTGTATGATTCTTATGCTTAACTAGATGCTTACTTGTTAAGATCTTATCAATATAAGCCTAATAAGTTTCTTGATTATAATCTATATGTATAAGCTAAGTTGATTTGTGAGGGGGTTCTAAGATTGAATCTACTTATATTTTTTTTGACCATTCATGTGTGCTTGGTTCCATATGTTCTTCCTTTGTTCTCTTGTATTCAAGGTCATGATGTAAGCTCTCCCAAACTCAAAATGAGGGAGATTGTTGGGTGTTTTAAGCTTTGTTATAGGTGTGACTTTGTTGTAGAGCTTCAATTCTAGTGGGTTTGAGTTTTCATTTTTTTTTTCTACAAGAAAGCTTTTGTTTGTACAAGTTATTCGTGCCACATCAACACATAGAACTAGCTTGTAGAATATGTTTTTAGCTTGACAAGAGATTACGCTTTCAATGGCTTCTCTCTCAACCACGTAAGCTTCCAATTTTAGCATTGCACTATAGAAAAAATTTTTGGTTCTACATAGTTCATCCAAAATGGTTCTACTAGCTCAACATCCCATGCATCCAAAGTTTTTCATCTAGCTCAACTCTTAGTTTTATCTCTAAAACTATTTTTCAATTCTACAAAGGCTATTTGAAATAGTTTTTCCTTATCAACACTTGTTACCACACATGTAGGAAATCTTATTTTAAAAATAGAGAATTAACATTATTCTTTTTAAGAGCCCATGAAGCTACATTAGCTCCTAGCCACGCAAGCTTGTAGAACCAAAATCACAAGCAAATTTAGAACTAAATTTAGTTCTACAAAGCTTGTGGAAGAGTTTCTACATTGAATAGTTTCTATATGCCACATCAGTGTAAAAAGGGCCTAAGATGCATTTTAAAAATGGAAAAAAGCTATGAAAAGTGCAACTTGTTTAGAACTAGTATTAGTTTTACTAAGCTTATGCTAAAATTTATCTACCACATCAACCTAAGAGAAGGAAGTACTTTAGAACCTTTTTTTTTATTCTACAAGAGTTGTGCTAAAAGGAGAAGTGTCACAACTTAAAAATTTGCAAATGTTTAGTTATTTAATTTAATGCATGTGATTAATTCTTTAATATTATCATATGTGTTTCAATAAATTAGCTCTAATTTTCTTGGTTGAATCATAGAATTATATAATTATTGTTATTATTATCATTATTATTCTTATTCTTAGTCTCCTACATAAATGAATGCAATTTGCTTACTATGGTACTTTATTAAAGTTTTGGATCCCTTGTTTTTCTACTATTGGAGCTTAATCATAGATCTACTATATATTTTATAATTAAATATTGAAATCTACTTACCTCTATAATTTTTTCTTTCTAGAAGTTATCATATCTTCACAAGTATTTAGCTATGCGTATTTTATTCTTTATGCACATTCAATTATGTAAATTTAATCTTTAGTATGCAAATTTGATATGCACATTTATGCTTTATTATGCACATCTAGTTATGCATTTTTTAATTTTTATTATACATATGTGATTATATAATACTCTATCCATGGAGAAATTTTGGACTCTAACCTTTTCCATATCCCTTATTACTTTTTCTCATTAAATTGGAATTCAAAGTTCATTTTTAATTATAATGAAATATTGCATAAATTTACTTTGTTAAGGAAATACTCTAGGATGATGTCCTACCTAGAATTTAATCTTATCGATGTGTCTAGATATTCAAAAATGTTAGTTCTAATCCTTAGTTCACTAGAATTGGAGTTACGGTTTTCAAGATATCATATCTCCAATTTGCTAAAAATGCCTAAAATGTTTCAATATTTGAACTAGGTGACTATGATAAGTGAAGGTTAGATATGATTTTGGCATAGGATCATGTAATGCACTTGTTGTAGGTTCAAATGGAATTTGATTTAGAGTATGTATGTGATTGTTACAAGTGTTTGAATGCTAAAGATATTAGTTGGAAGGAAAAGAAAGAAAATGAACTTATAAAAATAAATTTGAAAAAAATATATGTAAATTAAAAATCAAAATTTAAAAGTTCACATGCAAAAGGAGAAAGATAGTTTATGTAAAGGCATTTTGAAAAGCATGTTCAAGTGCAAGGTGATTTTTCTTATAACATATAGATGTAATGTATATGTTATATAATATATATAACCTATGTCATTGCCTTTCTCTTTATGTTGTCTTATTTGTTTCCACTGTTTTGCATCCACATAGGTTTTTTTTTATAGAAATTGTGTTCTATTGCATTTTTCATGTAAAAACCATTTCCTGCTTTTTTTTTCCCTTTTTTTTTAAGCTAATTTTAGCCCAATTTCTTTTGTTTCAAGATTGTCTCTTCTATTTTTGAATACATAGCAAGTCCACATGTCACATTGCATGTGATTTTTTCAATTATAAATAGATTGTGCTCTTTAGTACATCTCATTTCACTTCATAAAAAGGATTTTTGATGCATTAGTTTAAAGTAAAAAAGCTAACTTTGGGCATGTTGGTGAGAAAGAAAGAACATAAGAATATTTAAAAGTCCTATGACCATAGGTAAGAAAGCTTCTTTTATTTTTCTTTTATGTGACTACCCTATATTGTTGTGGATTTTCTATTTCCTTTTTCTGCATTTTAGTTTTATACTATTCTACCTTATTTTAATTATTATGCCGAGATTTTGCCAGATTTTTTCATTTTGGACTTATTTTTATATGAAAATCATTATTTTAATGTTATCTAAATCATTTTTCTATCTTTTGGTGAATCTTTGGATTATGTGAAAATCTTACCCAATGTGCCTCTCAAATATTTTATAATTATTTTGAATTAGCTTTTGATATACACATATTTTTGTAAAAATTTTGTGAGATTTTGCCTATTTTAGAAATATTTTGGATTTTTGGAATAAAATAATAGTATTTATGTGACCAATTTTGCTCAATTGGTAGTGGGAGTTGCAAATATTTTGAATATCCTCATCTACATGTAGTAGTGGAGTGTTCCTTAATAGGATCCATCCCTGTTATGAACATTCTATTATGAACATTAAGCCTTGAATCATTTCTTTGAAGAACATAAGTAATCTCATTATTATTTTCTAGATCTCTCAGAAGAGTGGATTCTAAAGATAATGACTAAGGATCATTGTACCTAAAATTGAAAGATATGGAAGTTGAATATCTATATAATTTTTATTCAAGATAAATTAAAGTATACATGCTAATAAAAATAAATGTAATGGCTAGGAAATAGTAAGGAAATAACAATTCAATTAGAATAGGGTACCTGCAAACTTCTCTACCATTATGTTTTCATAAGCATGCATTGAGTTTGTAGACAATATGTCTTTGAACAACATTAAGCAAATTAACATAATCAGTTTCCAGATCCATACATTGTAGTTGTTTAGCAATCAACTCACATGGATGATGTAACATATTTACATGTAAAGCCTAAGTGGGAAGAGAACTTGAAAGATATAACAATGGAGAAATTAATATTTGTGTATTCCAAGAAATATCAACAAAAAAACTTTGTGTAAAGAACATCGAAGATAAATGAGAACTTACATTAATTGGATGTCCCTTGGCTGTAAATCTTTGATTCCATGCATTTGTGATTGAATCAAAAAATTCCTTTACCCTACGCATGACATGAGGATCATTATGGTCGAGTTCATCTACCTTTGGAGCACCTTGTATTCACAAGAAACCATGCACATGTGGAGATTTGCTATACTGTCACTCATATCATATCTAATAGTCAACAACATGGAATTCATTCATCAAAACTATTTTAAGAAATGAAATGTGATAATAATGCACGAACTTTGCTATTATATGTAGATTTTGTATAATATTACACTGCCTCAAACGTTTAAGTTCTAATAAGTTCTCTAGTGGATCTTCTTCCATTAGATTATGCAACTCAAGCCAATAGATATTTGCTACACTTAGAGTAAAAATAATAGTAGGTGTTCCCAATTGATTCACCATGTCAATTAGCTTTGCTTTACATTTTCTCCAATAAGATGGTGTGCTATACATGGAGGTACCATATCACATCAAATTATCAACAATGATATGTGATGGAGAATTATGCATTACTCTCGTTGTTCCTCAACAGTTATCAACAATATTCTTTTTTAAAAAATATAGAGGTAGATTCCATTGCCCGTCTCCTTCTAATAACATTATAGATGTAATACCTAAAAATAAATCATACATAATTGTTTCAATGTTTTTAAAAAATACTCTGAATAATAAAAATAACAAATAAATCAAGAAATAATACTTACCTAAAATGCTTGTGTCATCCAAATCCACCATCTTTGTAATGAATAAGATGTTTTGCATATTCATGCAGTTTGACATCTTTAGCTCTTTGTTCAAGAAAATCACATTTTTCATATTGAAAAGACTTGGAAATGCCATTGTAAACAATCCCATCATGTTAAACTCATTAATAGAAGAATCAAACATGGAAGCAACATCTAAATCCTACAATGATGGATTATGCATCCATGCTCTTATCCAATCAATTTCCTTTCTTACAATTCTAGGATGACATGCAACTAATGATGTATTACTGATAATGTTTTCTTCATCTATTTGAAGTAAAGGACCTTCAAACTACAATCTATTTTTTTCAATCTTTTTTTTATAATGGACTATAAGGAATGCTATGAAAGATGTTAATATCAGTGTTATTAGCAACTTCGTCTAATTCATGCATATTGATCTTGACATCGTGATAGTACAGATCATTTGCCTTCTTAAAATGCAAGGCTTCATAAACCTGTCTCTTGTTAACAATGAATTTATACTCAGTGTCCATTTGATTTGCTTTTCTCAATATCAAGAAAGGGATATCTTTAATTCGAAGAGGAAGTCTCTTAGAAATCTATGTGACAATTTAAGAAAAGCTAATTGTGTGATCCTTATACCTAAACTATCCATCAATTGCATGTGTAACTTGCAATATGGGATTGATTTTTGCAATTAACATTTCTTCAACCTTAGTTAAATAGGCTAAAACAGGTGGTTGGATTTTTGGATCCATGTTATTTTTAGCAGAAAATGGTTTGATCTCACAACCAAAACTATCAAAAATATTTTGTTTCTTTTCATTAGTGCACCTATTGCATGTGGGTCCTCTACTTCTGGTTGAATCCAATAATATGCCAAGAAATATTTCATTACATACATTGTAAGAACATGCATTTGCAAAACTTTTAACTATAGTATTAAAATTCTATATTACATGGGCAATTTTTGTAGATGTCTTTTGCAAGTTTGGAAAAGACTAAACATGTTTTGAAGAAGGCATTTTCACTGTTGGTACATTGACAACATTTGTAGGTTCATGCATTCAATGAAATTAATTATCTTTGTGTTGATGTTACCTTGTTCGGTGCTCACTCTTGCTATACTCTACCTATTGTTGATCTTGTTGCAATTGTTCTTCTACATGTGTGATTTCTAGCATGAATGTTGCTTGAATAACATGTGTAGATGCATTTCCAATTTCTTGCAAAATGTTAAGAAATGTAAATAAAATATTCAATAACAATATATACTAACATGAATATGGGTAGATAATAATAACATGCATTTCTTGTTGATTATTTTTATTATTGCTATTAATAATGTGGATTATTCTTGAGGATGAATTTCTAAGTATTGAGAGAAGATTTGAAGTTGACACATCCTAAAAAAATATCTGCAATATAAGTAGATAAATAACATGATAATATTTGCCTACATGAAATATTTTTTTTGATATATTAAAAAATGCATAAATAAATTTGTTATTATACTCATGAATCTTGTAGAGTCCATTGTCATTCTTGCTCACATCATTTTGCTTCTCGTTTCTAAAATCGTCTTCTCTCCTCTACACTCATCGATTCTAGATTTCTACCTTCTATGATCTGTGGTCATTCTCCGCCTTAGCCATGCCCACAACCGCTACCACAACCTCTATGAATCACATTATTTGTTGCAATAGATAGTTGTTGTAGCTAATCTTGATGAGAGTGTTTTATGCTTTACTTATTGGGACTAGTAGTAGCAGGATCTATGTTTCTAAAAATGCATAAATTCAAATATTCCACCTCATCATCCTTAAACATGATGCTTAAGTATAATATTTTTCAATAAAATTTACATTTATTTTCCTACCTAGTTAAATCATTTAATATTTGTTGTCATAGATATACACCATTGTTATTGAGAATTTGAGTTTAAAAGGATTTTAGAACTGTTGTCTTCAGGTCATTTGGTAAACTTCCAAAGGGGGCATAGCTCTCTCTTATTTCATAATGCACTATCAGACTTTTATAAATAGAATAAACCTCATCTTATATTTACCTATTTAATTAAAATTCAGTAGCATTCAAGTTTGTGCTTAACCATTTACTCTCAAATCTTACCTTTCAGTTAAGTTTGATAACATGTACTGTAACAATAAATCTCTTTCACTCTCTATTTAACAATGATTAAGTAGTTACCCATGTTCATAATATATTTAAGATTTGTTAGCTTACATGATTTCTTAATTTGATTATACATTTAGAACATCACTACACTTTTCCGTCTTATTAAGAATTTTGCTTATATTTTTAAAATTCATTTTCGGATTCTGCCGAGTTCAAAGATTCAAATGAAGAGCTGTAAGAGTAATAAGAGGAGCTTTCCTAGTATAATGTTCTTCATGGTATAATGTTGTTTGAAATAGAAGACTATCTATGGTATTTAATCCATGAAATTTTGTGGCCTTAGATTAGTAAGCAAGCGTATTGTAGCTTTGATTTTGTTTGAATGTTAATGTTGAAAAGATTTTTTTTTTATTGCAGAAAATTTTTACATAATATAATAGATCTTTCATGGTATAATGATGATCAACAGCAATCACATACATATACAATTTTGGGAGATGTGGAAAGTAAATAACACAATATTTCAATTTCTGGTGCAATTTGTGTAACCAAATTTATATTATAATTTGTGGTGAACCTCATTATGTTTGTTGTGAATGTGGTTTATAATTGCTGAGATTAACACTATTACTAAACTATGTTGCAAATGCCGAATCAGTTGTGCTACGTATGACTATTGAGTTGTGCTAGGTTGCGGGAGAGAATCGAACCATTGGAGGCTTATATAGGGTAGTAATTAGGGTCAACCAGAGAGGAAGGTAGTCAAAAATAAAATTAGAAATAGCTAAAAATGAAGTTAGAAATTTCCAAAAGTATATTGTGAATGGAAAGTCGCATGTGCACTGCTGCAAAGCGTAGGTTGCCAAAAAAGAAATATGAAATTTCCTTGTTAGAGACTACCATTATTTAGGATAAACCATAGCAATGGTAGGGTTTGTTGGGCATGAGTTTTGGCATTGGTATGCCAGCTGAACCCATGACCTCTTGCCCTATCTTTGTTTTTTTTTTTAAATATATATATATAGTTTTTCACAAGCTGTGTTGGCTTGCATGGGTCACAAATGCCCTATCACGGTTGTGAGCGAGAATGGTTGCACGTGTATGGTTATGGCGATTCTTCCAACCGCCGTGTTCTTCTTCTTGTATGGTGCTGCTGTACCTGCACGAAAAATGGGAGCAATGGGTGGTGCACTGCGGTGTCACCAGCAGCAACATCTTCTTGGACAATGACCTCAATCGACATCTTAGCGGCTTCGCACTCACCCAGTTCATCAAGTGTGAGGGCAAGTATGCAGTGACTAGGCTTGCCACTGTGGAAAGGAGACGTGTATGTGTTAATCTCATTTCTTTTCGATTTAGTGGAACCTTACGTGGCATGATGTGGCAATGGTGATGAACTTCAACCCCACCAGACTTGTTAACCTCTTGGCTAAAACTAAATCTTGCAGAAACATCACGATACCGTATATCCAGCGTCATTCGCAAGTCGTAAGTCGTATCGCTTTTTCTATTGGAAGAAGAAATCATTTGAAAACATGTCCTGTTTATGTACTTTTTTATCAAACTAAAGGAACTGACAATATGTCAAAGTTGGGCATCTTTGCCACGCGGTTACGGATAGGGATCCGCTTTTGTGGACCTGGACCTGTAAGAGAAGGTCATTGATGGGGTACAACCGTACAAGAGATCAGTTCAGCTCGTGTTTCATCACAGTGATAGGGATATTGTTGCCAGATGCTTATGAATGAAAGGCACGATAACATTTTATCATAAAATATACTGAACTCCAAACTGAATTGCAGGAAGACGTTATCATCACCACCTGTCTTTCCTTTCGTGATCATCTAAAAAGAATAACAGTGAATTTCATGACTCTTCGCGTACACAAGCAGCACTACGTAGTACGTACACGTGATGCTATCCTTGTTCGCAACTTGTCGGTAAATAATCTGTATATGTTTTTGTTGAAAAAGACCAAATCAAAGATGCAGAGGCCGTCGTGTAGGTTTGTAAGCCCAACGCTGCAAGAAGAACCATCATAGGAATCCAAGTATGAATGCTATAAAACAAGAGCGCGAGAGGGTGACCTCCACGCCTCATCATCCAAAGAGCTGTGGCAGAGTTGCAGAGGAATCACAGCGCCAGCAACATGAGCAGAATGGGAATGAGAATGACAAGGGCAGGAACGTGGACGATGATGCACATGTGCATGGCAGTGGTGATGCTCACCATTACCGGATTTGAGGTGGCGTAGGCGTAGAATAACACACCATCGCAGCAGCAGCAGGAGGTCAAGAACTTGTACACCAAGATTTGTCCACCGGCGGAGTTCATCGTGGCGGACGCGGTGAGAGCGGCGATAGCGAAGGAAGCAAGTATGGGGGCGTCGCTGCTGTGATTACATTTCCACGACTGCTTCGTGCAGGGCTGCGACGCCTCCATTCTCCTCGACGGAAACAAGACCGAGAAGACGGTCGCCACCAACAACAACTCCGTGCGCAGCTACCAAGTCATGGATGCCATCAAGACACGACTGGAGGTGGTGTGCCCGAGAGGACTCGACGTTCATTCTGGGCGGACCTTTCTGGAGGTCGAGCTCGGCCGCCGCGACTCCGTCATGGCAGCCAGTGCCTCCTTGTGTACGCTTCCTTCGGTGTTGTCCAATCAGGGACTCTCTGTCACCGACCTCGTCGCTCTCGCCGGCACACACACACATCATCGGGCAGGCCCGCTGCACCAACTTCCGAGCCCACATTTACAACGACAGCACAATCGATAGTAGATTCGCACGCATCCAGTAGCACTGGCTCCGATGATAATCTGGCTCCTCTGGATGTGGGCAGTCCCAACATATTCGATAACAGCTACTACGTGAATCTCATCCACCAAAAGGGGCTTCTGCACTCAGACCAGGAGCTCTACAATGGATCTTCCCTCACATCCCCACTTGTCCGCAGATACGCCTGCTGGCAATCTTTCTTCTTCCGCGACCTCGTCATTGCCATGCTTAAGATGGACCGCCTCAACGTCCTCACTGACACTTAGGGCCAGATCCGCGACAACTGTCGCTGTCCCAACTAAGTAACATCATTATAATTGTCTCATCCATCCATCCCTTCCAGGATCGCTATACTGTCGCTGCATTCCGTCATCCATCCTTTGTTTCCTTTGTTTGTTTCGAGTGAGCCCCATTGCATTCTCCTTTGTTTGTTTTCCCAATAACAACTCTGGCCTGCCCTCCGTAATGGTGCAGCATTCCTCTCGTGCTTCCCTGCCGCTCTTTGAAATTTTGTTTCTAAACATTTTCTTATATTTTTTGCAAGTTTTCTTTCTTTTTAATCTTCTATTTTTCATACATAGCATCTCCCATGTATTAAAGAGATAACTTTATAGCTCTCAAAAAACATCTTAGGAAACCCACAAGCAAAAAGGACCTCAAACAACCCTAATGAACATATACAAGGATAAACAAAAATGAATATACATGCAAATAGTCCTTAATAATCAAACCAATGAAGCCTAGAGTAAAAGGAGACTAAATGCTTGCACAAAAAATAGGCACTTTTAAAATCACAGAACCTACAAACTCGAAACAAACTCGAGAAAGACCTTATAATTTTCATTTTTCCGAGACTCCCATTTACATTATATCTTTGCATCGATGAAGAGTTTGAAGGTCTCCATGTTTCTTTCCTTCCTTATTTAGGTGAGCATGAATGTAAAGTATTCAAACCTTTTTAATAATAACCATTGAGGAGGAGGAACTCAAAAATTACAACACCTCAAAGGAAGAAGTGTGTTATAGAACATATCCCTTCCCACTCTTCTTCATCTGCACATAATGGGAAACCTCAAGGACTTGTGAAGGAATGGCATCATTCTCATTGTTAGATTTCTATGTTGAACATGAGGTGGTAGTAGTAATGAGTTGTGCCTTCATGTACCAAAAGGCATTGACACGCATCATCTCATTGTTTCATAGGTGAAGCAATAGTCAAAATAGTCATTGTGACATGCAATAATTCATTCCTAGTGTTATCGTGTAATAAAATGTACGTTGCTTGCTTATGATCATAGTGTGAATTTGCAAGAATTTTTACACATTTTTCCCTATTTTGAATTTAAAATATTTTTAAAAATTTTAAATGCAAGTTTTAAAAAATTTCAAAATTTTTATGAATCTCATCATAATGATATGTAAACTTTTTCCAGACTGTCATTGATTAATATTGTTAGTTTATATATTATGACATAAAAAAGGGAGAAGGTAAAATCATGAACTACATTTACTTTGTGAAAGGTTTAAGCAATGGCTCTAGCCTCTATACCTTCAAGGCTTCTGCTAGAGACTCTCTTATTAGCTTTGTTGATAAAAGATGAGCCTAAATTGCTCATAGAAAGTTTAACAAAGCATATAAAATAGTATGTTAATCCAATTATTTTTTTCTCATTACATGGAGTTGTTGCAAAGTTGATGCGTACATGATTTATCATCATACAAGAATAATAAAGCTAGATTGAGCATAATGCCCTAGCTGATTATGTTAGCCCTACGGAAACTAATCATCTTAGGTAAGTTTTGCAATCTTTTTGATAATAGGCCATTGCAATTTCTATCTTTAATTAAAACCAAGGGCATTTTAAACAATTTTACTAAAATGTGGTTTTTATTTTTCCCAAGAAAATTCTCTTTTCTTGGGTGTTACCTATTTATAGTTTTGTAGTGATGAAGCGTCTTCCTTGGGTTGCATTGACAAGATGCTATTGACGTGTGGTTTGATGTGTTGATGAAGTCCTATCAATGTAGTGTCTATCTTTTCCTATAAATACACACTCACCAGCTACATTTATGGTATTCCATAGTTAGTATCCTAATGAAGCTCTTGCATTTTGTTCATTTGATAGTTAGAATATTTGCTAAGTGCTCATAAAATGAGTAAAAAGTGTATGGATCTTTATTCGAAAAATGATGTGACTAAGCACCTTGGTGTGATTAACAATAAAAGCTTTCTTCACAAACCTTGCAACATTTGGAATTAGCTTAATGTTTACTCAATACATTTATTATTTGAGAAATTTACTTTAATGCACCAAATTAATTAATTAAATAAAAATTAATTAATACACATAAGTACGACCACTTTGAGCATACGTTAATGCCTAGTAATCCCAATAGCACCTAATGCTTGGTAACCCAGTAGTGTTGTTATGTGTTTAGGATGTGTATGAAAAGTGGGAACAAATGCTTATGTTAGGATTAGTTAGGATATTAGTTAGTTATTAGATTAATCAAACATTTAATTACTTTATTTTATTTTCTAGCACTTAGGTGATTTAAAAAATAAATATAAAATGATAAAAATTAGATGCCTCAGTTACACTTAACCATATATTTGCACTTCATAAGTAAAACTGAGAAGACAATGATCACATATGTTAGATTCACTTTCTAGACATAGTGTACTTAGAGAGCTAAAGTCTACGGAATTTGACCAGATCGCTTAGTGAATGCTAGTGCTTCATATGGTTGGGTGTAGAGATTGCTGATTGCTCATCATTGATGTTGTTGTCAGGGACTTTAGTTAGCTACATGTGCTACCTAGGAGTTAGTGAAAGTTGTAACAAGCTTAAAGTCTCAATCATTAAAAATAATAATAATAGTAAAAGCACACTATTTTTCTTTCCAACTAAAATGTCTTCTTCTCATAGGGATGAATCTCCACCATTGTTTAAGCATACATCTAATCAACAAAGGCATGAAGGGTCAAAATTGCTAATGCCCCAACAATGTAGAGTGATCTATACTCATCCTGATGAGTATGTGCCAAACCTCACCTTCATTCTACATTAGGATGAATAGTTGTAGTAGAGGAACATGGAGGGCAACATTATGTTGATGCTCGATTGATTAGTTCCTACGATGTTGCTTTAAACTATCATGAAATTGGTTATCTAGGGGCTCAATGCTAAATATGTTATGTAGGACCACCACTATCAAGATTATAATCCCATTGAGGCACAACATAAGAAAGATCATCAACAGGAGATGCATTACAAAGCATCGAAGGGGAAATGGTTCATAAACCCCTTATTTCTGCTAATTTAGAAGGAAGGAGAGGATCCCTTTTCTAAGGGACCTCAATTCACGAAATCTCCTCCCCTTTTCTTTGATGAGGGGACCCTTACCTGAAACTTACAATCCACCATAAATAATCCTAGTTTAGGGAAGAATAGGTCCATGACCATTGGGGCTCCAAAGGTGGGAGTCAAGCTAGGAACGTGGACAAGTATCACGATGATGAAAAGAATTATGATCATGGCCATGACTAGAAAAGCGGGGTTAGTAGACACTATGTTGGTGATGACTCTCCTTCCTCTTCACCTTCAACATTCTCATCTTCTTCCTCCTCTAGCTTTGACCAAAGTTGCAAAAGATGTGACCATGATGGAGGTGACCAATGAGATAGAGATGATTGTAGGGCCCATTGAACTAGTAGAGATCAAGGGCATGGATAATCAAGGAAGGCCCACCACTACAAAAGAAGGAACAATAGAGGAAATCATAGGCATCATGGTCATCACAAAGACTATGACTAGGATGGGCCTTTGCTTGCAACCATAAATATGTTGAATATTACAGAGGTTGTGAGAATTTTGATGATGCATCTAAAAGATAGAAAAATTAAAAGGTTGCATATAAAAAATATCCTCAAGTTCAAAGGGGAATACAACTTAGATCCATAAAATCATCTTTGAGCCTTTCATGATGTCTATGCATTATAGAACATTGAAAATGAATGGAAAAAGCTAAAGCTATTCCAACAAACAATCATTAAGGAGGTTAAAAGCTGGTACTAGTCCTTAAAAACCTAATTAATCAAATGATGGAGTATGATGCTTGAACTCTTTAACAAAAATATCAGACATACTCTTGAGTGTCCAATCTCAAGAAGCAAATCCCAAGGGTGGGGACAAGGAACACATGAATCCTTGGATGCAGCCATGAACAAATATTACTCTCTATTGCATAGGTGGCTAGGCCATAGCTTTTGTCAAAGGGAGCAACTTTTTCATATCATAGGTGGACTCTAAACATAAATGAGGAGGACTCTTGGGGTTATGCTCAAGGGAGAATTTGAAATCTTAGAGCCCATCAAATCCAAATGCTGATTGAACAAGTAGCTAAACAAGAAGGTGAGTTGTAGAAAAAGAAAAGTGTATAGGAGTATAACTGGGACCCTTCCATCCAAAAAAGGGAAGTCTAGTTCTATGACAATGAGGAGGAGGCACCACTTGATGAAATGGTGTATCATAAAACCTTGCTGATCCAAAAATCTATTTTTGAAATATTATCCAAGGTAAACAAAATGTGGGATTCTTTAGAAAAGAAGTTGCAAATTACCCTTAGAATTACAGAAGAGTCCAAAGAGCAAGGTAGTAGCTATGACTAAGGAGAATGTAAGAGGCTAAATGTGCCTATCAAAGGGGTAAGGGCAAAGCTGCTGCTGTTGAAGAGGCTACAAAATCTGAGACAAATGATGATGGTGGGTGTGACATATGCTAATATGAACATCCTAAGGGATGTTGTCCCATTGTGTCACACTTGTAGGAGTTTGGGGTGTATGCGCTAAATCTCAAATTGGTAAAAAGGAAACCACCTAGGAGGTTGCCTTATCCTTAAGGAAACTATAGGTAGTTCCACCAACAATAAGCCTACTATTTGAGTGGAGCTCCACCCCAACCTCATGAGTAATGCAAGTAGTGGTAGCACCCATAGTCATGGGGAATGCTACCGCTAAGGTAGTAGTACCTTTACCAGTAGCCAGATTCCTATGTGTTCTATGTTTAGCAACCAATTTCTCTATGTGACTCTTACATTCATGCCTCCTTTCAACACCATTACTACCCTCCTAAATATTATAGATCTTAATCTTCAAGAGGGGAATCACCATTTCCATTGTACCCTTCTCATCCTTCCGTACTTGTACCTCTACCCTCAACTCAATTGCCATCAGTTCCATCCATGCAAGGAAAAATTCCTACCCAACTATAGCAAAGAAATGTCATGAGGGCTGTTGACTTACAATCGACTTCTTAGCCAAGTTTCTTGGAAAAAAACCCCAAAAGACCCTTCTTTTAAACTAGTAGTTCTTCTAAGCCCTAATAGACACCTACAACTAATGACCATGCTTCTCCCTCATCCTTTGCAACCTCATTCAATGTCCCATCAAACCAAATGCCTCTCAAAGTACGTATTATGATGTTGATCCATGTGGTCATTGATTAGATTAAGGGTGGTCACCTTCCCAAAAAATGATCTGATGTTAGGAATCCACTTATTTATTTGTGAATTGTTGGCAATGAGCCTTGCAAGGCTCTTTTGGACTCAAGTTTTGGTGTAAATTTGATCTCCCATGAAATGTACAAAGCTTGGAACCTACCTCCACTTATGAAGAGAAACATTCATCTTAAGTTGGCAGATTAATCCATCACTGTTCTCATGGGATTGGTGGAGGATATTATAACCACTGTTTGTAAGTGGTCCTATCTTGCTGACTTCTTGGTGATTCATGTTGATAATTGTAAGGGGGACTTCCCAATCATCATGGGAAGGGCTTGGTTGAGCATCATAGATGCATGGCTTGGAATCTGAGACCTCTCCTTGAAAATTTCCAAGAAAATGAATTTGGAAAGATTGAGAGGAAGTGCATTTCATGCATTATGTTTAGTGACATCAGGTGTAATTGTGTGTAAAAATTATGGACCTTAAAAGGAGCATCTATCACAACATGTAGATAGTGTGCCGATGTGACAGAAATTCAAAGGTGCTTATATGTAGTAGCCACAAAATAAGAGGGTACCTAGTGGCTCATTGCTAAACCTGATAGTAGCTCAAGCATATGCATGAAACTAACTAAGAGCCTTAAGAGTGCCTATAGTAAAGGCATGGATGAACTACAATGGATTGCATTAATCAACATATCTAGATATCTACATCACAAACCTTTGTATATTATATCAAGAATGGTAAATTTTCTCTACTACACAAGTGATGGACTCACACAATGTATCCTTAAAGAAAATGTAGATGCTATGTAGCCAAAGCAACATCCATAGTTTGAAGCTTTAATCTCATAATAGCACTTGGCCCAATGCAAAGACAATTTGTAATGATTGCAAAGAATATAAAGGTAGAAAAATTTAGTAAAATGGGAGAGGGCAAGGAATCCTAAAGTTCAATTTTGCTATTACACTAAGGAGGTTTATATAGGATTGGAAGTGTGCTATTAATGGCCAAGATAAGGTCTAATAAATATTTGGCCCTATAAAAAATTTGGACATGGAAAATAGGATTAACATATATTTAACATAAAAATAGAGGTCACAAGCTTCTATATGCTTTAAACCATGTTTGAAAATTTAACCACATGAGAAAGATATGATTGTTCCAAGTTTTCTTTTATTATGGGTCTTAAAATTTCAAATTGATAATAAAACTTAAAATAGCATAACAAAGGAGCTTTGACCATGTGGTGAGATGAGAGGAGAGAAGAGATAAGGACTTCTTATTAAATCATGGTATCAAATCTAAACCTTTAAAAATAGTTTTGGCTTTATTTTTTTTTACCCTGCAACATTACAATTCCAACCATCATAAAATATCATTAAAATTTCAACCCTTAAAAATTCTAATTAGAATGTTGCAATGATGACTTAATCCTTGACTTAGTAAGATGTTAATGCTGACATGGTAGTGCTAGATACTAATGTGACAAGTACTACACATGGCAAGTGAGACCTACTTGATAATGTGGTAATGACATCATCATGTTGACTAATTGATGTGGCACTTTAACTTGATGTGGTGTTGACATAATCAATTTGATCACTATTGACTTATTATCCATATTTGACCAAAACTTTAACCCACCATATTTCTCTCATTTAGGTTTCATTTCTAGCAAATAAGGGATCATTTGTGAAGTTTCTAAATGTTCTAAACATAATGGTGAAATCAAATTCTTCATCTAAGATCATCTTAAATCATTTATAAAATTTCACGATAATCTAAATGCTTCCAAAAATAATTAATAATGCCACTTTAATAATGAAATATAGAAATCACTATTACTTATTTGCAATATTCTTAGTAGCAATAAAATATATAAATTTAGTTATTAGAAATACATAAAATATACACGTAAAATATGCTAAAAATGATATAACTCAACTAACATTTTGCCTATTCCATGGTACAATAATGCAAAAATAATAAATCATCTCAATTTATTATTTCCAATAAAAAATAATTTTTAATCACTAACTTCTTTTCCTATGACAAGATTGTCCATTTATATCTTTTTTTGAAAAAAGTTACTTTGGTATGTACCCCATAGTAACTAAAATACCCTTACAAGGTTTACATCGTCCTTACTAATATGACTTACAAACTCAAAGTATTAATCCCCTCTTCCTAAGTTTTAATGATTTGAGGTACATATTAGCTTTGACTCATTTCTTAACTTGATTTTTAGTATCATCCTTATTAGTCATAACTATTAGTCTTCACACTAGGAGTTTTATTTAAGTTTAAACTTAATTTAAGATATTTTAATTAAGGATGTAAGGAAACTAAAGTTCTTGAACGAAAACTTTACCTTTATTTAACCTGAATTATCATTTTCCTCATTGCTTCTAGCCTCAAAACAAGCTTTGTAGGTAAAAAGAACTAAAATGATAATTTATTTAACTATGAGCATTAATATCTACTAGTATCCATAATATAAGCATATACTATATAATGGTCATTAGAGGCTCAATTCTCATCTCATCAAGGTTGGGTCCTTAGAGAGGTAGTGAACTCCATCACTCTAAGTAGTTATTGTTCCTACAATTTTTTCTTCCTAACTTTACAATCACACCTTCATGAATTAAGCATTAAAGTACTTAATCCATAGTCACAACCGGTCTTTGATTTGACTTGACCTTCATTAAGCCAATGATAATGACATGATGAAGCATAAATATCCAATGAAATGTAGACTTGGCCTAGTGCATGTGAACCAGAAATAATAAAGGAATGATAAAAATGTTGGAGTTAAATGATAAAATTGACTAAGATTTTATTGTTGAAAATAAAACTAATTATGAAAGATGAACTATGTGAAATGAAATAGAATCCAAGTATAAAAAGGTGAATAAAAGAACATAAAACATTAAAATATAGGGAGTTATGATGTGAGGAAAAGGATTTTAGTTTTGTTCCCAAAAAAATTAGAAAAATGCATTATTACTAGAATAGAAGTCTCCATCTTTTATGGAGGTCCAAATTGCAAGTGTAGTTGAAAAACGTAACTGAAATAAAACTTTTAATAAGAGCCCAATTTGTGAGTAAAATGTGGGTTTGGAGAGTGAAATCAAAGCTTTGGAGGATGGATATATGGATGGAGAAGTTGTGAATGCTTTCCAGAATCAATCTAAGTTTAAAATAGGGCTATTTTAACTAAGTGTGCCAAGAATGATGCTAGAGCTAAAAAACTTCTCTTGGGAGACTTACATATAAATATGGACAAAATTCTCTAAGTATGGGATGTTAATACTGGTGTTGCTTCACTAATGGTAATGCTATGTTAGTATAAGTACTGGAGCCATAGAAGGTATCATGATGATCATGAAGTACATAGAAGATGCTAGGATGTCTACTAGTCATGCTTTTAATCTACTAAATCTCAAAAAGCACTCTCAATCTCAACAAAATGGTCTTGAATTTAATTTTTAATGTAGTATTTATAGGGCTAGGGTCTTCAAATTCAACCTCGAAGTTAAGTGTAGTTAACCCAAAGTTTGTTTTTAGAATCTAGAAGTTAAAGGACATATTGATGACACTAAGAAAAATAACTCTAGTGCCAATGCTCACACTCAAATCAATGTTAACATTACCAAGGACTTCAAAAAATTTTCCAAAATTTTCCAAACTACTTTCCAAGTCTTCATGATTGATGAGTGGCGAATAGACCTTACACCGAACCATACAAATTAGTAAGTGTTCACATGCGATCTAGTCAAATTCCATGGACTTATAGCCTTCTGAGTACATTGGTTTCTAAGAAGTGAAACTAACTATTTTAATTGTTTTCTTCTCAATTACACTTGTGAAATGCAAAGGTATGGTTAAGTGCAACTAAGGCATATGATTTTTATTATTTTTATGTTTTATGTTTTAAGTTGTATAAGGGTAAAGAATAATGCATAAAATAAAATAATTAGATCGATAACTGAATTTAACTTGCTACACCTAACTAATTCTAACATAAGCATCCATTCTCACTTGATATACACATCTTGAACACATTTAACACTAGCAAGTTACCAAATGTTAAGTGTTACTTGGATCACCAAGCACTAAGCATATGTTCAAAGTGGTCGTACTTATGTGCTTCATTAACTGGTATTTAATCTAGCTTGATTTAGCTTAATTATTTAAAGAATTAAAGGAAATTACATAAAACATTAAATGCATAAATAAACAATTAATCTATTTGAAAGTGATGTAAGGTTTATTAGAAAGCTCGTCTTTATTGCCACACACACTATCATGCTAAGGTATAATAGTGATCGAATAAAGATTCGTACACTCTTTAACTCCTACTGTAGACACTTAAAAAAATTATTTTAACTTTCAAGCAAGAAAACTACAAGAGATCTACTACAATATGACCAAAGATGCCATAAACATGATCGGTGAGCATGTATTTATAGGTGAAAATAGACATTGCATTGACAAGGCCATGTCAACAAATCAAATCCCATGTTAAGGTAGGCATGGTGATGGGGTCATGTCAATGGGGTTGTGTCCATAGGGCCACATCAATGAGGCCTCATCGACAGGACCCAAGAAAACATGATTCATCATACCCTCATGATTGAATAAAAACTAGTCCTCAAGTGAACAAAGGAGGAACCAATTTCTTCAAAAATTTTGGGAAGGTATGGGATTATTGACTAACTATTAACATTCACAAACACAAACACAAACAAATAGTAAGTTCCCAAGTGTATATATTTATAATCATTACAAAATTTTGGTATTTAGGACAACAAAATTAAACACCAAAACAAAAATTACAAATACAATTCCTCTGATGGTGTGAAACTAAGGAAGAAATTAAAATGGTCCTAGACAGTGGAGGTTCTTGAGACTTTGAAGGAACTTCTCCTACTTCAAGCGCATGTGGTGGCTGAGGTGGTTGTGGCTATCTTGAGGCAGTTGCAACTTCTTGGGAAAGATGGAAGGCATCCAATAGTACTTTCATCTTCTCCTTCTTACTTTTGGTATCATTCACAGTCCACACCACCTTGCAAATGTGGACTAGTGTGGGAACATCCCAAGGATAGGGCATTATCGGTAATAGCTCCTTCACATTAATGAACTAAATAGCAAAACATTTTCGTTCAACATTAAACACCTTGACTACATTCTTCAACTTTTAGTAGTCACTCATTCTCTTCGTTAGGTTCTCGGCTGTAGACCATTGATCGGTGAAGCACTACCTAATTACATTGAGTCTTTAATTTTCCACCTTAAGCTTCTACTTAGTGTCTTTGTGATGCTTGAACTCAGCTTTGTATAGTAAGTACGAACTAGCCACCTATTTCTCTAATTCAAACTACAACTATTTGATAGTTAGCATTGCTAGATTTGCATAGCAGAGATTGGCAAGCTCCATGAACTCTATCATGTCCTTGATTTGCCTCTCTTTCATGTAGATCTCCACCTTGTTGTAGTCATTGAGCGCATCAAAAATAGGCTACCAGACATCACCTCCTTCCTTGAGTTATTGGAGGGCCTCATTAACTTTCACCTTCACTATCTAAATATGTTTTTCATTGATTTATTTTTGTAGACCAATTTGATCTTTGTAGTGAATTTTAACTCTCTTAAATTTGAGAGCCTCATTTTTCTAGGTGGCCACCTCTATTATAGATTTTTTGACAAAGGGCCCAAACTTCCTCAATGGAGAGATTTATATTTTTGGTTGCCAATCTCCTTAGTTCAGTGTTTAGTCTAGCTAACTACTTCTGCTATTGATGGATGAAATCTTGCATTTGCTACTTTTGCACATCAACATTCCATAGGTAGTGATTTTCTATGATCATAGTAACCTTCTTCTAGTGAATTTGATTCAAGGTCTTTTGGATATTATGCATGGTAACATTGGCCAAGGATTGATCAACGATTGTTGTCTCCTTCACATTCTCAACCTTCTTAAGCTTTTCCTAAAGCTATTAAAAAGCTTCATCACAAGTCAGTGTAGGGCTAAGAAATGCCAAATCAGCAAAGTGGGCCCTTAGTTTTGCTACCTCTATAGCCAAGCATTGGTTTTGAGCCTAGGCTATTTTGAGTTGCTCTTCCATGCTAATGCATTTTCCCTTTGCTTCCAATAGGTTTGACTAGGTTGTAGTGACTGTATCTGAAAGATCAAAGACATCTAAAATCAATTTCCTGATTCCCACTAGTTAGTCTAGTAACTCCTCATGTTGCGCTATGTTCAATTTACTGCTAACTATTCCTGTGGATGTCTGCACATCTCTTAGTGTTGAACCATTTGGTATAGACACCATAGGTGTGTTTAATGCTTTGGTAATTCTATCAACAACCACCTCTACTACTGTCTCCTATCCATGGTGCTACATCACCAAGACAGTTGCTCCCTCACCCCCTCCAAGAGCACCGAGAAAGTAATGACATTCCTAGAGACTTCTAGAAATTGTTGTTGTTGTGAGAGAGAGATTGTTACCTCTTAAGTGCTAGGATTCGATCTTGTGGGCAGCTGCATTCTTTGAGTTGAGAAGATTAGCACACATCCTTCCATATAGCTAATGGTTTGAGCTAGTTCATTGAGGTGCCATTTTGCATAGTTTTCTAATGAGGTAAGGAAAGGGCAAGGCCTTTCTTCCATGTTTTTTTTTCCATAAGTCGCTTCTGTGTCTCCAAAAAGATTAGTTGTGGAAGATTCACAGGGAATTTCCCATTGAAAGTACCACATGCATGGGCAGAAAAGGCAATCACCTTACTAAACCTCATCGTTGGATTAAGATGATAGGTTCCTATCTTGAAATATACATGCTTCACTAGGGTGAGTGCACCATAGTCCTTGTAGTCTAGTCCATAACATCACTAGGTCTACTCCTTCTTTGCCTCTAGGTCTACTTGTGTGAAGATCTCTATCAAATCTATTCCAATATTAGGGAAATCAAGGACCTGTGCAATATCCTCCACTGAGTAGGATACCTAAATCTCCTTGATCTTCACAGTGGCTCTTGCCTTCCTACCATTTTAGAAGAAATATGTCTCTTCCATGTACCATTCTCCATTGGAAGTGATGATTGGCCACATGGGAGAGTTCTACAATGGTGCTTTGACTTTTGGTGGAGCATGTTCTAGGAATGATCCAAAGCTCAATTCTTAGAGAACTAAATGTTGGATATTACAAGGCTTGATCTGATCTAGGTAGGCTTGAGTTAATGTGACCTCAAGTCTTCGCACTGGTCCTGGTGCCTCATCCCAATGGGATTGTTTAATTATGGCCACTTTCTTGGGAATCCATTGGACAAATTCCACTTTAGGCTACTCCCAAAGATGTCTTGTTACATGAGTTTTTGGTGCTTGTTCTTGAGCTTGTTCTTGTTGCTCTCTTCTAACTCTAGGTTGTTTGTCCCTTGGTTGAAATAGTCCTCCTTCCTACATGTGTATTGTTCTAGGTGCCACATGTAATCACAACATGACCAAGGATTAGCACTTATTGTGTAACTTGAAATACTTGGAATACCTTATCTCTTAGGGTAGTTACACTTAGAAAAGTTGTGATCATGGTAGATTTGATTATTTTAATATTATTTTATTATTATTTGATTAGATAGATTATTGCAGTGTGTTGGAAGGGTTTAACTCTCATAGGTTGATGATTTAATATTATTTTATTCATTAAACCCATGGGAGAGTTAGAAAAGTTCCATTTTTTTTTTCCAAAAACCTAAGGTTTGTCATCCCTGTGACATAAAGAATACCTTCGAAAGCTACAAGACTGAGGAACAAAGTGAATTGAACAAACAATTTAAAAGTTATGGGCTCTGGAAGATTTTAAACTTTGCAAAATTGTAATAACTTCCCTTAAATTTGAAGAAAATGATAAAAAATTCCTAAGTGGTGGGCACTATATATAGAATTTTTTCCATGCATTGACTAGGCCTCATTGATGGGGCCTAGTTGATGTGGTTAGTTACATTAACTGGGCTTAGTTAACACAGATACTGATCCCTATTGACCAAGTAAAAATTAAAAAAAAAAATACAAAGAGCTTTTGAATGAGATTGGAAAAGTCCAAAAAGCCATGAACACAATGAGATACATGAAGAGGGCTTGAAATTTGATAAAATATGGACAATGATTGGAGAAATGCCTTAAGGAGTACATAGTTGGATGTAACTGATGGGGTATACAAAAGATTTGATTGTCAAAATGTTCCTGGATAAGGGACTTAACTAGTCCAACCAAGAGCTATACAAGTGGATCCTCCCCATAGTAGGCTTATCCCCTTTTTTTGACCTTACATAGCCTCAACTAAGGAGTCCATGGGTCCCATAGTTGATTAATGGTTATGAAAAGTTAAGGACCAAATCTGAAAGAATCTACTTAAGAATTTTAGCACATCAAACTAAGACATTGAACAAAAACATGAAAATCAGTAGTGAGGTGAGTTATGAAAAGCATTGATAGATGAGATAGAGATTGAAATGGATTTCCCAATCATGGTTGCATGAAGTCCCTTATGAATTTCATGGTTAAATGACCTGATCAAGTTCATCCTTAGTCTAGATCAAAACCAACCAATTTTGATGACTTTGCATCATCACTCTAGGACCAGTTTGAAACACCACAAAATTTGGGTTATTGCTTCTTGACTACAAATTTGGGACTATGTTCTTCACTACACCAAAGTGTAGTCAACATAGTGGAGAGTGTAGTTAGCTTCAAAGACTAATTTTTGTAATTTTTCTTAAGTGTTAGTATGAAGTAAGAAGCTGCAAATTTTTTTAAGTGTTGGGACTATGCTCTTCACTACATCAAAGCATATTCAACTAAGTAGAGAGCGTAGTCAACACTAAAAGCCATTTTACAAATTTTTCTAAGTATCAAGCCAGCAACTGCAAAATGTGGTGGACATGGAAGAAATAGTTTGGAAAAAATTTTCTAACTATTGAGACTATGCTTTCCACTAGATTGGAGCGTCAAGGCTTAGTATTTTGTAGTCTTTTCTAACTATTGAGACTATGCCCTCCACTACCTTGTAGTGTAGCCAACTAGGAGTCAAATTTTGCATAAATTTTCTAACTGTTGGGACTATGCTTGACCCCAGTTGGGAGCATATTCAACCTCTCCCAGAGTGTAGTTATCACATAGTCACTTTTCTACAAAATTTGTCTAAGTGTTGGAGTACACTTTTCCCTAATCCAGAGAGTAGTTAAGCATATTCATGCAAAATAGCCTCCAAAGGCCTCCACAACATAGCATAGGCATTTAGGTCATCTTTGACATATCTCTAGCCAGTCACATGTATCTTTTTGGCATCCCCCTTTGTCCCAAAATTGTAACTATGCTTGACACCACTCGAGACAGTGGATAGCATAGTCCCAAAGTGTAGTCTCCAAATTTGCATTTTTGTTAGGTACATTATGGTCTTTTCAGCACACAAATGTGTAGATGGTAGCATAGTCATAGTCTGGTAGTCTTAGAGAGTCCATTGGAGCATACTAGAGCATAACACCATTTGCTTCAGTGGAGAGCATAGGTGGGTGTATCGTAGTTCAAACTGTCCCACTGCCACATGGTAGCCAATCCACTTTTCATGAGAACCCTAGGCCTATAAATACCCTAGCCCTCAACATTTTAGGGGTTGGCAAATTTGAAGGTTGGCAAATCTAAAACGAGCTTGACATTTTTGGCATTTTTAGTTAGCATCTCTAGCATTTTGACACTTTGGCATCTCAGCAAGGCAAGATGTTTGAACATCATCATATCTCATTATAGGACACTACAAACTATTGTAGTCCATTACACACCATGGCAGCCAACCCAATAGGCATAAACATCATAGAAAAATGTCAATTTCATGGCTTAGACATCCTAAGACTATGACTATGCTATCCATTGCACTTACTATACACCGTAGACCTTCTCAGCCCTCTTGAGGTTAATGACACTTAACCTTGTTTGGGGTGGTGTTGCTTTCTTTCTTGCTCTCTCCCCCATACATTTTTAACATTTTTACTCAAATTTTGGCATTTTACTTATATTTTTGTTTGTTTTCACACACCGCCATGCATTGACACCTTCATTTTGCATTAAAAACCTTGACTACGCTCACTCTCATTAACACTATGAACACTATATAAACACTTAGCACCATTTTGACATCTCATTTTGTAAGTCTTTATTCAATCGGTAAGACTGCTATGGGCACCCCTGTCTCACATGGATGTGGGGTCAAAGCTATGAGCTTGTGAACCTCTCGGTGTTCCATTCTAGCCATCGAGGTTTTCGGTCACTATAATTTTTTGGTGCTAGAAGGTGGGCTAGATCTATTTCCCTCTTTCAAAATTATGTTGGTTGTTGTCTCGTGTGCTCTTTATGTCACTATTGCTAGCTTTGGGCTAGTATAGATCGAACACCCCTGTGGACCTGCCACATGCAATAGTAGCTAGATCTTAGGCCAGTGCAGGTGTTGTCTACAAACTGGTGGGTGTAGACTGGACCTCATTGTTAGATTCCATAGAAGCCTGTGTCACAACTCCAAAATACATATTCCTATACTTAGCTAAATTTTTGGCTCTTAGTAGAGAGTGTAGTTATCTCTCAGCGTAGAGAGCATAGTCTCTAGACTTAGCCATTTTTCTATGATTTTTAAACTTAGCCATTTTCTCCAGGGTTAGTCAATTTTTTGCAGTTTTTAGACTTAGCCATTTTCTGCGATTTCTAGATTTAGTCATTTTTCTACCATTTTTAGAGTTTTCCATTTTCATAGTCATTTTTCCTTCAATTATCACCATGAATTTCAAACAACCTTAGGCATTCGTTCCAAGCACACTCGTTGTCTTGTCTAGTCAACAAGAAAATAGGGTTGACCACCTTTCCAATCTTGCCATTGTGAAGTTTATGCAATCCCTTAGGTTGCACAACCAGGAACCTAAGTAGACAAAGCTCAACCATGAACTTTATCTACATGAAGCTTTAAGTGGGCTTATTCATAGATTGCATGGACATGAAGGCCAAGCAGGGTTACGAACTCATCCATTGAAATGGATAGGACTACATCCCTTCCTCTATTGACTTCATCTTACTTACCAAACCCTACTAGTGGACCCTAGCCCACCTCATTCGAATAAGTGAGTGTGAGGCAGGGATGGACTATGAGGAACCCATGAAAGAAGATTAGGATGAGTTTGAGGCTTGTTCTAAGCATGAGAACTCCTTTTACACCTTCTTCCAATGGACAACCCCCACTCTAGTCTTCCCACAATCTCATCCACCCATTTTTCCCAAAATAGTTATAGCCTTGATGTCACCTCCCAGGTCAACATCAATGGTAGCGAGCCATCAAACATAGTACACATGTCAAGATGAAGTGCCTCCATTTAACTTGCCCTTTGTGGTATCATCGCAACCTACTTAGTTATCCTTGCTAGCAACAATCATGTCTACATGGCCCTACGTGCACACCATGCACCCTTCCTAGCCCCAAATGACATAGGCACCCTCCATCTTGTCTATTTCATCTACATCTTCAACAGTGGCCCAACCCATCCACACATGGTTTGCCTCAGTCACTATGCCCATAGTGTAGCCTATGCAGTAAGCATCCCATATGGTCCCATAGCCTACAACTAGGTCATGGACCACATAGCCAGCATAGCAGGTAGCATCCCATGTGGATCAAGCATTTTAGCTAATACAAACCTTAATGGAAGAGGTAAAGTAGCTCAAGGCTACCTCCTTTGAAATACTTCACTTGATGGACTTCTACCAAGATGATCCCATAAGTTTTATTGTTCCACCACTGACTCTTCCAATGGGGAATCCTTTTCCTCACTTCACTAAGTACAACAGTGAAGGAGACCGTAACACCCACTTGGTGACCTTTCAGTCTAAGTGCATATTACTATAGGCATGGCCCCATGCCATCAGATGTGTGTTTGCCATGTCCCTAATTGGCAAGGCATTATATTAGTACTGGGCATTGCTCAGGCCTTCCATCTCCTATTTAGAGGATCTACTTAGTCAATTCATCACACACTTCAAGTATAATTTGAAGCTAGAAACTATCCTTGACTAGCTCATGTAAATCAAGTAGGGCCATCTAGAGCCTATGCAAAAATTTATCCAATGTTGGAGCACTTCATTGAATGAAAACCATGAGCCAATCATAGAAATGCACTTTCTAGATATCTTCAAGGACGTAGTCAGTTACTTTATTAAGTCAAAATTATATTATCTAGCCCTGTAGTCCCTAAGCTAGGACTTTGCATAAACAAAAAGCATTAGGACATGGTAGAAGCCAACAAGGACCCAGCCTACATGGCCTATAAGAACTTGCACATGAAAAAGGACAAAGACAAGGGCAAGCAAGCTACAATTGTGGCAACTATGATGAACAAAGCCAAAGCTACTAATCCAAAGCCAATACCCATGCCACCTAAGGCCCTGACCAACAACAAGATTTTCGACCTTGACATCATAACAATAAACTAACCTACAGCATCAACAACCACAACACAAGTGGCTCCAAGGCCCAACTTTGAGCACAAGGATTGCTTAAAGTTTATTCCATTTCCCCCTCAAATCATCAAAACTCTTGAACCAGCTGCTTAAGGTTGGACATATCTAGTACAAGAAGATGTTTGAGGACACTTGCAAAGGGCATGATAGATACTATGAGCTCCTAAGTAATTGCTTGGTTATAGCCCCAAATGAGCCTCTAGTCCCTAAGAACTTTAGGTTGGATAGATTTTGTCACTACCATTAGTTTCCTGGCTAGAACACTAAATTTTGCATGGCCCTATAGCATGATCTACAATGAATGATTGATAGATGCAAGTTGGTGCTTGATGCTACCAACCCAATGAGGCCTCAAAACCAATCCATGAGGGTATATAAGGATCCTTTGAATATAGATGATGTAGGGTACATCATCAATTCTATCAATGTCAATGGCAACTTAGAGCCAATGCAATGACCATTCATGGTCCATGTGCCCTCTGGCAACATAGGGCCCCCCTCAAACTCCATGAATTTGAGGCCTCCTTTTATCATTAGAGTACTACCTTAGGCACCAACAACACCTTTCGTGGTTAGGGTTCCCCAACATGTTGCAGTAGCAACAATTCATCCACCCTTTGTCATAAGGGTGTCCCAACATGCTAACCCCACACCTACCCAAAGTACAGTGGTTGGTTATGCATTAGTCCCTTCTCACCTAAGGGCCAATCCTACTAGCCACAACAACAGACCATCTAGGTGGTAGCTCGAGAGGCCTAATGAGCATCTCACTAATAAGATGGCTAGACAACATCAAGAGTAAAGTGCTAGACCTACCCAAACCAATCCCCCTTTCCATAGTCCCTATGGTTGAAGCAACTGAAAAGGCCATCACCAGCAAGCCACAATGGGGCACTGAGGCCCCAAAATAGGCCAAGTAAACCAAGCCCAAATCTCTTTTGGGAGAGATCCATCTCCTAAGGTGTATGGAGGAGGTAAAGGCCCAAAAAATGACAGACACTGACAAGGATTTCCTAGATGCACTAGCCTAGGTCAAGTTGGTGTTAAAGTAGAAAAACATAACTTTGAGCCTATACTACCTAATTATGACTACCTCTTCCCATTGCTAAGTGCTAGTCCAAATATTGACTTCTATTCTTATCACAAAGGACATCCCTATAGTTGAACATTCTATCCATGCTGTGATGTTGCCTCCTACATCATAGGAATTGAGCTCAACACCCCTAGCATTCCCCAACGAGGTAATAAAGGTTGATCCTAAGAAGGGTCAAGTCATCACAACATCCATGTTTATCATGATATGCGTTGTGCAGTGCAAGATCAGTAGGGTTCATGTTGATGATGGGGCAGCAACAAATGTCATCCCATGCACTGTCATTGACAAACTAGGCCTCATTGAGTAGATGCAACCTAGAAGGACAATGTGTCTAAAGTCCTTCAATGGGTTGTGCATCATTGTTAGGGGAACCATAACGATAACCTTTTTGGTAGGGGAAGAATTCACCACTATTGCTGAGTTCATTGTTGTAGAGGAAATGCCAAGCTTCAACCTAATATTGGGCAAGCCTTGGTTGGCCCAATTATGGGCTGTTTTGTCTTCCATTCATCAAGAAATCCACCTTTCATATGAAGGTGGTGATGTCATTATTCATGGTGATAATGTAGCCCCATTTCACCATAAACAACATTAACACAAAGCAAGGGTCAGAGGTGGAGTTTCTTGATGACGCATTCATAGTAAGGATGAGGATGAAATAGGTGAGGCTAACCCACTCGAATAAATAGAAGAAGCCAATGACCTTCCAAAGGATACTTTATGGGAAAAAATACCCTTTGAAATAGTAGACGAAGATGAAGGGGAATACCACATAGTACCATCTAGGCCCTACACACCTCCTAACCCACACTGGGTTAGGAAGCAATTGTGCGACAAATTTATCTCCTTAGTCCAAACATGTGTTAGGGGCTTACTTGCCCTTTATTTTTACATTTAGTCATGCATTAGATTTATCTACACATTTACATTTAGCTTTATTACTTAGATTTTGCATTATTTTTCTTTTTTTACATAGTCATTTGCTTTATTTATACATTCTGTTTAGTCTATGAATTTCCTTATTTAGCTTATCTTTTAGTAGTTATTAGCTTATGCATGAAAAACATGCAAATGAATAAAAATCAAAAAGCCAAAAAATCGCAAAAACAAAGTAGCTCTACATGGCCCACCATGGCTTTAAACTAGCAATGTTATGGCCTGGAATGGCCTTAAACTACCATGGGGCCTAAAATGGCCTTAAACTATCATTGTGGCCCAAAATGACCCTAAACTAGCATGGGCCCTCCTGCTATGGCCTTAAACTAGCATGGGGCTCACAATGGCCTAGTTACATTATCACTGCATAATCTTAACTTAATGCATTAATCCATCGCATCACAACTATAGTAATCACAAAAGAAATAAAATAAAATAGAGTTTGCACATTGCACATATAGCAAACACATGTATTACATATCACGCAAATAGCAGTACATAGCATGAGCAGCATGAACAACAAAAAATACAAAAAAAAATGCAAAAATGCCCAGTATGAGGGCTACATCAGGACATGCTCAACTGGTGGCACTAGGTGGAGGTGGAGGTTTCTATTCCCCACTATACCGTTGGGGCCTGTAGCATCTCTTGGTACTTGCTGCCAAAACTGCAACAAAAATGAGTAGTTAGTAAGAAAACCTATAATACTCAAGATAACAAAAAACATGAAACAATAAAAAACTAATAACTAACCTAAGAGGGTCCCACATTAACATCTTCTAGAGGCAACTTGTCAAGGCCATCCTCCAAGTGTCAGAGGATCTTAGCCTTGGAATGCTACATTTAGTACTCCTAGCCAAAGTCAATCCCTACAAGGGTCTTGCCTTTGTCCATGGTGGTCCATGTGGGTGGCTTCGTGGAAAAGGTAGTAGAGGAAACTTCTTCTAAATGGGTGGCAATATACTATTCAAAAGAGACACTCACCACTGTATGCTGAGTGGACAACTCATAGGACTACCTCCCACCAGTCACCTCAAGGAACCTTTTTAGGTAGCGGTGTTCAACAAATTCTTTCTTGTACCATCAAAGGTATGCATCGTGCTTACACTTGTATTGGTGCTTGTGATTCTTCTAATTCCACCCCCATTGGTACACCTTCGTATTGTAATTCTTCTAGTCTTGGTTCCTTTGAGTGAGTAGGTTCATCTATAGCCGTTACTCAATCACCTCCTGAGTAATCTCATTCTTGCCTCTAAGAGTTGACCAATAACAAGCATATTCTATCTTAGAGGTTCTCCAAGCCTTATCTCTGATTGCTAGAAAGTCATATCGGGATTGAAGATCTCTGATTTTTATATCTTAGCTAGTCACTCTCTCTTGCAGCTCATGTATGTGTTTACATAGGTGCTCATTCGAGTGCTTGTAGATCAATAACGCCTTTGCACAGGAAAATGCACACTTTCTTGCTATCTTGTACATGCAACAAAACATCTAATCCACCTCAGGAGGGAGGTTAGGGAGGGCATCCAGCTTTGCTACCCTGCTTAGATCCCATTGAATCTTAGAACCTATTAGCATGTAACAAGTGAATAATCTTAGCCACAACATTCAATCAGTAAAGTAATATAAGCAAAGGAACAACATAACAAGCATACCAAGCTTGGGATTTGCCTATTGCAAATGGTCCACCATGTCCTCCACAATGTCCTTCATGAAGGAAAGTTTGTTGGGCATGTCTACCCATGACTCCATGTGGTAGGTAGAGGTGGGGCCACTAGTAGGAACATCTAAGGCTGTAACACAATGATGTAATCTACATATAATCAAATAGCCAAAGATGCTAGAGAAAATATACAATAACATGTGGCAATCCAAATCACTTACCTAGCAAGCCTTCAAGTGTTAGTGCAGGAGGATCACCCAACTGTATGTCATCAAATAGGCAATCAAATTCACCCTCATCGGGGTGGAGTAACCCCTCCTCCTCTAATTACTGAAGGATCTTTGTTGTGCCAGGTAACTCATCTCCATGAGTCTCACCCTCAGTTTGGGAAGGTGCTTCTTCTATTACTGCCTTGATAGCTACTTTGGTAGCCCTCTCTCCAATCTCTATAATCAACACATATGCATAACATATTAGTACTAGTCAATAGCATAGCATAATAAAAACCTAAAAATATAAACAAATATTAATACAATAAATGCATTTAACAAGTTACACATACTAACTTGAAACCTCCGTACACAAGCTTTGGAACTTGATATCGATCTTCTTATTACTTAGCCTCCCAACCTTAGGAGTAGCTTCCTTTGTAGGGTGTGGCCTCTTAATATTTTCCTTGGATGATCCTACTATCTTTGGAATGCAACGATCCATCTTAGTCACATCTCTAGTGCTAATAGGGGGACCATTGCCTACATTGTCACATGAATAGTGTGACCATGCCATGGTATCTTTAGTCATTATTGATATTGACTCATCGATCTCCTCTGGGGGATCCTGTGCCTATGTGGTCATAAATAGGTGGTTGAACCATGGTTTGCATAGCTTCTCGTGGTCTTGCACCATCTAATGCCCATGATCACGTATGACTAGTAGCTCTACAAACCTTCACAGGAACCCTGCAAAGAATATGAAGTGAACGTGGGATTGTGCCTAGATATTAAACCATAGCTGATGACCAGCGAGGTACCCGTATGCCCAACCATACAAATCACGAGCATTCACGTGTGACCCAGTCGAATTCCAAAGACTACAAGCACTTATGTACAAAGAATTTTAGCTAGCAAAACCTTAGTTAGAGCAGTTGTTGTCTTCCCAACCTTACTTGTGATATTCTAAAATGATGGTTGAGTGAGATTGAGGTAAATGATTTTTATAAGTTTTCTTTTTATCTTGAAATTCTAATTCTTTTAGTGTAGGAAATGAAAGGCTATATAATTTTACAATTACACTACTTTATCATTTAACTATTGCTCACATAAACAACCAATCCCATCCTCTGTGCACATCCTGAGCATGTCCTAACCACTACTAGGTTACCAGACATTAAGCATCATTGGGTTATCAAGTGTCAGATATATGTTCAAGATGGTCATGCTTGTGGTTCTCATAAACTATGAAAAGGACTGTAACTGTAAAGCCATAATAACAAAATCTAAAATTATTAAAATATTAAAATATTTTAATGCTTAAGTAGTTTAATCCAAATGCTGCAAGGAATGTCAAAAATTTCATCTTTATTGTCCGTCATGCCAATGGGCTCAGGTACATTAGCAATCGAATAAAGAGTCGTATACTCTTCAACTCCTGCTACGAGTACTTGGGAAATATTCTAACTTTTGTGGAAACAAAATACAAGAGCTTTTCTACAACTATATCAAAAAGATGCCACAAATGCTACGGGTGCATGCATATTTATAGTAGAAGACAGACTCTTCGTTAATGAGGTCATGTTAATGCATGGACAGATGCGTCGATGGGGTTATGTCATTGTGGCCATGTCAATAAGGCTTAGTTAACATAGCCCAGTCAATGCATCAACTGAACACTTCATCATACCCCCACGACTGAGTGAAAACTCATCCTTGAGTTTATTACAACTTGGAAGGTATGAAGTTATTAATGACACACACAACAAAACACATCTATATAAACACTAACTCTATCAACACACCAAGTGCCCAAGTGTATGAAAAAAAAAATTGCAAAATTATGGTGCTCATAGACAATGAAATTGAACACCCTAACAATAATGGATTCTCAACCTTGCTGAAATGCTGAAGTTGCTAGAGAAGGTCACACAGTTCCTAGTGGCAGTGGTTCTGACGGGCCTTCACTAGCTTCTAGTGCACGTGGCGATTGAGGCATTGATGATGGTTACCTTGTGGTTGCTGCAACTTTTGGAGGTAATTAAAAAGCCTCCAAAAATGCCCTCATCTTGTCTTCTTTGCTTCTAGGATATTCACAGTCTAGGTAGCTTCGCCAATGTGTGCTGGAATAGGAACATCTCAAGGACATGGAAGTGCAGGGAAGAGTTTCTTCAAGTAGTGGCATTTCTTGAAATTTTAAGAAATAGTTGTTGGGTGGACACCATTACTTCTTGAACATTGGGGTCTGTTCTTGCAAGAACTTGTGTTCATGCAGCAGAAAACATCAGCCCTACTCTCTCTAGCATACTTACAGATCAAGCCACTTGTTCAAGATGGCTCATTGCAAGGTAGTACACTAAAGGGTCTTCTCCACTACCAGTTCCTATTGATTGCTCCTATTGGCTTAAGAATGATTATTGGATTTCACGTATGTGCTCTATGATATATGAAAATCTAACCTTGTTGCTTGTGCATGCAGTGGAGGTGGTTGTTGTTCTTTCCTTATTTATGTTGTGGCAGGAGTTTTGTCCTTCATCATCTCACACCACGAGGCAATTGGGGTGTGATGAAGTGTATCATTGGCATAATGTGCTATCCTTGCTTATTTGCACAATCTTTTAATTAGGTAAGGAAAGGGCAAAGCTCATCTTCCACATTCATTTTCAACAAATATTTTCTCAATTTCAAGAAAAAACAACTATGAAAAGTTTATGGGAAATTTTCCACCTAGAGTAGCACATGCAGGAGTAGAGAAGGCAGTGATCTTGTTGGGTCTTACTGTTGGATTTAAGTGGTAAGATGTGATTTTTGAGTAAACCCTCTCTATGATGGTTAATGTGTCGAACTCCTTACAGTCTACCCCATAGCACCACTTGATCCACTCCCTTTTCACCTCAAGGTCCACTTTTTTTGGAATCTCTACCACATTAGCCCCAGTCTCAGGCAACCCAAGAGCTTGCACGATTGCCTTTGCAGAGTAAGATACATGGATGTCCTTACTTCTTACTCTGGACCCCAGCTATTGATTTTTCTAGAAAAGATAAGTTTCTCCTAGATACCATTCACCATTGGACGTGATGATTGGCCCACATACGAGAATTTTGCAATTGGGTGTTGGCTTCTTCTGATGCATTTTCTAGAAATGGTCTAACGTTTAATTCTTGAAGGACCATTCGTTGTAACTCCCTTGGCTTAATAGCATTAATACAAGCATGGGTTAGGGTGACCTCAAGTCGTGGTGCTATCGCTAGAGTCTCGTCCCCTTGCGATTGTTCACTAGGAACATCCTCTTCAGGAATCTAACGAACAGATTCCACGTTAGGTCCTTCGTAGAGAGGGCTATTTGCATGTGATCCCTCCACATGCTCTTGAGGTTATGCACCATATCCTCTTCCAGCTCTAGTTTTCTTGTCCCTCAGTTGTGAGATTCCTTCTTCCCTTGGATGCCTTAGTTTAGGTGCTATTTGTAGTCATAGCATAACCATGAATTAAAATATGTATAAGTTGTTCAAAATGGAAATAATACACTTTCTCATTTTGGTCAAGCTATGACAATGGCACATGCATCCTATTTGGTTCCCCGGAGTGTAGTTGATGTGTTAAAAAAATAATAAAATATGATAAATTTAAATTAATAATTACTTTTTGTTTGTTTAACCCTGAAGAGGTGTTAAGTCTTTGATAATCACAATAATCATAGATCCCTTCCCCCCACGATGTGGAGCATACCTTCGGTAGCAAAAGGGTAAAAAAAAATGGATAGATTGGAATACACAGTAGGAAAGGTATGTGCTTGAAAAGAAGACTGAACGTAGAAAAATCAAAAAGCTCCCCTAGTGTTATGAACAAGTGAACAAACTTCAAAGGCATGACGTGGTTATATATAGTATTTTTCTATTGTGTCGACGGGGCCGCGTAAACAAGGCTACGTAAATGTAGGTGGATGCATATACAGGTCCTAGTTGATGTAGTCGTTCAGCTGAGTTGACCTACGTTGACCATTGAATTAAGAGCCCAATTCTATGAATTATAGCATAAAATTGGAGTGATCCAAGAACCTAGAAGCTAGATAAAAATATGAGATAAAGAGAAAGGTAGATTGTGATCAAAAGAAGAGTCAAATTTAGGAGAATCATAACATGGAACTTGGTGGATGAAGAGCCTCACAATGGGCAGCATAGAAATGATCAACCAACTATATCAAAGGGGTAGGAGATTAACAAACGAAAACAAAGCATGTGGAAGTGAGTCCTTCCCATAGAAGGCTTCAACCTTGTTTGCCCCTTGCACATCATCAACATAAGACTTCATGAGCCCCATAGTTAATTAATGGCCACTGAAAGTTAGTACTCACATCCATGAGAATTAGTCGAAGGTTTTACAAGTTCTAGCAAACCAAGAAAGATGATCAAAACATAAAACTGGGAGTGATGTAAGTAACAGAGAGCAATTGATGAAGGGAAGAGGGTGTGAAATGAAATTCCTAATTGTGGTTACATGAAGTCCCTTGTGAAGTGTGTGATTAAGTGACCCGGTAGGATCCATCCTCAATCCATACCAAAACCAAGCACATGCAGTGACTTTGCATCAACATTCTAAGACTAGTCCATCCTTTGAGACATAAGAATGCTCCTACAAAACAACCACCATTCCAAAATGGATGAAAGATAGGAAGTGAGAAAGGGCCTTAGTTAGAGGGGATAAAACAAGTCCTATAACTAATGCTTGTAGCCTTTTAGAGTTGGTCTAAGGGGTGTGCTTTGAATTCTCATGTTTTTTTTTGTTGAATGGGAACCACACCATGCAAAAACCCATGCGTTTTTGCATGTATTTTGTCCAAGGAGTGTGCTTTGAATCCTCATCTTTTTCTTCCTTCTTTCTTGTATTTCTCTCTTTTTTTTTGAATGATGAGTACCACACCATGCAAGGACTGATTGCTATTTAAATTCCTGTTATGGAAGGATATGGAATGGTAAGAAGTCCATGAGAACACTCTCGCATACAGGGGAACCAAAAAGCACAAAGAATGTTGCATTCCCTTGATGTCACACCTTATTCACACCATTGGATCCTCCTCAATTCTGGAAACTACACAAGTCACAAATTAATTAAAGTTGTTTTTAATGAAAAAGGGATTGCATGTTTCCAAAATAAGGAAAACCATAGAGTGTGTGGATGGATGGATGATGTGGACTTACTACCTGTTACATGAAAAGAAAGTATAACTTAGCTTCTTAGAACAAAAAATGCTAAGGTAGGAACTAGATATAATAGGCAAATTATAATATGCAAACCACCACAAAGAGAAACAACTGCACCATTGTATTATGTGGCAATAAGATATCTTATTAGCAAAAAATATAAAACAATTGAAAGATAAGTAAGTATATACATATAGAAATAAAGAAAGAAAAAGTAGGTAAGAATTGTAAAACGTACGAATGATAGTGTAAAAGAAAAACCAAAAAAAAAAGAATTGAGGGGCCAGTAAAATATTTTAGCATGGATGGTAATCTCCCCCACGACTAAGCTGGGAGGAGGAGATCCAAAAAATGGAACAAGGCTAACTGTGCGATAAGAGGGTAGTGACACTGGTTTGGTGGGGTTCATGGAAGGGTTTTAATTATTGCATATTGACTAATTGTGTTCTATAGGATCCTTAGGTTTGTGTATAAGTATGGCCCTACATGGAAAGGTCTTGGAAACAATATAAGATCCCTCTCACAGTGTTTGAAACTTAGTACATTGTGGTACATGTGTGGGGTTCCAATAGAGAATCTTATCTCCATCTTGAAATGTTACCTTTAAAATCATAAGATCATGACATTTTTTATTATAGGCCTTATGCACTTCATTGGATGATAGGGCTACTAATCAATTATCATCTAGCACATTCAAGTTGATGAGTCGTTCTCGTTGTGCTAGGGATAAGTCAAGACCCAAGTAACTGGTGGTGGATAGTGTTCAGAGTTTTTCTTGAATTGGAAGTTTTGGTAGTTTTCTGTACACTAAATCATAAGGAGAGTAGCCTATAGGAAGTTTCCACATTAAGCGGTAGGCCCAGAGGGCATCGTTAAGTTTTGTGCTCCAATCTCTCCTATATTTGCTAACGGTCCTAGTTAGGATCTTTGTAATCTTCTTATTTATGACTTTGGCTTGCCCATTGGCTTGGGGGTAATAGGGTGTTGTAAATTTATGTTCAACCCCCAAGAACTACATGAGTTTATGAAAAGTAGTACCCATGAAGTGAGTGTTGTTATCTGAAATGAGTGCATGTGGCACCCCAAACCTGTTCACAATTTTCTATTGGACAAACTATGCAGTCATGGTTGAGGAACAGTCAATGACAGCTACTGCCTTTGCCCACTTTGTATAGTAGTCTACTACGACGATGATATACACCTCCCCATTGGACATGGGTGTGATGGATCCCACGAAGTTGATGCCCCAAATATCGAAGGGTTCAAGTGGCTGAATTCACTGTTGAGGTCCCTCCATTCTTGTCATCATCCCACCATCTCTCTGACATTGTTCATAAGAGTAGATGAACCATTAAGAACCTTCAAAGAGTGTAGGCCAATAGTAGCCTATAAGTAGGATCTTAATGGCCATGCACCATCTAGCATAATGGCCCCCACAAGGGCCCTCATGAGCATCTTGAAGGATGTGCAGTTTATCCGCATCAGGGATGCACCATTGAACCAAGCCATCCATACACACCTTGTAAAGGTGTCCATTGATTTCCATGAAGTACTTGACTTTGTGAAGAAATTGTTATTTATTTCGATGATCCCACTCCTTTGGTAGCTTTTGTGTCAAAAGATAGGTAAGGATGTCGCCAAACCAAGTTGATCTTGTGGGCACTTTCTTGGCAATTGCTCCAACGAAGAGGAGTTCATCTGGAAACTAATTAGAGAGTGGCTCCTCCTCCTATGTGTGGTGCCATCGTAACTGAGACAAGTGATCAGCAACCACATTCTCGATCCCCTTTTTGTCCACCATAGTAAGGTCAAATTCTTGAAGAATCATGAGCCACTATATTACATGGGGACTTAGCGTTGGTTTGTTCATAAGGAACTGGATGGCACTATGGTCAGCATGCATAAACACCTTGTATTTGAGCACATAGTGTTGGAACTTTTCCAAGGTGAACACCACCACCATTAATTCTTTTTTGATGGTAGTGTAATTGAGCTAAGCACCCATAATGCTTCAGCTTGCATAGTGGATGTAATATGGACATTTTTGGTCATCCAACTGTGTCAGCATAGCTTCCAATGCATAATTAGACGTATTTTTCATGATGTGAAATGGTCTAGACTAGTCAAGTGTTTGTAGAATTAGAGTCTCTATGATTTTCTATTTTAGTGTTTGGAATGCAAACTCACATTCCCTAGTTTAGACAAACAGAGCGTCTTTCTTTGTTAGTTCCACCAATGGCATGGTGATCTTTAAGAAATTCTTGATGAAGCATTGATAGTAACCAATGTGTCCAAGGAATGACTGGACATCTTTTACAGTACCTGGTTGACTAGTGATTCCTTGGATAATCCTAATTTTTTTAGGATCCACACTGATCCATGCTTGTAAGATTTAATTCCCTAGAACAATGTCCTCTTAGACCATTAAGTGGATCTTTTGCAAGTTGAGCCATAAATTATTTTCCACACATATTTTTAAAACTTGCTCAAGGTGGTCCAAGGCTTGCTCAAATGTTTCTCCATAGGTGGAGAAGTCATCCATGAAGACTTCTACACCATTGCCAAGCTGTTGCTGAAAGATGCTAAGGACAAGGTGTTGGAAGGTTGCAGGTGCATTGCATAGGCCAAAGGGCATCTTCTTATATGCAAAAGTCCCCTGGGGACTTGTAAATGTTTTCTTAGCATGGTCTTCAAGAACAATCTAGATTTGGTTATAGCCACTATAACTATCCAAGAAGCCATAGTAGCAATGCCCCGAAATGGTATCCAACACTTGGTCCACAAATGGAAGTGGGGAATGATCCTTAAAAGTTACCATATTTAGTAATTGGAAATCTATACAGACTCTCCATTTGCCATCCTTCTTTTGCACAATAATGAGTGGATTGACCTATTCACTATCTACAATGGGATAGATGAATCCTGCTTTTAGCAATTGTTCAATTTTATCTTTGATGATTTGCTTAAGTTTGGGATTCAATTGTCTTTGTGTCTATCATCATGGCTTCATGGAGGGGTTGATATAGATCCAATGTTGGCATACCCTAGGATCAACTCCTATCAACTTAGGATATGACCATGCGAAAGTAGTCAACCATTTGTTCACCATCTTTAGCAGTCTTTTTTTTTTAGAAGCAAGAGTGGCATTGATTATTACCGGCTTGCCATTTTGCAAGAATGCATATTCCAGATTGGCCAGTAAGGGTTTTAGTTCTAGGTGTTCCTATTTAAATTTTTTAGGGATCTGCAACTTTCCCCAATTAGCATTGTCATTAATAGTGGAAAGTTGTTGATAGACTTATTCCAATTCATCCATGCTTTCCATATAGGCACATACAAGGCCTTCAAAGGATTCCATGCATATATTGCTACTATTAGAATTAGTGGTCAGCCACTAGGTGCCTTCCTGGTTAGTGGCTATTAGATACAAGCATTATTGAATTTGTGATTCTGCAGCACATCGACTATATGCTTGAATGGATGCCCAATTAATGGACCAAAGTTACTGCACATAGTTGCACTCGGAATCACTGTATGTGATGCATGGAACATGCTTCTTCTCAATCTTCCCAAAAGGATTTTCCTTTGAAATTTCAAGGGAAAGATCTCGGAGTCCCAAACATGCATCCACCATGCTGAGCCAAGCTCTTTCCATTATAATCAGAAAATCCCCCTTGCAATTATCAACACGGATGACCATGAAGTCAGCAGGGTAGGACCACCCACAAACAATGGTCATAATATCTTCTACCAATCCCAAGGGAACCGTAATGGACTGGTCTGCTAGCTTAAGCCAAATGTTACTTTTCTTCAATAGGGGCAAGTACCAAGTCTTGTACATATCATGTGAAATCAAGTTGACACCTGACCTTGAATCCAAAAGTGCTTTGCATGGCTCGTTTCCTACCACTTGGAGGTATATGAGGGGACTCCATAGATTAGTCAATTTTCGAGGAAGATGACCTACCTTTATCCAGTCCATTATAACATGTGTTAACATGATGGTTTGTACTTTTGGAGGTGTTTGGCTTGAAGGCTGCTCAAAGGATCGAGTGGTAGAGGTGATTGGAGATTTAGAGGCACTAGCCATAAGTGAATGTGAGGGCATGTTTGGGTTATTGGGCTAGAAAAAGGAACGTTTCCATGGTTTTGATTCTGGCCCACTTGGCTAAGAAGCCAGTTGTAAATTGACAGCCCTTGTGGCATTACATTACTGTGGCTATGGTGGTATTTCTCCCTGCATAAGTGGAGCAAGAGGTAGTTGAGTTGAGGGTTGATGAGTAGGTATGGCAAGAGAAGATGGCGGAGGATAATGTAGATGTGGGTTCTTCCCCCTAGGTAATGAAGACTAGGTTCAAAAGTATTTTGATGGATAGTAATGATTTTGGAAAGGTGCATGACAAGAAGAGTCTCACGGGGAGATTGGTTGTTGAACGTAGTACCCATAAGGATCTGGCTCCTGGTAAGGGTACAACTACCTTGGAGGTGGCATCCCCCATGATTGTGGGTGCTTCCATTACTGGTAATGCTCATAAGGTTGTGAGATGGGGGATCTCACAAAAGAGATCATGATGATGGGGGATGTTCATATTGGCAAATCACACCTCTCATAAGGACCTATCCATAAAAAAATGAGAGGTTTGATTTGTCAATATGACCATCCCAAAGGATGTTGCCTTGTAGTGTACACATTGAATCCTTACCTAGCTTGTAGGCAAGCTCCTAGATGATTACCTTATCATCAAGCCAACCTAAGGTAGTTCCACCAACAACAACAAGATTACTACCCAATTGAAACTCCTCCACAACTGTATGAACAATACCAACAATGGTACCAACCACAATCATGGGAATGCCACCACCAAGGCAGTAGTACCTTTATAGGCAACCAGATCCATATAGGTATTATGTTTAGTAGCCCATCTCTCCTAGAAGTTTTGCAAGTCATATATCATTCCAGCATCACTATTACTCTTTAGAGTATCACCGAATACATTCACCATCTACTCATGGGGAAAACCCATATTTGTATCCTTATCATCCTCCATATTTGTCTACACCTACACCTCCACCTTTAACCTAATTACCTCTTACTCCATCTATGCAAGGTGAGATTCTTGCATAGTCACAACAAAGGCACTCCCCTTCCCATGCCTCATCAAAAAACTATGTCAAAGGGGAGGAATAGCCCGCTATACTAATGATGTTATTTAATGCGCTTTGACCACTACCTAGAAGGAGATGATGAAGGATAAAACTCCTACAACAATAATCCAAAAAGAGGACCAGTAACCACCACCTCCACCTATCACTCAAAAAATAGTGTCAAATGTCACTGCAACATCCCAACGGTTGCATGAGTTCTAAGAATGGCTCTTGAGCAAGCAAGAGCAATAAGTAGACATGCTCTTGAGCAAGAAAGAGCAATAAGTAGACATGAGTGATGGAGAGCCATATGTGCACCAGCCTATGAGTTACCTAAATGAGCTAGCCCAAACACTTAGCTAGATGGAGGAAGGTGGATCCATTTTCTTTGCCCAATGAATGTAGTTATTCACAAGGTAATATCCTAGCATCAAAGAGGTAATAGTATCTCTCTCAAAATAGTAGCAACTCCCAAAGATTTCTAGGAATGTAGCAACCATTTTAGTGCACTTGGAGGAGGGTGAGGGGACAATAATACTAGTGATGTAGCACTAAGGATAAGAAATAGCAATAGAGATGGTTGATGATAGAATCATTGAGACACTCAATGCACCTGCAACAGTTATACTAGACGTCACTACACTTAAAGATGTGTAGACGTCCGTAGGGACCATAAGTAATAGATTAAGTGTAGCACAACATGAATAACTACTAAATTGATTGGTCGGAATCGAGCAACTACTTCCAGATGTCTTTGATCTTCCAAATAGTATAACTGCAACATCGTTGGAGCTGCTAAAGACAAGGGGCAAGAATATTATTCTAGAAGGGAAACTTGAAATAGCCAACAATGAGTTGTGATTTGATGGGCCCTGACATTGGATACCCGACATCACCTCATCTGGATCTTGCCTATAAATACTGCACTTGGGCTCTCAGATGAGACAACATGTAGAACATAGGACATAATTTTAATTTTCAGTTTCTTCTATTTTAAGTCTACATTTCTAGTGCATGCATGTAGCATGATGTTTGTAACCATATGAAACCTTTGTTTGAGTGTGACATACTTAGACATGTTGCATGATTGGCAATAAAAATTGAGATTAATCCCATCATTGCATCATCTACTTTGATTAATATTGTTGCTTTAATTATTTATTTTTTTCCTTAAACATTTCCATTTATTGTTATTTATTATTCCTATTATTAAGTGGAATGTATACACCTTAATCATGAGTGTGTAAGTGTAAATACTTGGTAATCCATAGGTGTATCATTTGGTACGACTAGTGATGTACACTTGGCAATCCATAAGTAATCTCACAAAGTCCAAGACATGTACAGATAGTTAGGAGAAAATACCATCACCCATAGGCTAGTTAGATTTTTTTTTTCCATTATTCATTAGTTTAATAATTCATCTATTTATTGTCATCAGGAGTAGTGTAGAAATTAGATAACATCATATGCCTCACTCTGGAGTAAACCATATGTAACAAAGCTACCACTAAAGTGGGAAGATAGTGAACTATGATCAAAGCATAACAATCTATGTGTTACAACTAGTCCCATCCATGGAATTCTACTGAATTGCATATGAATGCTTGTAATTCATATGGTTGAGCATAGGGGTACCTCACCACTTGTCATTAGCACCATTACTGGGGATGGTGCTAGTTATCTAGATTAGTTATATTATACATAACCCATGTAAAGGAATTAATGATATATCTTTTAGAAACTCTTCACTCACTCACACCATAAACCCAAAACAATGTATTTTTTACATGGAAGTGACTATGCACTATATAGCGAACACATTCATTGGAGAAATAATAAGATATATGATGAAGAAGACTACAATGATCAACCTTATGCAGGGGTTTCTTATGATTATGGCCACTTTAACAGCACTCAAAGACTACATTCACCCAAGGTAGACAATCTTAGAGGAGATGACATAGGTCCTAAACTAGGGGAGGCCTCAAGGCCTAAAACCTCCTCAAAACTTGGAAATGATAAACCAAGGGACTTTGAGGAACACCATAGAAGCCATGGTAATTCTTCCAATTCCTCATCTTCCTCTTCCCCCTTAACATCTTGTTCTAATAAAGATGAACATAGGTATAGGGATAGAGCTCCATTAAAGGATCAAACAAAAAACTGGAATTGAATCCATAGGAAGAGTCAAAGAGGACACCATGAACATAGGAACTTCCCTCATAATCTGTTTGATGATGATGAACCCCTGCTGGCCACTTGGAGCCTAATGCATATTACAAAGGCCATTAAGATATCTCCTAGGCATCACAAAAAGAGTCATTTACCCAAGCTAGACATGAATAATATTCCAAAATCTGCAAGAGGCTATGATTTAGATCTACAACATCATTTACAAGCCTTCCATGATGCTTGTGCTTTCTACAACATTGAAAGTGGATGGTAGAAGTGTAAGCTCTTTCCTAGGATACTAATTGATAAATCCAAAGTGTGGTATTAATCATTGAAACCACATTCAATCCGATGGTGGTCAACAATGTTAGAAATTTTCAATGAGAGATACCAAACCTATAAGAGAGTGTCCTACCTAAGGAGAAAAATCCAAGAGTGGAAACAAGAGCAACATGAACCCTTGAACATGGCCTTAGATAGATATTATGCCTTGCTAAATAAATGCCCAGGCCATGGTTTCTCTAAGGAAGAGAAACTTTACCACATCGTAGATGGGCTTCATAATGAAACAAGGGAAACCCTTGGGATGTATGCCCTAGGGAAACTATATGAGCTCCAAGCCCATCAAATCAAAGAGCTCATAGAGCATATGGCAATAGAAGAAGGAGAAATGTGTAAATGGAAGTATGTTGAAAAACATCAATGGGACCCAACTCTTCAATCGAAGCAAGTCCAAATTTATGGTAAGGGAAATGAAACTACCTTTGATAAGGTGATCCCACAACAAACTTTGCCAATAAAGAAGTCTCTGGATGATTTAGAAGCAAAATTTAATAGGATGTCTAAATGGATAAATGACATCATGATAACTCTTGTTAAGATGATCATAGAGAAGCTCATGCAACACAAGCCAGGTAATCACAATCAATAGAGGATATAGAACCAAGCAACAACTAAGGACACTTTTCGGCAAATGAGAAAAATGGTTGACGAAAGTAAGGCTATATACTCCATTGCAAAAAAAGATGATGGATGTAGCCTATTCATATATGACCACCCAAGGGGCCAATGCCCTATATTATTGCATCTATAGGAGTATTGGGTAGGTGCCTTAAATTTGAAACTTATGCAAAAGCACATGAACAAGAGACTTCCTCTCCCACAAGGTAATTTTAGATAGTCCCACAACCAATCATACCATCCTAGGGGGACTTATTACTAGCCTCAACATGATCATCAACTATAGTGGCAACAACCATAGTCATGGGGGAAGCCACCACCAAATCAACCATACTTGTCAAAACCTCATGGATATTATGTTCAACACCCTATTTCTCCAACTAGTTGGGTGTTCTCCACTTATAATTACCACTACCACTCTCCTAAGTATCATCAATACATGACATTCCCTGAAGGATCACCACCTCATGCCTCTTACCATCCCACCTACCCTTGATATTCTCATAATTCACCTCCTTCAATGCCATCACTAGTAACTCAGGAAGGTCTAGCATCCCAATATCAACAAACAAATGTCACTTGTGCTACGAATGTGCATAGACATGCTGATCCCAATGGGTCCCAACTACAACATCAAAAATGTTCCTTCTGGAGGAAAGCTCGTAAGCCAAAGCAAACCATGCATGAATCCACCACATCAACTAAGCTAGCACAAGGTCAATCTAGTGCACCACCTTCCCTTCCTCAACCAACGTCCTTCAGTTATACACAAGGGCCACTATCCATTAGTACTTGAATCCCACATCCAACCAATGAATCTACAAATATGGGAAGATAAATAAATCCATGCATACCACCTCATAATCAAGGGTGCAATCATGGGCCAGCCATCCATAATGTTCACACATCCTATAGCTTGACCCACCATACATATAACCATCAAGTGTGTCACCAACAATTTTTCTGCCAATCCACCACACCATCAATAGGCACCTAGTGGCTAGGGCATGAAGGGTTCCCAATGTTTTATACATGCATGGATCCTATTCATCCACTTACTAATCCTAGTCATGACCAAATGTTTAGTCATTGGGATTACCCTCCATTATAATCTTTAGGATTTTTAAGTGTTTTTTCCTTTTTTGTTTTATAATTTTTTTATCATTTTCCTATTTCTTATACTTTTTTCTAGTTGTGATTTTAATTTTCTTGTATGTATTCTTGCTATTAATCATGTTTCCCATTGAGGTGAGGTTTTCTCTATGTTATTGAGTCACAAGGGACTGATTATTTAGACATTGAGACCACGTCATCCATCCACCCATTCCATTAATAAGAGGTTCTTGCTCTAGTCATGATGGTAATCTTTTTCATCATCCAAACTCTAAATAACTTCATAATCATTGTGTTTGGATGGAAGAGTGCAGAACCAAGAAGGAATGTAATAGGTACGACATCAAGGGGATTTGTGGACTCTCTTTGGCTACTTTTGTGAGTTCTATTATGTTGCTGAGGTTGTAACCATATCCTTGTTGATCGAAAAAAATGGAAGTAAGAGCAACCTCACATGGCATTGAATAAGCTTCTGTGGGTCCCACTAGAAAGACATGTACCCATGCCTAAAGGTTGGTAGCTTTATAGAACCCATCAAAAAACAATAATTGTGCCATAATAACACTTCTTCCTTGGACAAAACACCAAGTGATGTTACTCCTTGCAACTTTAATAGTCTTATGATTATCTACTAATGAGATGAAACAATGCAGTGTCACTAAAAGATGGTTTGGACTCAATTCAAAGGTTGGAAAGATGGACACATGACTATTTAACCATTAATAACACCCAAGGTTTCATTGTTACATAGTACAACATCTCATGTCCAGATTCCTATGATCCCTTCTACAATCCATCTCATATTATTGTCTGAATGCTCATAACTTGTGGTTTTATGTAACATAGAGTTGTTATCTCAATTCAGTGGTTTTAACATGTGTGTTTTGTTTCATAGGTAGGTGTTACATTCAACTCTAATAGTTCCTACAGACATTATCAGCATGATTACATAAGGGCATCATAAGCTAGAACTTGCTTTAGGAAGGATCGATTTGTGTAACTTTTGTGACTTGTACTTGTTTAACATGACCACATCATTTTTCACCTTTCATAAACTCCATTTGTTATATTTTATTGTTTCCCATATCATATAATTTGTCCCATAGTCATGCTTTCAACACCCTTTTCTTGCTTGTTCTTGTACTTTTCATGTTAACGACTTCACCTTATCCTACTTTCAGTGCCTCCAATTAATTTTCCACTTACCCAAATTGCAAAATTTAACTTGCAATATTCCAATCAACCCTAGAGCTTCAATTTGCATGTCTTTTGGCCCCATCAAAATTGAAATTTTTGGACCTTGATGTCATGTACCTGACGTCGAGTTTGTACAAGCTTATAAACACAACCCCCACGACACTTAGAACTTCATTTTTCTCATTTGATACTAGGGAAGTTGTTGAAATTTTTTCTCATGAGTTAGAGCTCTACGCCTCCATCTTCCACTTGTGATATCTAGCTCTCTAATGCTCTAATTTCTGTACCATTTCAATCTATCTAAACTTGGAGTGTTCAACTTAGTCGTGGGAGGTGCGTGCATGCAAACCTTATGTCGATTTGTTAAAATTTTCTATTGCCTAGAAGGTATTCTAAGGGTAAGAATGTTAAAAACCTTAGGACTTATAATGAAAAATCATTAATGATAGCACTAGACATCCAATTTTTCTAACCCTTGAGCCTATAACTGTTATTTTAAGCCCTAGATAATGAAAAAGGAACCAATCATGATGGGTCATAGAAGAAATACACACTTTTTGGGGGATTTTTCTTGAAACTTTTCCTAACCCTAAAATCATATGCATAATGAGCTTAATGAACTAAGGTTATGTGTAAGGTATGAATGGATTAATGATAATAAATATAACCTTGGTAACACTTGGTTTTTGCTTGATTACAGATGGCCCCAAAAAGAGGTTCTCACAGTGAACCCTTATGGAGAGCCACTAAGCATCCACATGATGGTGATGACTAGCAAAGAGAACATGTGGAACATGTTGAACAAGAGGCCCAATGTTTCAGTATCCATCAAGAGGCCCTTGCTATTGGGCAATTGGCACAAGGTGAGGTAGTAGAAGTATCAGCTCCTAAATAGGGACAACATCTCACATTGTCCCCTGACTGCCTTGCTGCCATCTTGGAAAAGTCCACATTGGCCTCGATGATTTTGGAAATGAACTTTAGCTTGTTCATGAAATTTTCCCCATAAGTGATGCAAATGCAACTCAAAACATCCCCATTGTGGCCAATCCTATCAGACAATGGTGAATGGTACCTAGGGAAAGGCTATCAATTTTGGAACAATAAGGATGAAGGTACCACTATGAATATTTGTGGGATGAATGTCTCTTACCTAGTCAAAGATATAGCTCTAACTCTTAGCCTACCTAATGAAGGGGCCAAGGCTGCTCATCTATCCACTAGATCTAATCCTAAAACAAATAGACTATGGTTGAGGTGGGCATACAACAAAGAAGATAAGTCATACAATGAGATGACTTTGGAAGAGAGAACCTACTTTAAGATTGGGACGTACCATCTATTTCCTACCAAAGGGCTCAATTGAATCTTAACTTATGCAACTAGAGGAAGTACCATTCTAATGGAAAAATTTGTAGTTAACCTTCCCCAATATTACTTCACAGAAATCCAATAGTGGTTTAAAGAAACAAAGTTAGGGAGACCAACACTCCCATTTTCTTATTTGATCAGAAAGCTATGCAAGCATGCTAGAATCTTGGGATATACCAATGCTATCCCTAGAAAGGCTTAGCATGCCTCCTTCACAGAACTTCTAAAAACCATAGCACCAAGAAAAGATTCTAGTGAGGAGTAAGAAGCCAAAAATAAGGTAAAACTAAGAACAAAAATGCAACAAGAGCCTGAATAGCATCTACAAGCATAGGCTCAGCCATGACTACCGTAAGATTATAGACTGTCAATGAGCCACCTATAGAGAATCGCTAAAACCATTAGCCGGGAAAGCAGGAATGAGGCCAATCTCTTCCACATTATGGATGATGTTGTACGACCCACTATATCAACCAATCTAACACAAGGAGAGATCTTAATTCAGTTAAAAGTAGGGGGATTCCAAACGTTATGCCAGATCTCTAGAAACGTTGCATCCTTTCAAGTCACCTTGGAAACTAGCAAAGGAACCATAGTTGTGGTGCTACAACATGAGGATGCAATGGGAATAATAGAGGTGATCACTAATCACATCAAGGAGTTATTTAATGTTCCTATTATGCCTTTGACCAATCTAGCAGGAACTAGGGATGCACAAATGCTAGTCGGGACCTCAATGACTCTTATAGTGCATGAGGACGTGCTTGATTGTTTGTTGTAGATATGTCAAGTGATGACCACTTTATTTGACATCCCTAGTGATTTCACTAGAACACAGTCAAACCTCATCACTACCAAAGGAAAGTTGGTCATGGTTGAGGTTAGGGAAAAACATGCAAAAGCTAAAGTACATAGATTACAAGAAGAGCTAGCTAATCTGCGAACTAAATGATAGGATCCTACCTGATTTTTCATGCTTGACCAACTAAAACAATTTCGAATAGAAGAGCTTGCCAAGCTAGTGAAAGAAATAGCAGCTATAGAGTAGGAAAAGGAGATGGTGGTCTAGAATGCCTCCACTACAGATGTGCAAACCCATGTGCATAAAAAGGCACTGATCACCACCCAAGAAGAGAACAAGCAACTCATCATAGAGAATGCCTAATTGACCATAGTGGAGAAGCAAAAGAACATTTTGAAAGAGAGTGTCCACTAGTTAAGAGAACAACTAGTGAGGATCAACCAAGATATGAGTAGATTGGCCCAAGAAAATAGAACCCTCTCTATAGAGAAGGTACGTGCTATTCGTTAAAAGACAGCAATCAAGATCAACACATGGTAGAATGAGGCCAAGAAACATGAGAAGTTAAAAGAGAACCTCCATGACTAAGTTGGCATATATAAGGAAATTAATGAGATGGAAATCAAGATGGCCAAGGGCCACATCAGCTCCTTGGCAATGCAAAATTTTGAATGGCAGGCCATTTTGAATAGTTATGCCATGGTCCAACAAGTGGAAGTTAAAAATAAGGATCTATAAATAGAAGATTTGAAGGAATACATGTCATTGGCTAACCTCAGGTATGCCAACCTTACCATGTTAACAATAGATCATCCCCGAAGTGACTTGGAGAAGTAAGTGACAACCACCTATGCACTTTATGAAAAAGAGTTTGTAGATTGAAAAGATGATTTGCAAAAGTTACAAGTGGCAAACTCAGAATTGGAGGTGGTCAAAGCTAGTTATCAAGGATAGAAAGATTTAGCCTCAAACCTAGCTCAGAGATTGATAGACTATCATGTGCTAAGAGATAAAGCTAGGGCTTTTGAGGAAGAACAATGATAGTTCGTGACATGGTACGTAAAGGTAAATCAAATGTTTCTATAGCTACCATGTCCTTGGGATGTACCAATGCCAACAAACATCATCATAGCAACCTAGATGATGCATGACCAAGGACAGAGGAGGAAAAATTGTAGGCCTTGCTCAACTGTTACAAATTTTAGTAGCCTGATGATAAAGGGAAGTGGCCAATGGAAGAGTCACCACCTCTAGGCACTACATGAGCTTTCTAATCTTATTTTTTTTATCTTATTTTGTAATAATGTGTCCCATTTTTGTACTGCACCACTGCAACATTTGAAGAGTTAGTTATTTTTTCCATTGTTTGAGTCAGTCAATAATCCCATACCTACCCAATATTTTGTAAAGAACTTGTTCCTCATTTTTTTTAACTTAAGGACAAGTTTTCATTCAATTGTGGGGGTGATGAGTTGTGATTTGATGGGCCCTAATGTCAGGCCTAATAACTAACATTGGATACTCAATGTTGCCTCATCTAGATCTCACCTATAAATACTGCACTTGGGCTTCTGGATGAGACAACATGTAGAACATATGGAATAGTTTAAATTTTTAGTTTCTTCTCTTTTAAGTCTACATTTCTAGTGCATATCCATAGCATGATGTTTGTAACTGTATGACATCTTTGTTTGAGTGTGACCTACTTGAACACATTACATGACTAGCAATAAAGATTGAGATTACTTCCATCATTATAGCATTCACTTTGATTAATACTATTACTTTAATTATTTAATGTTTTTCTTAGTTAAACATATTCATTTATTGTTATTTATTGTTCCTATTATTAAGTGTTCCTATTATTAAGTGGAATGTGTACACCTTAATCACAAGCATGTAAGTGTAAATACTTGGTAATCCATAGGTGTATCATTTGGTATAGCCAATGACATACACTTGGCAACCCAGAAGTAATCTCATGAAGTCCAAGACATATACAAATGGTTAGGAGCAGATACCATCACCCATAGGCTAGTTAGATTTTGTTTTCCATTATTCATTAGTTTACTTAATTCATCTCTTTATTGTCATTAGGAGTAGCATAGAAATTAGACAATAACATATGCCTCACTCTGGACTAAACCATACATAATGAAACTACCACTAGTCTAAGTGGGAAGATAGCAAAGTGCAATCAAAGCCTAATAATTTAGGTGCCACAAATAGTCCCATCCATAGAATTCAACCAGATTGCATGTGAATGTTTGTAATTCATATGGTTGAGAATAGGGGTACATCATCACTCATCAGCCAAGAAGCTGAATGAACACTTGGTTGTGGAAGTTATTGAAAAAAGAGCCCAAATTGTCAATCCTACACTTCTCAACCTAGCATTGACAAGAGATGAAGCTCTTGAATAGCTTTATACCAGGTTGAAAGGGGTTGAGGGTGCGATGGAGATGACAATGTTCTACCAATCCTTGGTAGAAGCCACCTAGCATAAAATTTAGAAGGCCTTGGATCTAACCTACCAGAAGAATGTTTAGTTGATCACAAAAAATCATTGCCTGTGAAACATTAATGTGCATAAACAATAATTTACTAATTTTATCCATCAATAGCAAGAGCAACTAGCTAGAGCAAATACACATTAAGGAGATTGGTAGTTGAGAATAGACACCTCTTCATGGAGAAGGTCTATGCCCTTTGCTAAAAGATTGCAATAGAAGTAATTGCTTGGAAATCAAAGGCTCTCAAATTTGAGAGAGTTAAAAGTCACTATAGAGACCAAGTAGGCCTACACAAGGAAATAAATGAGAAACACATTTAAGAAATAAAGGAAAAGGTGAACAAGACCCTCAAAAAACTCCAACAAGGACGAAAATTATGGCAACCCATGATTGATGGGATTGATCAATACAATATAGAAACAATATACTTGAAGGAGTTGTAGATAGAGGAGATAACTAAATATATGGAGCTTGCCAACCTCCAATATACAAACATGGCTATGTTGACTATCAAATGGTCATGGTTAAAATTGGAAAAGCATGTGGCCAACTTGTACCTATTGTATGAGGCCAAGTTCAAGCACCACAAGGACACTAAGCAAAAGCTTGTAGCAGAAAATGTTGAACTTGAGATTCTCAAGGGTAAATATACTAATTAGAGATCCACTACTGAGGCCCTAGCCAAAAGAATGAATGACTACCAAGGTTGCAAAACTTAGCTAAGGCATCCAATGTTGAATGCAAACAATTTTCTACCTAGTTTTTCAATGTCAAGGAGTTGTTCTTGTTAATGCCCTATCTGTGGAATATCCCCATTCCAACCCACATTAGCGATGCTGCATAGACTATGAATGATCCTTAGAGTAAGGAGGAGAAGATGAAGGCATTACTAGATGCCTTTCTTCTTCCACTAGAGGTAGCATTTGTAGTAGGATAGCCACAAACTCCTTAGCCATCACATGCCCCCAAAGCTAGTGAAGGTCCTACAAAACCTCAAGAACCTCCACTACCTAGGACTATTTGATCTTCTCAACCATCTTCATGCCATTAGAGGATGTGCTGTCTAGTTTGAGTAATCATGTTATGGTATTTAATTTTGTGTCATGAACATCACAAATTTTGTAATGATGTCTATTTGTACACTCAGGCACTCAGGTTTGTTATGTCAATTTTTTTTGTGTCATTCAATAATTCCATACCTTCCTAATTTGGAAAAGAAACTTGACAACAAATTTTCATTCAGTTGTGGGGGTATGATGAAGTGTTAAAGTGTCTCATCAATGAACCCCTATTGATGTGGCCTCATTGATGGGCCCCCATCAACATAGCCCCATCTACATGGTGTTACCCCATCAACAGGGCTACATCAACATAGGATTTGTTCTATTTATGAGGTCCCATCGATGTAACTCAACAATAAAGTCTATAAATATGCACTCACCGATCATGTTTATGGTATTTCTTATCATAGTTGTAGTAGAGCTCTTGCAGTTTTGTCATTTAAGAGTTAGAATATTTTTCTAAGTGCCCATAGTAGGAGTCAAAAAGAGTATAGATCTTTATTCGAGCACTAATGTACCTGAGCACAGTAGTATGAACAGCAATAAAGATGAGTGTTTTGATAAACCTTGTAGCACTTGGAAATAGATTAATTATTTATTTATGCTTTCAATATTTTATGTGATTTCCTTTAGTGCTTTCAGTAATTAAATACTTAATTAGGATAACTTAAGTTAGATTAAGTAGTGATTAACTAGGCACATAAGTACGACCACTTCAAGTATGCGCATGACACTTGGTAATCCCAACAATGCTTAACATTTGATAACCCAGTAGCATTATATGTGTTCAAGATGTCTACAGCAAGTGGGACTGGATGCTTATGTTAGGATTAGTTAGGTATAGTTAGATTAAATTAGCAATTGCATTACTTCATTCCTTCCATTCTTTATTTTAAGCATCCAAAACATAAAACATAAAAATAATAAAAATCATATGCCTCGATTACACTTAACCATACCTTTGCATATCACAAGTGTAATTGGGAAGACAATGAATAGCTATTAGGTAAAGTTCACTTCCTAGAGATTTGTTTAGCGGAAGACATAAAATTTACGGAATTCAGCTAGATCGCACATGAATGCTTAGTCATTTGTATGGTTGAGCGTAAGGGGACTCACCGCTCATCAAATGGTTTATAGAAAATAACCTGAAGCTTAACTAGAAAAAGAGTCATTTGATGGTCTAAGAGGGCATTGTTTAGGGATACCAAATCTTAGAAAAAGAAATTAATGTGATCTTTGAAAAGATAAGGATCATTCAAGAAATCACTAGACAACCTCAAATTGTTAAAGACGTGAGGTCATTCCTTGGGCATACTACTTACTATAGGCTCCTTATCAACAAATTCTCAATAATCATCAAACTATTGGTTGAGCTCACTAAGAATGATGTAGCATTTGAATGGGCTATGGAATGCAAATGAGCATTATAGCTTTTGAAATAATCCCTCATAGAAATGCCAATTCTACACACACCAAATTGGCCCAACCATTCCACATTATGATAGGTACATCCAATTATGCATTGGAGGTACTAATTATATAGATGGATGATTAAAAATATCCATATTAGATCCATTGTGCAAGTAAAAGCATTAGAGGTATGTAACTTAATTACATCACAATAGAAAAAAAATTAATGATGGTGGTGTATGCTTTTGAAAAACTTAGGCACTATGTGTTTGAACACTCCATTTTTGTGCATGGTGATCACAGTGCCACTCACTTTCTCATGAACAAGCCAATAATGAGCCCTCATATTAAATGATGATTAGTGATCTTACAAGAGTTTAATTTAACAATTTTGAATAAAAAGAAAATTGAAAATGTTGTTGTTAATCATTTTTCTTAGTTAAGGTGGGATAAAAAAAGCTTATGAAGAGCCTTTATTTGACCAATTTCTAAATGAGTTACTTTTTGCCAAGGCAATTGAGACTACCATGCCACCAAAAATCATGAATTAGTATGATGAATTCCTCTTCTACTTACTCAATCAGGAGACTTCTATAGAATGGAATCATAAGAAGACATAATAATCTACTTACCAAGTCAAACATTAGATGGAAATAGAGGGAAGCCTCTATGAAATCTATGTAGATTACTTGGTATGATGATGTGTACTAGATAAAGATTAACTCTAAGTTTTCTAGGTTGCTCATGAAGTTCTTATGGAGGCCATTATGCAGGAAGAAGAATGACCATTAAAATATTGATGGCAAGATATTTTCACTAATAATTTTAGGGATACCCATCATTTTGCCCATTATTATGAATGATGTTAATGAGATAAAGGAATGACAACTAGGATGAAGAAATCCTAGCAATGGATTCAACCACTAAAGCCTTTTAATTCTTTGAAGGATTGATTTCATAGGACCCATCACTATCATATCCAATAGGAAGTCTTACAATATTGTTGTTGTTAACTATTGTATCAAATGGGCTAAAGTTGTAGCTGTCACAAATTGTACTTCTTTCATTGTATCTCTATTCTTTTAGAAATGTCAAAAATAGGTTTGGTGTACCTATGATACTAATTTTTGATAATGGAACCTATTTCACTAGTGCTACATTTAGAGAGTTGATGCAAAACTTGGGGATAAAACATAAACTTACAAGTCTTTATCACCCATAAACCACTGGACAAGCTGATGTTCCCAACAAGGAGATCATAAGATTTTTAATAAGAACTATTAGTAGGTACAGGAAAGATTGGAACATCAAATTGAACAAAGCCCTATGGCCTATCGCTCCACATGAAAACTACCTATAGGATACTTTCCCCATGAGCTAGTATATGGAAAGTTATCTAAACTTCTAATTCAAACCAATCTTTGTACACTCATAACTAGATGTGATCTTGACCTAAACATTGATTTGGCACAAAATGAAAGATTCATAATGGTGCTCAACATATTGGATGAGAATTGAAGGGTAGCTCTAATAATGAATGTAATGCATAAGACATATTAGAAACAATAACATGATGCACAAATAAGGAGAGCTGCATTTCAACCAAGAGACAAGGTTCTTAATTAGAACCCCACACATGTGCCTCAATGAACTAAGTTCCAAACACTATGGGAAGGACCATATATTGTATATTCAAATTTTCCTTTTGGGGCTATGATAATCTTCCATCCAATAAGCCCTCAAAAGTACATGCTAGTCAACATCCAACAAGTAAAATCCTTTAAAGACTTCCAAGTAACAAATAACCATGACAATAATTCAACATAAGGACATGCTCACTCTATTTTTAGAATCTCCCCCTTTCAACTTAGTTGTGAGGAAAGAGACTATCTAACTTAACACCTTGAAAAGGATGAAAGGTTTTTTTACAATGTTCTTCATACATTTTTCATTTTTTTTACATTTTAAATTTCTTATATATTTAACTTTATTTTCTCTTCTTTTTCTTTTTCTTTTTATTAATTTCCTTTTACTCTTCCCATCATGCATGCTTTTATGATATTCAATTTTATTTTATTATTGCTTGATTTTTGATAATTACTAAATGCATTTGTCAATATTATTATTCATTTGTGAAGGCCAACTTTGCATTCGGGATTATGCTCTCTACTAATGAGTTGTCAGTCATATAATGGTATAAGACAGTGAGCTTATGACATCCACTCTCATAGCCTAGAAATTTTCATAATTTTAATTATTTAATTTAATGCATATAATTAATTCTTTAATATTTTTAGATGTGTTTCAGTAGATTGGCTTATTGTTATTACTATTATTATTGTTGCTTTTTTTGATAGTTTCTTACATAAGTCAATGCAATATGCTTGCTAAGATATTTTGTTAAAGTTTTGTATCTTTTATTTTACTACTATTGGAGCTTAGTCATAGATCTTCTAAATATTTTATAATTAAATATTGAAATCTAGTTACCTCAAGGAAATTTTTCTTTATGTTGGTTATTATGTCTTTACAAGTATTTGGCTAAACATATTTTATTCTTTATGCATATTCAATTATGTATATTCAATATTCATTATGCATATTTATTCTTTATTATGAACATTTAATTATGCATTTTTTATTTTGTTATGTATATGTGATTATATAATATTTTGTTCATGGAGCAATTTTGAATCCTAACCCTACCAAAATTGTAATCTTTATTATCTGTTGTCATTAAACTAGGATTTGGGGTTCATTTTTAATTATAGTTAAATATTGCATAATTCATATTTGTTAAGAAAGTACCTTAGGATGATGTCCTACCTAGAATTTGACCTTACTAATATATCCATGATATTCAAACTATAGGTTTTAATCCTTGGTTCACTAGAATCAAAGTTATAGTTCTCGAGATATCACAATTTCTACTCTGCTAAAATATCATAAAAGTTTCCACATTTAAATTGAGCTACTATGATAATTCCTAGATAAGATTTCAGCATACAATTAAGTAGAACACTTGATAAGAATCCCGTAGGTTTAAACAAAATTTGATTTGGAGTCCTAATATGCGTGTTATGAGTGTTGGAGTGCAAGGGTATTAAGGGAGAGAAAATAGAAAAAAGAACTTATGAAAATGCTTTTTGGGAAAAATAAAAATAAAAATTCAAGTCAACCCCATTATGCAAGTTCATGTGCAAAAAAAAAGTGAATATGTTATATGTTGTAACATATAATACATGTTATATATAACTTTTACATCATAGCCTCACGCTTTCCTCCACTGCTTGTTTTTTACTACCATTTTCTACCATTTGGTTTTGAAATCATCATTTTTCAAAACCATGTTCTATTATGTTTTCCTAAAAGATGTTTTTTGCCCTTTATTCTTCTTTTTGAAGCTAATTTAAGCTAGGCTTTTTCTATTCTTCCCCTTATAAGTAGGTTTAGGCCTTAAATATATCATGTTGTAGTTTGTAAAAGGGTTTTGTGTGTGACAAGTGAATCAAAACAAAAACAAATTAAGAGTGTTAAGTAGAAAAGGAAGATGCTAAGGAGATTTTGAGAGCTTTGCCAACACAAGTAAGAGATTATTTTATGTTTCTTTTTATGAAGCTATCCCGTATTTTATGATTTTTCCATTCCTCTTCTGTGCTTGTTGATCTTTTGCTATTCTTCTATGATTTTGATTATTATGCCAATATTTTGCTAAATTTTTATCATTTTGGGAATTTTTTTAATGAAAAAACAATATTTAATCATGACTATACCATTTTTTGTCTTTTGGTAAATCTCTAAAATTATGGAAACTTTACCCAACTAGCTTCTTGGATATTTTATGATTATTTTAGATCATCTTTTCATATGAACATGATTTTGCAAGAATTTTGTAGAAGTTTGGCTATCATGGATTTTTGGCTATTTTGGACTTTAAATAATTAAGAGAATAAGCTGATGATAGTAGTGAGGTTAGTCCAAGAGCTGTTGGTGAGTTCCTTTGGCATTAAGGGTAACCAAGACCTTGCGTTCAAAGATGCTTCATTAAAATATACATTCTTTGGATTTTTGTCAAACAATTTGTGATATCTTTGAATATTAAATAATTAAAATGATAATCTAATGATAGTAGTGAGGTTACTCCAAGAGTTGTCGATGTGTCCCTTTGGTAGTGAGGGTAACTAAGACCTAGCCTTCGAAGATGCCTGATTAAAATATACATTCTTTGGATTTTTTTGGACAATTTGTGATATCTTTGGACATTAAATAATTAAAAGGATAATCCAATGATAGTAGTGAGGTTATTCAAAGATCTATTAATTAGTCTCTTTAGAAGTGAGGGTAACCAAGACCTAGCCTTTGGAGATGCCTAGATAAAATATACATTTTTTGGATCTTTGGGTTTCTTTTAGATATTCGGAAATTCTTTTGAATTTTTGAAAAATTTGTGACATTTCTTGACTTAAAAACATGTTTAAATATTTTATTGAAAACCTTTCCTAGCTCATATCCTAAGACTTTTGATCCAAAACCTTTATGCTCCATGAAGAGGGAAATACAATAACCTTTCTTATTTGAGGGGTTGTCGCTCCTCGTGCATTTCAATGCAAAGAGCCTACACTAGCTTTGGGAATCATCAAAAGAGGGACATGGGATGAAAGGTGGACCTTCTAAACTTGAAAAATAATTTTTGTATATTTTGAACTTTTATAAAATAGAAACCTTGTATACATTTTGAATATGTGAGGCATGTATTTATTTTTATGAATAAATAATAAAAGTATGATAGATATGAATTTATTATCTATGACATTGGGACTGTGAGATTGGAAGGAACATTTTTCATTTTGGTGCATGCTATATGTTTGGGAAAATTTAATATTATTTATTATGTATTAATATATTAATATTTAATGTAGTAAACTTTAAACACAAATAACTTTATTTCTAGATTTCCAACTGAGATGAAACAAGTGTCATTATGATCGCTATGTTACATACTATTTTATGATGTAACTAAGGAAAGTTTTTAACCTCTATATTTTTGTGGCTGCTCAAAACTCCAATTTTTAAAAATAAACTTTATTTAGTTATATAAATGAATATTATAAAATTATGCTATGTTGTATTGTTCTACTATATTTATGTTTCTAATTAATAATTTTTATCTAATTTACTGTTACCTTTTGAGTTAGTAAATGAAGGTTAAATCCAGATCCATGGGATTTTGTATCATATTTCTTAATTATTTATAGGATATTTTACAGATAATTAATATGAGATCCACCCATTCCACCTATATCAATATGAGATCTATCTTATGGTAGCACCATGGTTCTCTCATACTAAAAACTAAATAACTTGTGATCTCATTACTCAACAAACCAAGGAAGGACCAAGTGGGAATGGAAAAGGACATGGTCTTAAAAGGATTTTTTGAGTTCCCTTCTTGACTTCCTCCATGAGTCTCATGACTCCCCAAGAAATGTATCATCACTCCTTGTGTAATTTTTAAAAAGGAAGTATATCTTTGTAAAGAGTGATTCCCTTCCAATATAAAAGGGGAAAAAAAGGAATAAAACCACATCTCTCTAAAGTTCTCTTAGGATACAAGAATTACTTATAAGGCTAGAAAGACATGTTATCCATGCTTGAAGGCATCCCTCTAACTAAGGCCCAAATTTCTTCCTTAAAATATCTAACTATGTCCTTTCCTTTTTCTTCTTCTTTTCAAGTGATGATCATCCCCTATTGTTGTTATGTTCTCATTGTGGTAGGAAGGAAGGAGCATGATAATGTGGGACCACTAATGGTATGGACTTAGTTTGGAACTTGAATGGGTTGATATATGAATCACCTTAGTCACTTGATTCACAAGGACATTTTACCACAATGATTTGAACTCTTGTGTCTCAATTTCTTTACAAACTCTTTCTTAATTACATTTTTCTCATTTCACTACTACCTACCATGGTTTGTCTGATAATTTTTAGTTTTGTAGGCTACACAATCCTAAGGGTAGTAGTATATGGGTATGATGTTTAACCTGGATCAATATTAAATTTCCAAGGAGCCCATTGACTCCTTATGATATGGTTATGTAAGGGCATTTTTGGGGATTAGCTTACTTTGGGGAGGATCCACTTGCAAATCTCTTGAACCATCTAGTTTAAACCCCCATTGTCATGTGCCTTGATTCATTGGACCACAATCTTGATAATTTGCATCATCCAACTTTATACTTTCTTTTATTTTTTTTTATTCTAGTTTTTTTAGAAACATGTCTAATTTAATCATTCACATAGCTCTTTCCATTCCAATTCTTGATCACAAAACTGATATTTGGTTGCTTATCTTCTTTTAATCACTTCTAGCTTCCATTTAGCTCTTATTTAACTTCCAAAATCTCCAAAAATCCCTTAGTTTTTTAATCAAAAAATGTGTGCAAATAACTACATTAATGCATTCCTATCAATGCAGATATATACATCAATACATCTTCATTGATGCACCCTCGTCAATGTAACATAAAAACACTATATGTACACACGACCTTTAGCTTCAAATTTTACATTTTCATCAAATGCAAAGGAAGATTTTGCCATTTTTTAAAGCCCAAAACCTTTCAAAACCCATAAGTTTCTTTCAACATACCTGATTTGACCTATTTTTTGACCTTTGAGCTTCAAGAGGTATGCTCTACATCATGGGACCATCAATGCTAGAATTCATCAATGAATTTTGCTAACATCTTGCATATTAGGTATTACAATAATATTAAAAGAAGAAAATACCAACATAATAACTACCTTTGAAATCTAAATACCCAATCCTTCTACCATTACTAACCCAAAAAACAATTGAAAAGTATTTAGGCTTAAGAGATGAAACCAAATCAACTAATCCAGGGTTGTTTATATATTGCAGATGGCACGAAAATGGGAATCGTAGGTAGGTAGGCCATCACAACCTAGGGAGACAAGACCAAGGGAAGGAAGAGGGCAACAATAGTGACAATCACAATAACATGATCCTCCATCTCCTAGTATAGTGTGACAACTCCTTCCTAGTCAATTTATATAGCCAATATTTACCAAATTTTGTTTAGTATACAATTTTGATTACTCTCATTGTAAAAACTCAAATAATTTGTAATGTGGCACTTAGAATTTTTCAGGTTACAAAGTTGCTTGAATAAAGAGCCATTCACTCTAGGACTCCTACTATGGGCACATGGGAAATTAATCTAACTCTGGAGTATTCAAACTGCCAGAGCTTCGCTACTTCTAGCTAGGATTGGGAAATGAAGGGAGTGTCACCTCTTATTTATAGATATGGCGGCGAACCACGATATCACGTACGCGATATCGCATGGAGAGACGGGATATCGCGTACGCGATATCACAGAGGATGCGATATCGTGGCGGCTGCGATATCGCGTACGCAATATCGTGTCAGCTGCGATATCGCGTACGCGATATCGTGGCTTGTGCAATCTGCGTCTCATCATACCCCCATGACTGAATGAAAACTTATCCTTGAGTTCCTTACAATGATATCAGGTAGGTATGGGATTATTGAGGGGAAATGGAACTAATGGAATGACATGTGAATGGTTTCTTATTACAAGACTTGACACAATTGGTGTTCATGACAACAAGGGTGAACACCTTATTACAATGACATCAGGCCACATTTGGAAGCTGAGAGAAAAGAGGAGAGAGAATAGAAGAGAAGAAGAG